>JABCIY010000215.1:0-15574 GCA_014298035.1 Pseudocercospora fuligena
TAGTAGTAGCTCGATATTCTATATAATCTCTTACTAGAGCTTAGATAATATATCGTTATATTATAGCGTATCCTATATAGCTAAATAAATTAAGATCCTATCTTATATATATTAGAACTCGTATAAGAGGAAACTATAAGCGTATACTTATTTATCGCCGCCTATATAATAGATATATACCTATAGTTTTATTATATCGATTATTTTTAGTATTACTAGTTCGATAACTAACTACTAGAGTACTAATATATCTAGTATTAATCTCTTAAATAGCCGGCTAGAGAGAATAAGATTAGATTATAGTTAGTTATATATAGAGTACGTAATAAGAGGTAGTCGAGAAGAGAATAAAAATAATAGTATATATCTACTAAAATAAATAGGAGAAAGTATATAATAGAAGCTAGGAAAGCTTATAGATATAGAGTATATTATTAATAGAGAAGGCTAGAACGATAATAATAAACCCGATATAGATAAGTATATATAAATATTAATTATATATTCTCGTTATTATATACGTCTATCTTCCTAGTATACTCTTATAGTCTTATATTACAAGTATATTCTATCCTTCTTTACTATTATATATTATCTTTCTAGCTTTCTCTCTACTTACTATAAATCTAGCTTATCTATATATAGAATACCTACTCGTTATAAAGGGAGCCGGTACTACTACTAAGCGCCTCGCCTAATACTACTATAACTATATAGTCTACTTTAACTATATCGGAGTCGATATCTACTAAGAGATCTATAAAAGTAAGATTATTATCCTCTACTATCTAGTCCGCCTTATAGCTATATCTATTCTCGTCTATAAAGTATAAGATAGGGTCGCTAAATATTTTTAGTAAGTAGATATTAATAGATATCTCGCTTAGATTCTTATTATTATAGACTTTACTTAAGCTATTAATTCTATCTAGGACGTTATCCTCGCGCTTCTTAGTAACCTCTATAGCGAGTATACGACTAGTAATAAAGGCCTTCTTAGTCTTTTTATTAGTCGTACCTAGCTTATACTTAATATAGAAAGCCGACTTTAGGATAGCCTCTAATATTTAGTAGTTAGTCTTATAACCTATAGCTAACCGTATATTAACTATATATAGCCTAATAGATAGAAACTTAACTTACCTAGAAATAGAAGATACTCGATATATATAGGAAGGAGTACTCTTTAGTAGAGTAGTCTACTATATATTAATTTAGTTACTAGTATTAGATCTCTTTAGTATATAATAGATATACTAGTTAGATAGGACTAGAGATACTCGAATATAAGCCTATCTAGAGTATAAGTAGTAGATAGTAATAGAAGGGATCGACTACTATAAATATATATAGATCCTAATAGAAATAGGAGTCGTTCTTTTATATATATCTAGCTAGTCTATAATTATAGCTAAGGAACTTCCTAAGCTTCTACTAGCTTATAGTTACGATAAGCTAATCGGCGAATAGGATTACTAAAGTTTATAATACTTCCTACTTATCTTAGATACTATTTAATATATTTAGAGATAGGAATAAAAAGATAACGTAGTATATAAAACTTAGTAAAAGATAAAGTAAATCTTAATACTAGTATTTATAGTATCTAATTAGGGAATTACGTAATATCTATATAACGTTAGCCGATATAGCGTTTAATATCTTTAATAATTAATATTTTATAAATAGAAGATTTAAATATATTAGATTTAAGATCTTATATCCTAGGCTTTAATAATTTAAATATATTAGCGTTTAATACGACGTTCGTATAACTTATCTATAGGATAAAGATATAAGTATTATAGGTTAGAGAGTATCTAACCTAATATAAATAATATATAACCGACTCGCTAATAGTTTATATTATAAGAAACTTTAGTAGTACGTCTATAATTATAATCTTATAATAGATATATATTTAAAGTTTATTTATAGGTCGACTATATCTAGCTCTATTAATTCTTATATCGACTCTAAGAGCTATAATTATATATCGAATATCTAAGAGTTAGATATCTTAACGGTTAATTATTCGAGCGTACTTCGATATAGAATACTATACTAATCTTTTAAATAGGAACTAATAAATAGAGAATATAGATAATACTATATATATTAATATAAATATCTCTTATTTCGACGATTATCTTTAGCTCGATAGTATAGTAGTTATAGCTACTATTTCGCTTAAGTAGTAGATATTATTACTAATCCTAATAGAGTAGCTCGTTATCTTTATTAGTACTTAAACTATTAAGCTAAGGGCGATCGTTTTATATTTTTATTTTTATTTCTCCCGTTTTATAGAGTCTATATATAAATAGAGGGGCGTAAAAGCTATTTATAATATATAAGCGAATATAAACTTATCTTATCTTAACGGTTATTCTCGGCTTAATAGTATAGTAGTTACGGCTACTATTTAGCTTAAGTAGTAGGCGTAGAAGATTTATTTATCTTATCTACTCTTTTTATACTCTAGCTATTAAGCTAAAAGTAATCGTTTTATATTTTCTTTTTATTTCCCCTATATTATAGAATATAATATAAATAGAGAAGCGTAAAAGCCGTTTAATAATATATAAGCGGATATAACTATTTTATATCTTAATAATTATTCTTAGCTTAATAGTATAGCGGTTATAGCTATAGTTTAGATTACGGATAGATACGGTTCTTAATCTTAATAGGGTTAAACTAAATCCTTCGCTTTCTTAGCTATTAAGTTAAAGGTAATTATTTTATTTTTTTTCTTTTCTTTTAAAAAGTAATAGATAGAGAAGTATAAAAGCTACTAGGATATAAAAGCGAATATAATATAACTATATCTCGATAATCGTTCTTAGCTCGATAGTATAGTAGTTACTACTACTATTCTATTAAAGTAGTAAGTATAGTTTTCGACCCTTTTAAAGTCGAGCTAGATTCTACTTATTAGTAGTTTTAACTATTAAGCTAAGGATAATTGTTTTTATACTTTATACTAGTACTATTTAGCTATCTTAATACGAATAAAGGAAAGAAATCTCTAAGATACGCCTATAAACGCGAACTAACTTTTTAGTATACGTTTAAAGTTTCTTATTTCTCTATTATATCTATTTTTACTATCTTAGAGCCGACTATCGAAATTAGAACGACTCTAGTAATATATATAGTATATAGCCTCTAATAGATTAAGTATACTATAGTAGCTTTAGAGATAAGATCTATATATAACTATTTTAAAGAACCTAATTCTAGTAATATTAAGAATTAGTATTTAATTAAGAATACTTTAAAGCTCGAAAATTTAATCGCGTAAGACTTAAGTATAATATATCTAGTATAATTATTATCGGGTTAGAGATAATATAGTAGCTTTAGAGACGAGGTTTATAGACGTCTAGGATTTATAGAATCGAATACTAGTAATACGAAGAATTGTCGAGCTGAGGAGGGCCGACAGGTATAAATGGATCATAAAGTGCAACAGAAGCTACAAGGAGTAGTAGGGGCCAAAGTAGGAACAGCAAGTGTGTTGTTGTTATCTACAGGTTGGAGCTGAACCTGAAAGGTGTCAGCTTGGACTAGTCACATGACCATTATCATGTAATCCAGTCTGCCTTGGCATCCGTTGCCAGGTTACCAACTGGACTGTATATTCTAACACTCCCACTCAGAACAGTTGGTCTCTGAGTCCAATCCGAACAAACATATGCAATTCAGAATTTCAATCAGCCAATCAGATGCAGTGGTCTCCTGGTTGGCACAGTGTATCCAACCAGCAAGGTTCAATTCCTTGATCTGGAATCAATGTGGTAGAACAAATCCCAATGATCTGTTTCTATCACATTCTTTTGTCTTTCCTTTTGAACCACTGTATCCTGCTTGCATTCATATTCAGGAAAGATTCCAGGTCAGCCAATCAGGTGCAATGGCTTCCAGATTGGCACAGTGTATCCAATCTGCTGAGTTCAATTCTCAGGCCTGGTATCTTGTTTGCTCAACGGCGTTGATCGCCTTTGAGCAGGCACTTTTGTTGCCTTTTATGCAAGTTGTAATTGCCTTATGAATTGCTGGAACTGTGGCCCTGTCTTTGGCTTAGTCAGGCCATCAGCTACCATCTCTTTTGTTGGAGTGTATTCCACTGCAATCTTTCTTTGCCACCAAAGATTTCTGACCTTGTTGAAGCTAATATCAATATGTTTTGATCTCTCATGGGTATGAGCATCTTTGACAAGAGTCAAAGCTGCCTGGTTGTCACCCATAATCTGAACAGGTCTGATTTCATTCACTGTATCAGAATTTCCTTTGATCAGTGGTTGAAATGAACATTCTCCCACTAACCATGCACAGTCCATCTCCCTTAGGAGTGCTGCAAGGAACTGAGATTGCTTTGCACATGCATTCATTGCCATGTACTCAGCTTCCATAGTTGATGTAGCAACTGACTTTTGCTTCTTACTCATCCAAGAAACTGGTGATCCACAGAGAAAGAAGATGCTCCCAAGGATTGAGACTCTATCAGCTTTGTCCATTGCATAATCAGAGTCTGAATATCCAATCAGCTTTCCTCCTCCCCTTCTGAACATCAAACCCAGGCTTGGGAATGATCTCAGGTATCTAGCCAGTTTCCTGAGTGCTTTTAGGTGTCTCTTGGATGGATCTGATGCATATGATCCAAGTCTTCCAAGGGCAAAAGCAATGTCAGGTCTTGTCATGGTCATTGGCCACATCCATGTACCATTTTGGCTTTGGTACTCTGTCTTGTCACATCTCTCTTCATCTAAGTCAGATTTCCTCAGACTCTCATAGTTGTCAAGAGGTGACAAGGTTGGGTGGGCCATTTCTTTGGTCATTCCAAACTTTGCAAGGCTTTCCTGGATATAATGTTCTTGGTCAAGCTTCAGAGTACCATTCTTTCTGTCTCTGGTGAGCTTCATCCCAAGAATTTTGGTTGGTTCACCCAGGTCTTTGATTTTGAACACCTTGCCCAGTTCTTTCTTGAACCAAAGAACATCTTCCAGTTTTGGTGCTGCAATGGGAATGTCATCCACATGGGTTAAAACCATCAGGTTCCTGCCCTTGTGAATGAGCAAGCATGGGTCTACCTCTGATTGGTAAACCCCATTTTCTCCAGCTTTGAGACACATAGCTTGTTCCAGTCTCTTGCTGCTTGTTTCAGGCCATACAAGCTCCTCAGGATTTTCAGAGCCATACCTTGTGGGATTTCCACTCCTGGTGGGGGAATCATGAAGATATCTTCCTGTAGGGTACTTTCAGTGAATGCATTGTTCACATCCACTTGGTGCAATTCCAGGTCTTTCTCACATACAGCAGCCATAAACACCCTGAGTGTGTCATGCCTTACTGTTGGTGCAAATGTCTCCTGAAAATCTACCCCAAATTTCTGGGAAAAACCCCTTGCAACCAGTCTTGCTTTGAACTTGTCAATTGCTCCACTGATTAGTCTCTTCACATCAAACACCCATTTTGAGGTAACCAGGTTTGCTCCTTTTGGTGGAACTACCTGATCCCAGGTATGGTTGCTTCCAAGTGCAATCAGCTCTTTCTGGATTGCCTCTTCCCACATGTGACCCCATTTTGGATCTTGTATTGCCTCTTGGTAGGTTCTTGGAATTGGAACCTCCTGTCTTTGTGCAATCCCTGGTGCAAAAGCAGGGAATGCAACCTCACAAACACACTCCAGAAGTTCATCTGCCCAATCCATGCTTGGATCTAGATCTTTCATCAGGCAGATGAAGGCTCTGTGATGTTTGGCCTCAGGGAAATCATCATCCTCTGATTCTCTTGGTCTCTTCTGTACAGTTGATCTTGTAATCATACTGTGAACTCTTTCTTCTCTTGACCCTTCATCAGAGATTGATCTTCTTCTCTTTGAATTCCCCTCCTGAGCATGGACATTCTGGTTGTCTTGCTGAGGTTCCTCTTGGCTCTGATTTGGAGCCTGCTGTTCATGTTTTTCTTTTTCTTCTTCTGGATCATCCATCACCTGATATTGGTCCTTGTCCTTTGGTGGTGGAGGTAGCTGAACTTGTAGTGGTTTCAGGTCCAGTTTCTCCTTTCTTGCTGGTCTGCCAACTGGGTTTCTAGCTGGAGCATGGCTTGGCTGGTTGAGTCTGGGAACATTCAAAGTCATATCCCCTCCTTTCTCATCCTCAAACCAGACAGCATTGTTGTGTGCTCTCACAGCCTTCATGTCAGGCTCCCAGAACAGCCACATCTTGGATGTGTCAGGTACATATCCAATGAACACAGCATCCTTTCCTCTGTTCATTAGTTTGTCTGACCTCCTCCCAACTGGCTGAGATTTGGCATCCATGTACACAACTGCTCTGCATCCCCAAACCTTGAAGTGTGATGCAGAAGGTTTCTTTCCAGTAAAGGCTTCATCAGGTGAAACCTTGAGTCCATCTACATCTGGCCCATTTGGAAGGGCATTTCTCATAACAGTGCAGGCATCCAATGCTTCTGGCCAGAATTCAACTGGCATGTTTGATTCCTCAAGCATTGCCCTAACATGTTCCTCAGATGTCTGGATTGACCTTTCCACAACTCCATTTTGGATTGAGTTGTATGCTTCAGTTGTGTGGTAGGAGATTCCAGATTCCTTCTCCCACTGCTTGAGTAATGCAAGCAATTCTCTTGCCCCATCACTTCTTACTGCCTGAAGCGGATTCCCTGATTGTAGTTCAGCTTTTCTTTTCCATTCCTGCAGTGTATCTGCTGCATCTTCTCTTGTCTTTAATGGGAACACCCACTTCTTTCTTGAGAAGTTGTCAACAATCTCAAGCCACCATTTGAAACCTAGCCTTGAGACAGGCAAAGGTCCACAGATATCAACTGAAACAAGGGAAAGTCTGGCTGGCTTTCTCTCTGTTTCCTTTCCTCTGTGTTTCTTCATTTTGGCCAAAGAACATACTCTGCAGGGCTGGTGTCTTGCAGGGACAGGAATTTTTTCCTTCAGGTCAGTAACTTTGTGAAGGTCTCTTAGAAGTCCTTCTCCAAAGTGTCCAACTCTTCTGTGCCACAGCTCCCACTGATCCTGATCAGTCTGGGCTGCAAAGGCACAGGTGTCATTTTTCATTAAATCCTGGGAAATGCACTGGTATGCAAATTCATCCAGGTCTTGGCTGATTTCTTCAATGAATGGTACTCCTCCTGAAAGCCTTGTCTGGACAACTGGCTTCCCATCAGGTGAATGAAGTGTGAATTTTGGTGGTTGAACACCAAACTGCTTGCTGAATTGGTTCCAAGAGACGAGATTGACTCCAAGCCCAGGTACAAAGAGAACACCTTTCAATACAATCTGTTTTCCTCTCCTCCCACCCATAACTGCACTCCCAACATGTGTAGCTATCAGATAGCCACCTCCAACCTTGATCCACTTCTTCCTTTCAAGAGGTTTCATGTCTCTGAAGAGTGATTCCTGGTCAGTCATATGGGCAGAAGCACAAGAGTCAAGCAGCCATTCAGATGGCCTGTACTTGCCTTTTGCTTCAACAGTTGAATGAGCTACCTCATCCACATCTTCCTCCTCAGAGGGAGAAGATGGTTCAGAGGGTGCCTCTGCATCTTGTGCTGCATAGGCCTTTTTGGAAGATGGTTTCCTGGTCCTCTTTTCCAGGGATTGTATTCTCAGGCTCAGTTTCTTCACCATTTCTTTGAGTTGCTCTTTGTCTGGTGAAGATCCCCTCCTAGCTCTAGATGGGGATTGTTTCTTTGCTACCCTGTAGCTCTGCTTTGGCTTGACAGCTGCTTTTGCCTTGTCCAGGTTGGGGCATTCTCTGATCCAGTGCTTTCCTTCACACAGGAAACATAATGAATCCCCACCTGCCTGATTTCTTTTCTTGGCAAACATAGCTGTCTCCTGTCTTGTCATCTGTTCCTGTTTTTCTCTCAGGACACCAAGAATATCTTGTGGGCTTAGGTCCTGTCTCAGATCTATTCCATCCCTGATGGTGCTGAATGATTCTGGAAGGGCTGCCAGAAGCTGTTGAATCCTTCTCTCCTCAGTCTTGATTTCCTTAAACTGTGGAGAGATTGACACTGCCTTCCTAGCTATGCTGCTCAGGCTTTGCCATGCTTCATCAACTGTTTGGCCTTCTTCCATGCTGAAATTGGTGTACTGTTGGAGCAAGCTTCTTCCTGTTGCCTGAAGCTTCCTCTCATATTTTCCTTTTGCCCACATCCACAGATGCCTTGCATGTTCAAGCTCTTGACATTCATCCTGGTCATCTTCTGAAATGCAGATGAACATTTCATACAATGCTGTTGCATTGTGAACCTTGTAACTTGCTCTTCTGATTGACCAGTCCAGTGATTCTGATGATGTTGTTGAGACATGCTCAGATGGTGTAGATGCTAGGGTGCTAAGGACTGTTTCATCCAGTACCCATTCAACCTTCAGCTTTATCAGGTGCATCCTGATTATCTTGAACCATAATTCATAATTCTCTCTTGTCAAGATTGGTGCAGCCCTTCTTTTGCCAATTCCTCCTTCTTGATCCATGATTTCTTCTGTAAATCAAATCCAAACAAACTCCAGAAACAAGCTCTTTCTTCAGTCTGAAAATGACAGTTTCTGGATAGCTGTCTTCCTTGGTTGCAGATCCCTAGCTCTGCTAAGCCTCTCAGTTTTGAAGGTTACTGAAAACTTGGTACAGATTCCTGCTCTATAGGGCCAATGACTTCCTCAAGTCCTTCCTAACTGTCACAACCTACAGGTCAGGGTATTGGCAGTACTGAGTGCTGAATCTGAGGCTTATCTAATGGTGCTCAAGACCCAGGCTTATCTGTTCCCTTTACACTCTAAGCGATCCAACACGCTTTAAGCAAGTGTGCCTCACTAGGTTCTTTCACAGCTTATATATATAGAGCTTCTTTGTGTAATGTATGTAGGTCTACCTCGAGTCTCCCTCTCCTGTTTTGCCTCTTCCTTCTAGGACTGGACTTATAGGTTTAGGAGTAACCTGTACTGCTTTAGTCTTCTACCTTGTAGTTGCAAACCCGGGCTCATAACCTGTCGAGCTAAGGAGGGCCGACAGGTATAAATGGATCATAAAGTGCAACAGAAGCTACAAGGAGTAGTAGGGGCCAAAGTAGGAACAGCAAGTGTATTATTGTTATCTACAGGTTGGAGCTGAACCTGAAAGGTGTCAGCTTAGACTAGTCACATAACCATTATCATGTAATCCAGTCTGCCTTGGCATCCGTTGCCAGGTTACCAACTAGACTGTATATTCTAACAATATCGATAATACGAAACGGTCTAAGAAACTTCGGTCTAAGTTTCTTCTTTAGTATATCTAGCTTAATATTCTTAGATACTAGTAGTACTAGGTTATCTATACTATACTTCTTTACTTTATAATAAGTATTATAGTACTTCGCTTAATACTTAGCTATAGTTTTCTAGTATTATATAAGTATCTTATATACTTATTATAACCTATTTATAGCGTCGATTACTACCGGTATCCTTCCCTTAGATAGCTCGTTCTAAGCTATAGAAGTCGCTAGAGTTAATATAGATACTATATCTAGATCGTATCCGTATAATATCCTAAAGGGACTTCTATATAGCGTAGGGTATATACTATTATTATATATAAACTCCGCTTACGCTAGCTAAGACGCCTAGTCTTCTTAGTCCTCTAAGTAGTAGTACCGTAGATACTACTCTAGTATCTAGTTTACTCTCTCCGTCTAACCGTTAGTCTACGAATAGAATATAGTACTAAGCTTACGCTTTATATATATCTTATAGTAGAAGTCGCTCTAAAACTAGCTAGTAAATAGCGATCCTCGATCGCTAATAATACTACTTAGTACTCTAAACCTCCTAATTATCTCCCTTTATAGAATCTCTATAAGCTCTATAGCTATATACTTCTTCGTTATTAGGATAAAGAAGCTTATTATCGAGCTAAGGAGGGCCGATAGGTATAAATAGATTATAAAGTATAATAGAAGCTATAAGGAATAGTAGGGGCTAAAGTAGGAATAGTAAGTATATTATTGTTTTCTATAGGTTAGGGCTAAACCTAAAAGGTATTAGCTTAGATTAGTTATATAATTGTAATTATATAATCTAGCCTATCTTAGTATCTCTTACTAGGTTACTAACTAGACTATATATTCTAATACTCCTACTTAGGATAGTTAGTCCTTAAATCTAATCTAAAGATATAAGTTTAATTAAGAATTTCTATTATCTAATTAGGTATAATAGCTTCTAGATTAGTATAGTGTATCTAATCTACTAAGTTTAATTCTTAGGCCTAGTATCGATCGTACCTATTTATATATTAAGTATATATAGGTAGATCCTTTTACTATTATATAAGTTATAATTGTCTAATAAATTCCTAGAACTATAGCCCTATCTTTAGCTTAGTTAGGCTATTAGCTACTATCTCTTTTATTAGAGTATATTCTACTATAATTTTCCTTTACTACTAAAGATTTCTAATTTTATTAAAGCTAATATTAATATATTTTAATCTCTTATAGGTATAAGTATCTTTAACTAAAGTTAAAGCTACTTAGTTGTCTCCCCTAATCTAAATAGGTCTAATTTTATTTACTATATTAGAATTTCCTTTAATTAATAGTTGAAATAAATATTCTCCTACTAACTATATATAGTCTATCTTCCTTAGGAGTACTACTAGGAACTAAGATTACTTTATATATATATTTATTACTATATACTTAGCTTCTATAGTTAATATAGTAACTAACTTTTACTTCTTACTTATTTAAGAAACTAGTAACCTATAGAGAAAGAAGATACTTCTAAGGATTAAGACTCTATTAGCCTTATCTATTATATAATTAGAGTCTAAATATCCTATTAGCTTTCCTCCTCCCCTCCTAAATATTAAACCTAGGCTTAGGAATAATCTTAGGTATCTAGCTAGTTTCCTAAGTGCTTTTAGATATCTCTTAGATAGATCTAATATATATAATCTAAGTCTCCTAAGAGTAAAAGCAATATTAGGTCTTATTATAGTTATTAGCTATATCTATATACTATTCTAACTTTAGTACTTAGTCTTATTATACCTTTCTTCCTCTAAGTTAGATTTCCTTAGACTTTTATAGCTATTAAGTAGTAATAAGGTTAGGTAAGCTATTTCTTTAGTTATTCTAAACTTTATAAGGTTTTCCTAGATATAGTGCTCTTAGTTTAGCTTTAGAGTACTATTCTTTCTATCTCTAGTAAGCTTTATCCTAAGAATTTTAGTTAGTTTACCTAGGTCTTTAATTTTAAATACCTTACTTAGTTCCTTCTTATACTAAAGAATATCTTCTAGCTTTAGTACTATAATAGGAATATTATCTATATAAGTTAAAACTATTAGGTTCCTTCCTTTATAGATAAGTAAATATAGGTCTACCTCTAACTAGTAGAATCCTATTTTCTCTAGCTTTAAGATATATAGCTTATTCTAGTCTCTTACTACTTATTTTAGGCTATATAAGCTTCTTAGAATTTTTAGAGCTATATCTTATAGGATTTCTATACCTAGTAGGGGAATTATAAAGATATCTTCTTATAGGATACTCTTAGTAAATATATTGTTTATATCTACTTAGTATAGTTCTAGATCTTTTTTATATATAGTAGCTATAAATACCCTAAGTATATTATATCTAACTATTAGTATAAATATCTCTTAGAAGTCTATCCTAAACTTCTAAGAAAATCTCCTTATAACTAGTCTTACTTTAAACTTATTAATTACTCTACTAATTAGTCTCTTTATATTAAATACCTATTTTAAGATAACTAGGTTTGCTCCTACTAGTAGAACTACCTAATCCTAGGTATAGTTACTTCTAAGTATAATTAGTTCTTTCTAGATTGCCTCTTCCTATATATAACCCTATTTTAGATCTTATATTACCTCTTAGTAGGTTCTTAGAATTAGAACCTCCTATCTTTATATAATCCCTAGTATAAAAGTAGGGAATACAACCTTATAAATATATTCTAGAAGTTTATCTACCTAATCTATACTTAGATCTAGATCTTTTATTAGGTAGATAAAGGCTCTATAATATTTAGCCTTAGGGAAATTATTATCCTCTAATTCTCTTAGTCTCTTCTATATAGTTAATCTTATAATTATACTATAAACTCTTTCTTCTCTTAACCCTTTATTAGAGATTAATCTTCTTCTCTTTAAATTCCCCTCCTAAGTATAGATATTCTAGTTGTCTTACTAAGGTTCCTCTTAGCTCTAATTTAGAGCCTACTATTTATATTTTTCTTTTTCTTCTTCTAGATTATCTATTACCTAATATTAGTCCTTATCCTTTAGTAGTAGAGGTAGCTAAACTTATAGTAGTTTTAGATCTAGTTTCTCCTTTCTTACTAGTCTACTAACTAGGTTTCTAGCTAGAGTATAGCTTAGCTAGTTAAGTCTAGGAATATTTAAAGTTATATCCCCTTCTTTCTTATCCTTAAACTAGATAGTATTATTATATACTCTTATAGCCTTTATATTAGGCTCCTAGAATAGCTATATCTTAGATATATTAGGTATATATCTAATAAATATAGTATCCTTTCCTCTATTTATTAGTTTATCTAACCTTATCCTAACTAGCTAAGATTTAGTATCTATATATATAACTACTCTATATCCCTAAACCTTAAAGTATAATATAGAAGGTTTCTTTCTAGTAAAGGCTTTATTAGGTAAAACCTTAAGTCTATCTATATCTAGCCTATTTAGAAGGGTATTTCTTATAATAGTATAGATATCTAATACTTCTAGCTAGAATTTAACTAGTATATTTAATTCCTTAAGTATTGCTCTAATATATTCCTTAGATATTTAGATTAACCTTTCTATAACTCTATTTTAGATTAAGTTATATACTTTAGTTATATAGTAGGAGATTCTAGATTCCTTCTCCTACTACTTAAGTAATATAAGTAATTCTCTTATCCTATTACTTCTTACTACCTAAAGCGGATTCCCTAATTATAGTTTAGCTTTTCTTTTCTATTCCTATAGTATATCTACTATATCTTCTCTTAACTTTAATAGGAATACCTACTTCTTTCTTAAGAAGTTATTAATAATCTTAAGCTACTATTTAAAACCTAGCCTTAAGATAGGTAAAGGTCTATAGATATTAATTAAAATAAGGGAAAGTCTAGCTAGCTTTCTCTCTATTTCCTTTCCTCTATATTTCTTTATTTTAGCTAAAGAATATACTCTATAGGGCTAGTATCTTATAGGGATAGGAATTTTTTCCTTTAGGTTAGTAACTTTATAAAGGTCTCTTAGAAGTCCTTCTCTAAAGTATCTAACTCTTCTATACTATAGCTCCTACTAATCCTAATTAGTCTAGGCTATAAAGGTATAGATATTATTTTTTATTAAATCCTAGGAAATATACTAGTATATAAGTTTATCTAGATCTTAGCTAATTTCTTTAATAAATAGTACTCCTCCTAAAAGCCTTATCTAGATAACTAGCTTCCTATTAGGTAAATAAAGTATAAATTTTAGTAGTTAAATACTAAACTACTTACTAAATTAGTTCTAAGAAATAAGATTAACTCTAAGCCTAGGTATAAAGAGAATATCTTTTAATATAATCTATTTTCCTCTCTTCTATCTATAACTATACTCCTAATATATATAGCTATTAGATAGCTATCTCTAACCTTAATCTACTTCTTCCTTTTAAGAGGTTTTATATCTCTAAAGAGTAATTCTTAGTTAGTTATATAGGTAGAAGTATAAGAGTTAAGTAGCTATTTAGATAGCTTATACTTGCCTTTTACTTTAATAGTTAAATAAGCTACCTTATCTATATCTTCTTCCTTAGAGAAGAGGATAGTTTAGAGGATACCTCTATATCTTATACTATATAGGCCTTTTTAGAAGATAGTTTCCTAGTCCTCTTTTCTAGGGATTATATTCTTAGGCTTAGTTTCTTTACTATTTCTTTAAGTTACTCTTTATCTAGTAAAGATCCCTCCTAGCTCTAGATAGGGATTGTTTCTTTACTATCCTATAGCTCTACTTTAGCTTAATAGCTACTTTTGCCTTATCTAGGTTAGGGTATTCTCTAATCTAGTACTTTCCTTTATATAGGAAATATAATAAATCCCTATCTACCTAATTTCTTTTCTTAGTAAATATAGCTATCTCCTATCTTATTATCTATTCCTATTTTTCTCTTAGGATACTAAGAATATCTTATAGGCTTAGGTCCTATCTTAGATCTATTCTATCCTAATAGTACTAAATAATTCTAGAAGGGCTACTAGAAGCTATTAAATCCTTCTCTTCTTAGTCTTAATTTCCTTAAACTATAGAGAGATTAATACTACCTTCCTAGCTATACTACTTAGGCTTTACTATACTTTATTAACTATTTAGCCTTCTTCTATACTAAAATTAGTATACTATTAGAGTAAGCTTCTTCCTATTACCTAAAGCTTCCTCTTATATTTTCCTTTTATCTATATCTATAGATACCTTATATATTTAAGCTCTTAATATTTATCCTAGTTATCTTCTAAAATATAGATAAATATTTTATATAATACTATTATATTATAAACCTTATAACTTGCTCTTCTAATTAACTAGTCTAGTAATTCTAATAATATTATTAAGATATACTTAGATAGTATAGATACTAGGGTACTAAGGACTATTTTATCTAGTACCTATTTAACCTTTAGCTTTATTAGGTATATCCTAATTATCTTAAACTATAATTTATAATTCTCTCTTATTAAGATTAGTATAGCCCTTCTTTTACTAATTCCTCCTTCTTAATCTATAATTTCTTCTATAAATTAAATCTAAATAAACTCTAGAAATAAGCTCTTTCTTTAGTCTAAAAATAATAGTTTCTAGATAGCTATCTTCCTTAGTTATAGATCCCTAGCTCTACTAAGCCTCTTAGTTTTAAAGGTTACTAAAAACTTAGTATAGATTCCTACTCTATAGGGCTAATAACTTCCTTAAGTCCTTCCTAACTATTATAACCTATAGGTTAGGGTATTAGTAGTACTAAGTACTAAATCTAAGGCTTATCTAATAGTACTTAAGACCTAGGCTTATCTATTCCTTTATACTCTAAGCGATCTAATACGCTTTAAGTAAGTATACCTTACTAGGTTCTTTTATAGCTTATATATATAGAGCTTCTTTATATAATATATATAGGTCTACCTCGAGTCTCCCTCTCCTATTTTGCCTCTTCCTTCTAGGACTAGACTTATAGGTTTAGGAGTAACCTATACTACTTTAGTCTTCTACCTTATAGTTATAAACCCGGGCTTATAACCTATCGAGCTAAGGAGGGCCGATAGGTATAAATAGATTATAAAGTATAATAGAAGCTATAAGGAATAGTAGGGCTAAAGTAGGAATAGTAAGTATATTATTATTTTCTATAGGTTAGGGCTAAACCTAAAAGGTATTAGCTTAGATTAGTTATATAATTATAATTATATAATCTAGCCTATCTTAGTATCTCTTACTAGGTTACTAACTAGACTATATATTCTAATACTTATCTT
>JABCIY010000216.1:0-122744 GCA_014298035.1 Pseudocercospora fuligena
TCGAGCTAAGGAGGGCCGATAGGTATAAATAGATTATAAAGTATAATAGAAGCTATAAGGAATAGTAGGGGCTAAAGTAGGAATAGTAAGTATATTATTATTTTCTATAGGTTAGGGCTAAACCTAAAAGGTATTAGCTTGGATTAGTTATATAATTATAATTATATAATCTAGCCTATCTTAGTATCTCTTACTAGGTTACTAACTAGACTATATATTCTAATACTCCTACTTAGGATAGTTAGTCCTTAAATCTAATCTAAAGGTATAAGTTTAATTAAGAATTTCTATTATCTAATTAGGTATAATAGCTTCTAGATTAGTATAGTATATCTAATCTACTAAGTTTAATTCTTAGGCCTAGTATCGATCGTACCTATTTATATATTAAGTATATATAGGTAGATCCTTTTACTATTATATAAGTTATAATTGTCTAATAAATTCCTAGAACTATAGCCCTATCTTTAGCTTAGTTAGGCTATTAGCTACTATCTCTTTTATTAGAGTATATTCTACTATAATTTTCCTTTACTACTAAAGATTTCTAACTTTATTAAAGCTAATATTAATATATTTTAATCTCTTATAGGTATAAGTATCTTTAACTAAAGTTAAAGCTACTTAGTTATCTCCCCTAATCTAAATAGGTCTAATTTTATTTACTATATTAGAATTTCCTTTAATTAATAGTTAAAATAAATATTCTCCTACTAACTATATATAGTCTATCTCCCTTAGGAGTACTACTAGGAACTAAGATTACTTTATATATATATTTATTACTATATACTTAGCTTCTATAGTTAATATAGTAACTAACTTTTACTTCTTACTTATCTAAGAAACTAGTAACCTATAGAGAAAGAAGATACTTCTAAGGATTAAGACTCTATTAGCCTTATCTATTATATAATTAGAGTCTAAATATCCTATTAGCTTTCCTCCTCCCCTCCTAAATATTAAACCTAGGCTTAGGAATAATCTTAGGTATCTAGCTAGTTTCCTAAGTACTTTTAGATATCTCTTAGATAGATCTAATATATATAATCTAAGTCTCCTAAGAGTAAAAGCAATATTAGGTCTTATTATAGTTATTAGCTATATCTATATACTATTCTAACTTTAGTACTTAGTCTTATTATACCTTTCTTCCTCTAAGTTAGATTTCCTTAGACTTTATAGCTATTAAGTAGTAATAAGGTTAGGTAAGCTATTTCTTTAGTTATTCTAAACTTTATAAGGTTTTCCTAGATATAGTACTCTTAGTCTAGCTTTAGAGTACTATTCTTTCTATCTCTAGTAAGCTTTATCCTAAGAATTTTAGTTAGTTTACCTAGGTCTTTAATTTTAAATACCTTACTTAGTTCCTTCTTAAACTAAAGAATATCTTCTAGCTTTAGTACTATAATAGGAATATTATCTATATAAGTTAAAACTATTAGGTTCCTTCCTTTATAGATAAGTAAATATAGATCTACCTCTAACTAGTAGAATCCTATTTTCTCTAGCTTTAAGATATATAGCTTATTCTAGTCTCTTACTACTTATTTTAGGCTATATAAGCTTCTTAGAATTTTTAGAGCTATATCTTATAGGATTTCTATACCTAGTAGGGGAATTATAAAGATATCTTCTTATAGGATACTCTTAGTAAATATATTATTTATATCTACTTAGTATAGTTCTAGATCTTTTTATATATAGTAGCTATAAACACCCTAAGTATATTATATCTAACTATTAGTACAAATATCTCTTAGAAGTCTACCCTAAACTTCTAAGAAAATCCCCTTATAACTAGTCTTACTTTAAACTTATTAATTACTCTACTAATTAGTCTCTTTATATTAAATACCTATTTTAAGATAACTAGGTTTGCTCCTTTTAGTAGAACTATCTAATCCTAGGTATAGTTACTTCTAAGTATAATTAGTTCTTTCTAGATTGCCTCTTCCTATATATAACCCTATTTTAGATCTTATATTACCTCTTAGTAGGTTCTTAGAATTAGAACCTCCTATCTTTATATAATCCCTAGTATAAAAGTAGGGAATATAACCTTATAAATATACTCTAGAAGTTTATCTACCTAATCTATACTTAGATCTAGATCTTTTATTAGGTAGATAAAGGCTTTATAATATTTAGCCTTAGGGAAATTATTATCCTCTAATTCTCTTAGTCTCTTCTATATAGTTAATCTTATAATTATACTATAAACTCTTTCTTCTCTTAACCCTTTATTAGAGATTAATCTTCTTCTCTTTAAATTCCCCTCCTAAGTATAGATATTCTAGTTATCTTACTAAGGTTCCTCTTAGCTCTAATTTAGAGCCTACTATTTATATTTTTCTTTTTCTTCTTCTAGATTATCTATTACCTAATATTAGTCCTTATCCTTTAGTAGTAGAGGTAGCTAAACTTATAGTAGTTTTAGATCTAGTTTCTCCTTTCTTACTAGTCTACTAACTAGGTTTCTAGCTAGAGTATAGCTTAGCTAGTTAAGTCTAGGAATATTTAAAGTTATATCCCCTCCTTTCTTATCCTTAAACTAGATAGTATTATTATATACTCTTATAGCCTTTATATTAGGCTCCTAGAATAGCTATATCTTAGATATATTAGGTATATATCTAATAAATATAGTATCCTTTCCTCTATTTATTAGTTTGTCTAACCTTATCCTAACTAGCTAAGATTTAGTATCTATATATATAACTACTCTATATCCCTAAACCTTAAAGTATAATATAGAAGGTTTCTTTCTAGTAAAGGCTTTATTAGGTAAAACCTTAAGTCTATCTATATCTAGCCTATTTAGAAGGGTATTTCTTATAATAGTATAGGTATCTAATACTTCTAGCTAGAATTTAACTAGTATATTTAATTCCTTAAGTATTGCTCTAATATATTCCTTAGATATCTAGATTAACCTTTCTATAACTCTATTTTAGATTAAGTTATATACTTTAGTTATATAGTAGGAGATTCTAGATTCCTTCTCCTACTACTTAAGTAATATAAGTAATTCTCTTATCCTATTACTTCTTACTACCTAAAGCGGATTCCCTAATTATAGTTTAGCTTTTCTTTTCTATTCCTATAGTATATCTACTATATCTTCTCTTAACTTTAATAGGAATACCTACTTCTTTCTTAAGAAGTTATTAATAATCTTAAGCTACTATTTAAAACCTAGCCTTAAGATAGGTAAAGGTCTATAGATATTAATTAAAATAAGGGAAAGTCTAGCTAGCTTTCTCTCTATTTCCTTTTCTCTATATTTCTTTATTTTAGCTAAAGAATATACTCTATAGGGCTAGTATCTTATAGGGATAGGAATTTTTTCCTTTAGGTTAGTAACTTTATAAAGGTCTCTTAGAAGTCCTTCTCTAAAGTATCTAACTCTTCTATACTATAGCTCCTACTAATCCTAATTAGTCTAGACTATAAAGGTATAGATATTATTTTTTATTAAATCCTAGGAAATATACTAGTATATAAGTTTATCTAGGTCTTAGCTAATTTCTTTAATAAATAGTACTCCTCCTAAAAGCCTTATCTAGACAACTAGCTTCCTATTAGGTAAATAAAGTATAAATTTTAGTAGTTAAATACTAAACTACTTACTAAATTAGTTCTAAGAAATAAGATTAACTCTAAGCCTAGGTATAAAGAGAATACCTTTTACTATAATCTGTTTTCCTCTCCTCCTACCTATAACTATACTCCTAATATATATAGCTATTAGATAGCTACCTCTAACCTTAATCTACTTCTTCCTTTTAAGAGGCTTTAGATCTCTAAAGAGTAATTCTTAGTTAGTTATATAGGTAGAAGTATAAGAGTTAAGTAGCTATTTAGATAGCTTATACTTGCCTTTTACCTCTATAGTTAAATAAGCTACCTTATTAATATCTTCTTCTTTAGGTAGAGGAGATAATTTAGAGGATATCTCTATATCTTATACTATATAGGCCTTTTTAGAAGATAGTTTCCTAGTCCTCTTTTCTAAGGATTATATTCTTAGGCTTAGTTTCTTTACTATTTCTTTAAGTTACTCTTTATCTAGTAAAGATCCCTTCCTAGCTCTAGATAGGGATTGTTTCTTTACTACTCTATAGCTCTACTTTAGCTTAATAGCTACTTTTACCTTATCTAGGTTAGGATATTCTCTAATCTAGTACTTTCCTTTATATAGGAAATATAATAAATCCCTACCTATCTAATTTCTTTTCTTAGTAAATATAGCTATCTCCTATCTTATTATCTATTTCTATTTTTCTCTTAGGATACTAAGAATATCTTATAGGCTTAGGTCCTATCTTAGATCTATTCTATTCCTAATAGTACTAAATAATTCTAGAAGGACTACTAGAAGCTATTAAATCCTTCTCTTCTTAGTCTTAATTTCCTTTAACTATAGAGAGATTAATACTATCTTCCTAGCTATACTACTTAGGCTTTACTATACTTTATTAACTATTTAGCCTTCTTCTATACTAAAATTAGTATACTATTAGAGTAAGCTTCTTCCTATTATCTAAAGCTTTCTCTTATATTTTCCTTTTATCTATATCTATAGATACCTTATATATTTAAGCTCTTAATATTTATCCTAGTTATCTTCTAAAATATAGATAAACATTTTATATAATACTATTATATTATAAACCTTATAACTTACTCTTCTAATTAACTAGTCTAGTAATTCTAATAATATTATTAAGATATACTTAGATAGTATAGATACTAGGGTACTAAGGACTGTTTTATCTAGTACCTATTTAACCTTTAGCTTTATTAGATATATCCTAATTATCTTAAACTATAATTTATAATTCTCTCTTATTAAGATTAGTATAGCCCTTCTTTTACTAATTCCTCCTTCTTAATCTATAATTTCTTCTATAAATTAAATCTAAATAAACTCTAGAAACAAGCTCTTTCTTTAGTCTAAAAATAATAGTTTCTAGATAGCTATCTTCCTTAGTTATAGATCCCTAGCTCTACTAAGCCTCTTAGTTTTAAAGGTTACTAAAAACTTAGTATAGATTCCTACTCTATAGGGCTAATAACTTCCTTAAGTCCTTCCTAACTATTATAACCTATAGGTTAGGGTATTAGTAGTACTAAGTACTAAATCTAAGGCTTATCTAATAGTACTTAAGACCTAGGCTTATCTATTCCCTTTATACTCTAAGCGATCTAATACGCTTTAAGTAAGTATACCTTACTAGGTTCTTTTATAGCTTATATATATAGAGCTTCTTTATATAATATATATAGGTCTACCTCGAGTCTCCCTCTCCTATTTTACCTCTTCCTTCTAGGACTAGACTTATAGGTTTAGGAGTAACCTATACTACTTTAGTCTTCTACTTTATAGTTATAAACCCGGGCTTATAACCTATCGAGCTAAGGAGGACCGATAGGTATAAATAGATTATAAAGTATAATAGAAGCTATAAGGAGTAGTAGGGGCTAAAGTAGGAATAGTAAGTATATTATTATTTTCTATAGGTTAGGGCTAAACCTAAAAGGTATTAGCTTAGATTAGTTATATAATTATAATTATATAATCTAGCCTATCTTAGTATCTCTTACTAGGTTACTAACTAGACTATATATTCTAATATTAATCTAGAAATAGATAAGACTCTATTTTAACTACTAATCTATAATCTTTTATAGAAAGAGTTAAAGATTCTTTATAAGTATTTAGATAATATACTCGCTAAAGAATAGATTAGACTAAGTAAATCCCTTTATAATATATCTATCTTCTTTATTCTAAAAAAGGATAGTACTATATAGCTATATATTAATTATAGAGATCTTAATAAGATTACTATAAAGAACCGTTATCTACTACTATTAATTAGTAAGTTATTAGACTAGTTTAGTAATACTAAGATCTTCTCGAAGCTAGATTTAAAAAACGCCTATTATTAGTTCTATATTTAAAAGAGAGATAAGTAGAAGACTACTTTTAAGACTCGCTATAGTCTCTTCGAGTATCTAGTTATACTATTCGGCCTTTCTAATACCCTAGTAACGTTCTAGTTATATATTAATAAAGTACTCGTAGGCCTTATCGATAATATCTATATAGTATACTTAAATAATATCCTTATCTATTTATAGAATAAAGAGGAATATAATTAGTATATTCGGATAGTTCTAGAACGCTTATATTAATAGAAGCTATATACTAAGCCGTCGAAGTATAAGTTCTATATAAGTACTATAGAATTCCTCGGCTTCGTAGTTACTCTAAATAGTATAGTAATAGATAATAAGTAAGTAGCGGCTATTTAGAATTAGCTAATATCTTATTACTATTATAATATCTAGGTATTCCTAGGCTTCGCTAACTTCTATTATCGATTTATCTAGAGATATTCGAAGATCGCTAGGCCTCTAAATAAGATACTAGCTAGAGGTATCTTAGAGATATCTCTAAAAGGAAAGAAAAAGATTATTAGAGGTCTCTTCTAATAGACTCCTAAAGTAGAGGAATCTTTTTAAATATTAAAGAAGGCTTTCTAGGAAGCGCTAGTATTACGGTATTTTAATCTAGTATTACTAACTATAGTAATTACCGATATCTCGGATACTATATATACTAGTATTCTTTTTTAGTCCGATAACTCTAATACTAAGTAAAAGTATTAGTATCCTATTATATACTACTCTAAGAGTTTTACTAGATCTTAGATTTAGTATAGTACTTCTAATAAAGAATTTATAGCTATTTTAGAGTACTTTAAAGTATAGCGGTACTATCTTAAAGATATCTTATACCCTATTTAGATTTTATCTAATTACTATAATCTAAAGTACTTTATAACTACTTAAGAGCTTAGTAGTAGATAAGCCTATATTATAGAGCGTCTCGTAGTATATAACTTTATTATCGAATATAAGAAAGGCTTAGTAAACTCTTTAGATAGATTATTTTATAGACTAGACTACTTTAATAACTTTAAAGATTAGATTAAAAGGAAAGAGCTAAGGGATCTTTTATCTAACCTTTAGTAATAGTTAGGAGTTATCTAGGACCTAGTAGCTACTATAGAGATATCTATTAGATATCTTAGAACTATAAGGCTAAGGATAGATATCTAGTCTAAGAGCTTATAAATAGGTAACTAAGAGAAATACTTAGTATTAGCTAGCTTAACTTTCCTTAAAGAAGATCTAGTATAGTAGAATAATACTCTTAATAATATATCTATACTATATCTTACTAGAGTAGAAGTAGATACTAGTAGACGGACTCGTAATATCTTAATATCTCGCTTAATAGTTACTATAGTAGCCTAGAACGAAACGGCTTATAAGAAAGAACTACTAGCGTTACTTATTAACTTTATTTATAATATCTAGTAAAAGGATACTTTTATTTAGAACGTTCGAACCGGAGCTACTCCTTATACTAAAGATAGTATAGTATAAGTATCTTAGAGTAATACTAGAGATATCTTATAGATATCTATCTAGTCCTATTTAGGCGAGTCCTAGGAATTCGATTTAGAGGGATTCTTATACTATAGCGGAAAGATATATATATCTAACTTCGCTCTACTATATTAAGAAATTCTCTACTAGAACTACGACGACCCTACTACTAGATACTATAGCGTCTATAAGACTATATAGGTTATCGCTTCTAAGTACTACTAGTCTAGTATTACCGCTAATATTAATAGATATATTAGTAAATATAATATATACTAGAGAACTAAGACTAAATATTATAAATCCTATAGTTATTTTAGGCTCTTAGAGGTATCTATAAGGCCCTAGAAGAGCCTTTTAATAGACTTTATTATAGGACTACCTTCTTCTATTAGATTTAGCGAAAAGGTTTATAATTTAATCCTTATCGTTATAGATCGATTTTCGAAGATAGTTAAGTATATTCTATATATAAAGAATATCGATACTATCTTCCTTACTAAGCTATTCTATAATAAGGTAGTCTATAGTACTAGTTAGTCTAATAAGCTAATATTAGATTATAGATCGATCTTTATAAGCGCTTACTAGAATATATTCTATTACTATCTTATAGTTAAACGAAGGCTTAGTACTATATTCTATCTCTAGATAGATAGTTAGATCGAGTAGATAAATTAAAAGTTAGAAAACTATCTCCGTATTTATTATAATTAGGACTAGGATAATTAGGCCCGTCTCTTTTATACTACTACTTTTACTTATAATAGTAAACCTTATAATAGCTTAAATAGTAAATCCCTAATAGAGATCGGACTAGATATTCTACCGAATATTTCTAATAGTATCCGGATTACCTCTATCTATAAATATCTATCTAATAGATACTTCGAAGATACTAGTAAGATATCTCTATAGACTTAGAAGCTTACTAAAGAAGCTTATACCTTCCTTATAGAATAGTAGGAAGCCTTTAAAGAGGCTTATAAGTCGCTAATATATATATAAGAGCTCTAGAAGAAGTACTATAATAGAATAATAGAGGAAAAGTACTTTTCTATTAGTAATCTTATTCTTCTATTAGCTAAGAATATTTATACTAAGAGACCTTACTATAAGCTAGATAATAAATACTTAGGATCTTTTATAGTAGTAGAGCGTTTTAGTACTTAGACTTATAAGTTAAATCTACCGCCTTCTATAAAGTACTTATATCTAGTATTCTATATATTATTACTTAAAAAATATAAGGCTAAGAAGGGCTATTAACTACTATCTATTAAAGACTTAGACGAGAGCGATATAGAGTTAGGGAATAAATATAAGGTTAAGGCGATTATATCCTATAAAGATATAAAGGATAGAAGGATATATTAGATCTAATAGAAAGGTTAGTTACTAGAGTATAATAATATAATATTAGAAGAAGATCTTATCTATATACGAAAACTAGTAAAGGAATATAATCGGAAGTTAGAGGAAAGAAGGAGCCTTTAAGGCCTTTCTTAGATATCTTAGAAGTACTTAAAGAGGCTATATAGGAGTATAGAAGAGTAAGAAGATTTATAAGAATTACGAGCTAGTAAGACTTAGTTAAAATATATACTAGAAGATAGTAAATTTCTTATACTATCTACTTACTTATTCCCTTCTATATCGCCCTAGAAGATAGGCTAAGACTAGTAAGTATATATCGTAGTAGTAAGATAGATTAATACCTAAAAGTAACGCTAAAACTCCTCTAAAATAACTAGATCGCGGTATACTAAGTATATATTAGAAATACTCGCCTTTCTTAGTATCTACTAGATACTATAGAGATATCTATAAGATACCTTTAAGTAGTATTAAAGCCTATAAAGATTAGACGCTATAAGCGAGGAGTATCCTTATAGATACGGTACTACTTATATTTAGTCTTTTTTATTAATAGCGATATTTAGAGCTAGATCGCTAGAATTAGTTCCTATACTAGCTTTAAAAGATATAGTATTATAGTACTAGAAGTTCTTTATATCGGTATAGTAGAAGGCCTACTTAGTATCGGTTAGCTCGTTCTTATACTTACTAAGGAGGTTAATACCGCTATTACGATATATCTTAATAATATACTACTTAAGAGTATTATACTTATACTAGATATTATTAGTATATCTATACTAATTAGCTATAGCCTTAATAGTAGTAGGATCGTTAGCGCTTACTAAATTAATCTTACTAATATAGTATATATAAAGGATCTCGAGAAGATTAGTATAGCGATATAGCTCCTAAATTAGCTATAAAATATTAGTAGTAGCTATAAGGGATCTATAAGATACTATCTAGATACTTATCTTAGAATATAACTAGCCTTTCTTAGAAGTATAGTTATTATATTTACTATCTTTATTAATCTCGTACTTCTTATATAGTACTAACTATATAGCTTAAGTTATCTTATTAGTACTAAGATTCTATAAGTAACGAATATACTCTATATAGATCGCTATCTTACTATAGAGATTAGAGCGAGGATAAATCTACTAAGCTAGATAGTATCCGAGTCGTAATAGGTTATTACTATATAATATCTCTATTTCGTTATAGTACTAGCTAGTATACTATATTCTAGTTAGCGTACTACGATCTATAATATTAATCTAATAGTCGAACGAATTACTAGAGCTAGAATTAGGAAGATTACTACCGCTACTATCTCTACTAGTACTACTACTACTATCTCTACTAGTACTACTACTATAGTTACCCGCCTAGTTAATAGAAGTCTAGCTAGATATCGTATTAAAAGAAGGGTTAGATAATACTAAAGATAAGAGTAAAGGATATTATTTAAATAGACTAAAAGACTAATCTATAGAAACGGATATTAGTATTAGTATATAGAAGAAGAAGTTAAAATACGGTAGTAGAAAGGGCTACTTAAAAGAACCTATAAAGCGCTATATAGATCCTTCTAAAATATTTTATATATCCTACTTTTATATATAAACTAAAATCGAGGTTTACTTATCTTCTTTAATTATATACTAAAAGAAGAAGTAATAAGAAATACGTTTCGAGCTACTTCCTTTTAGTAATATCTATCTACTATAGAAAGTATCCTTATTCTATAGTTCTATATATACTAGTATATATAAGCGAATACCGCTATTATAAGCTATATACTTTAGAAACGCTATAGAAAGAAAGAAGAATTAAGTTTTAAAAAGCTAAGATATATATAGAAAAGTAGATCTCCTAAAGTAAGAGAAATATCGAGTATATAATAGAAACTTACTATAGTCTAAGAGATATCTCTAAGATATCTAAAAGATACTAAAGAGCTTATATTCTAAAAGAAGTAGATTACTAGAAAGTAATTATAAATACTAGTATATTATATATAATATCTATATACTATATAAAGTTTTCGATACTATATATATACTAAGTACTATACGTATATATAATTACGAATCCTAATAATACTATTCTAGAATAGAGTATTTTAGAAAGAAAAGATAATATAAAAAATTCTTTTATATACTTTTCTAAGATATTCTATAGATATCTCTAAGATATCTATTAGATAACTCGGATATACCGGCGCCTTAGTACTATAGAATAAACTACTCTCTTCTACTCGATCCTATTTTCTTATTTCTTAGATAATATCGATAGCTATCGAATATACTACTTAGATATATTATTATATCCTATATACTAAAGTCCTTATAATATTAATAAAAGAGATAGTTATATTATACGTATTATGCGGCGATAATATACTATATATTATCGAAGTATACAGGGCCTAAAACTTGAACATACTGCGTGCTTGTACAGCTCTTTCCCCGCCGGCGCCCGCTCCGGTCTGTGACTGGGATACCATTTAGGTCACAAGTGCACATAGGTAAGCTGTTTTGCAGTGGTGCTTGAGCAATTCCATCCAGGATACTTCTTTGTTGGAAGTGGGGATGTTGGGGCAACCGGATGCCCGGCTGGTAGCAAAGGCCTTGTGCAAAGTCTGGGCGCGCTGGTGCAACAAGTGTCCACGAAACGCGTCCACCGCGTTGCCCAGAAGGACAAAGATGTGGACAAAAGGGATGCTGACTGATCCGTGACTTAAGGTCGAAAGTAGCGTCAGCCAAAAAAGCGCCACGGGGCTGGACTGGTCGTAAGCGGCGGTATGTCCTGCAGTACCCGCGATGGGCTTGTTGAAGGTTCTGAATGACGTTCACGTCCAGGCAGGCATCACCTGGCAGGACGGACTGTTCCGGTGTGTACATGCATTTCTTGGAGCAGAAGATATCAATGTTCTGGCGAGTGAATGGAGTATCAAACCAGATTCAAAGCACGCGCTTTCACGGAGGTTACACGACTGCCAGCTGTAGCAAAGATCGTCATCATTCTGGTCTCTGCTCTGGAACGCATCTCGCGCTAATGCTCTCTTGGCGGGCTTGGTAGCCGATTTACGCGGTCCACAGGGTCGAGACCTTTCCAAAGACCACGGCCCGCTCTATTTTGCTCGCCAGCCAAACCGGCAAGGTTGCATCGCTCGAACGCCTCACCGTGAGCGTTGATGTTTTGGCTTTCTATTCTGCGGCAGAGGTAACATCGTGTGGAGTTTGGAGAGAATTGCTGTAATTATCGTCGCGGTCTGCTGGAGAACCAGACACGCGGACAAAGACATCTGCCTGGTAAACCACTTTCTCACTCACAACAAAGATACCACAGGTCCAGCACCAACCATTTCGTCTAATCGGATTTCACGCTGCTGGGGGGTCAGTGATTTACCGCCACGCGCTGTTTGGAATCCCGAATTGCTGATCTTTGCTGTGATCATGCCTTGACCGTACTGTTGGATCCCCTGGCAAATACTTCGACCTTTGCTTGAACCTCGCATTGTACAGAATCACTCGCGGCATCTCACATAACGAGCGTCAGGACTGGATCCTGTTCTGGCCGCACGTAGGATAGTCCACTCTGCATGGGCAAGTCAGCAGGACTTTTGATGGGTGCGACAGAGTTCGCTGGCGACGAGAGTTTGAGTGACAGGAATGAGCGGAGGAGATGAAGAAAAGCAGGCCATGGAGCGCCAGACGATTTGTTTCCCGCACCACGGCACTCAGGATGTCTTGCAAGCTGGAGATCCCGGCTTCAAGGACGAAATCAACCGGCTTTACTCCCCTGCTGAAAACAATGCCCTTGAGCACCTGGTGGCCCTGAAAGCCGAAATGCGAACGGCTTCCATGGACGACTTCTGGGCCGTGGTGACAGAAGGCATGTCGAAGCTCGTGGGTGCAGACATTTGCTTCGTCATGAAGCGGGTGTTGGTTGACGACCAGGAATCGGCTGTGGAAATGCCGCCGATCGGGGAGCCAGGGTCGTGTATGATGGCTGCGGCTCTTCATTATCATGCCAACGATGGATCGAAGAGCACTATCAAGTCGACCAAGTTCCACGCATATGGGTGTCCTTGCGCTTACATGCGCCACGATAAGGTCTTCTTGATTCCTGAACGTTTGGGAGAGTTCATTACCAACAACCCCAACCAGCTTCCAACTCCGTGCGAAGCCTATATTGCATTACCTCTCTTTGCAGAAGGCAAATGCTTTGGTCATTTTGGCGCGATGTTCTCTGCCGAGCGAGCACATCAACGACAGCTATCCTGGGCCTACATTGAAATGCTACTGCACTCATTGGAAGACTTGATATGTCAGAAGTTTCTCCAGGGCGCGAACTTCATTCGCCCGCAGCAAGAGGCTACAGATCGATCACGGGTCATTCCACATGACGCAATTACTGTGGCACAATCACTAAGACCTTATGCAGGAAGTTTGTCCCACGAGCTACGAACTCCAATGCAGGGCATTGTGGGCATGCTGGACGTGATGTATACTACAGTGCAGGAAGCAGTTGAGTTGCAGGGTGATCCTACACTCCGCAGAGTGTTTGAGCAGCTGAAGGATCAGATCGAGACAGTCCAGGACAGTTCCCGCAGAGCGGTGGAAGCAGCAGACAATGTTGTGCACGCATACGACATGGATATGAGCGTGCCTGACGCTCCGGCACATCTCTTAGAAGAACCAAGCGAGTCATATTCGCCTTATTCTGCTACAGCAGAGAAAAGACCAGACATACTTGTCGCTGGCAGTAACCTACCATTAGCTCGTCCTAACAAGCGCCGACGAGAAGGTGAGGCCTCAAGACAGGGAAGCAATGCCAGTGGCTCCGTTGCTCCTGAGACAGCGAAAAGACCGCGCACTGATCGCAGTCTATCAGCTCAATGCACACATTGCTCGGAAGTCAAAGAAGGCGTGCATCAGGCTCAACTTGTCCAGGAGCACTCGCAAGAAAACGCAACGATCGCAGATGTACCTTCTGCAGAGGATGCAGCTCTGGCGGCAGGTCTAGGTGGCCAGTCACATCGCATCATTGCACCAGGACTTCGACATACAAGTTTACGCGAACTTCTGCAGCATGTTATCAACGAAGGTCTGAAGGTTGGAGGCCGGCCGGACTCAGCTATGGCACAGGAAACGGAACTAGGCGAGATTATTGAAGTTAGGACGAGAGGCTCAGATGGCACGCTGGGTCAGAAAATAATCGAATGGAAGATTGACTCAAATGTGCCCAACACGATGTTTGTGGATGAGAAGGACCTGAGCAAGTTGATCTCATGCGTCTTCTTGAATGCGATCAAGTTCACGCAGAGGATCGATGGCCGCATTACCGTGGATGTGCGAATGACCCAGCGCGGACGTTACATCTCAGTCAAAGTGGCTGACAACGGACCTGGCATACCTGCTGCTTTTCTACCTCGACTGTTTAAGCCATTTTCACAGCAAAATGCATCGATTACACGATCAAGCGAAGGTCTTGGACTGGGTCTGATGGTGGCCAAGGGCATCGCGAGAAAACTAGGCGGAGATCTGAACTGCATCAAAGCTTCGACAGAAGGCCCAGACCGTGGAAGCGAATTCGAGATCAAGGTCCCTCTGCACGCTGGAGAGACCATCAGTCGACCCGGATCGCCATTCGGATCACCTCTTCCTCGGAAAGCAACGGTAGCGCAACCCGATCCACCGCACATGAAACCTCTGCCTGCAGCACCTAGCAGCCCTCGCAAGCTCTCGCGCGCATTGCACGATGTTGTCAGCAATGGACCCGCGCGCATGTGTGATCTGCCAAGTCAAGGCGCACCATCAACTCCGCCGTCGCCAAAGACTCAGGTGGTCAACGTTACATTACCAGGCGCTGACATCGACAGCCCGCCAACGACTTCGTCCACGCCATCTCCACCGGCACAGGTCGAAGCTCCCCGGCCGCGATTCAGAAAGTCGGTCGGCAACCCCGAGATCGATCGCGATTTGGCAAAGAAGTACCCACTTACATTTCTCGTTGCAGAAGACAACAAGATCAACAGGAAACTTCTTGTTAGCATGCTGAGTAAGTTTGGCTACAGAAATATTGTCGAGGCTCACGACGGCGCCGAAGCTGTTCGTCAGATGTCGATACCTCGTGAACCCCGCGAGCAAATCGATGTTGTGCTCATGGATCTGTGGATGCCATTGATGGACGGCTACGAGGCTACCGAGCGTATCCTTAGCCTTGATAACATCGCACAAGAGCACAAGCCCACTGTGCTTGCCGTCACTGCCGACGTCACAGATGGTGCACTGGAACGAGCCGCGGAGGTTGGCATGAAGGGCTTCATGACCAAGCCGTACAAGCTGCACGACCTGCAGCGGCTGATCATGGAGTACTGTGCCATCACCACGGCAGTTCAAAGTCCTACTATGCCTACCATTCACGCAGCTGCATAAGAGGCACGGGAAGAGAATACATGAGGAACGAGGTCGGCAAGAAACTCAACATGAAACCGGCCTGTCTCGGGATGGCGTTCGGAAGCAAGGAGAAGCTCGGCCAGGCCGATGCAAGGGAGCACGAAACGGGATTGTTTTTGGAAATTCATGACTTGGGCTCGGAACGGACTACGAGCCGGCAATGCCAGATAATTTTTGTATAGAGGAAATTTGGCGCGGATGATAACAGATACCCCAGGATGCTCCTTGAGTGAGCTCTAGACGCTAGGAAGTCAACAGGACAAGAAGCATATGAACAGGACATAGATCCATCTCGGAAATACATTGAACAATGTTGTAATCTTTACTGAAGCAGCACTTGCACTCCCTTCGTTTCTGATCTCAAGTCGCATAGCAGAGATTCGACGAGCACGAATGTAAGTCCGATCTCGTTGAGCCTTGGAGTAGACTCCGTGAGTGCGCAGGGATAAGTGGAGTGCGGCTAAGGCCCGTGCACCCGCACTTGCATCTGATGTCGCGAACAGCGCGTGAACTGAATATGAATTACATTTCAAACTTCAGGACACATCGGCGACCCATACAGTTCTGCGTAAGATCGCCGGCAACATGACATCTACCGACCTCATCACCGATCCGACTCTGCTCTCAGTCCTCGCCGCCGCAGCAGAATCGCGCCGACAATGTCTCGAAATGCTCTCTTTTATAGAGCAAAATGGCGCATCGGCATACGAAAGCGACGAGCTCAATATTGAGCAGAAGAAGCTCGCATCCCGACTCGCGATCCTCAGAGGCTTGAATCGCAAAGCAGTAATGAGCGTGCGCGCAACGAAGCAAGAAACCACAGAAGCCAGACAAGAAATCGATTCTCTACATTTGACGTTACAAAATCTGTACTACGAGCAGAGACATTTGAGAGGAGAGATTAGGGCTTGCGAGGACTATGAGTAGGCATCAACCCTCGCGCGATGCGCCAGAAGCTGTTTGCTGACGTGAATCACATAGCCACAAATACCTTTCCCTACCCATGGTACCCACAGAAGATTTCCTCGCCGCACATCCTCAGTACATCGAAGCTTCAGATCACGACCTCACGATTGCGCGTATCAATGATGAGCATGAGGCGAGACGCGCGCTGGAGGAACAGAGATTAGCGCTCGTAAAGCGGAAATTGGCACTTGAGAAGGAGACGCTGGGCAAGAAGGAGGAGTTGGCTAGACTGGATCTGGAGATTGAGAGGTGGATTGGTGGGCAGAGCAAGGTTTTGGATGTGTTTAAGAAGAGGGATGAGAAGCTTGCTGCTGAGGAGAAAAGGAGACGGGAGTTGCTGGAGAAGGAAGAGGCGAAGAGAGCAGAAGCTGAGGCGGCTGTGAAGGCTGAGATATGAGCGGCTTTCCGGGGGCTATCTCAGATGCCGTATAGATCAGCGGCCTCGAGATTGTAGGACTGTCCTCGAGCTGGTCTCCAATAATCGGATACTGGTCGGCCACTCCATGCCATGAAACATGGAGTAGCGTTGGAGCTGAAGGATGAATCCACGTGAGCTTGATGGATTCCACACGAAGAGCGCCTCGATCAACGTGCGCTGCAAGCTGTCACTGGCTGCGACGACACGATCGCGACAACATATCACCAGCGGAGCTACGTTTCTTATGTGAGCACAGAGATCTGCAGCTGCTTTAGCATACCTATTCCTGCGATCGGTTCACACTTTCTCAGGACTGGCTACTTGAGATGTCATGATACGTGCGATTGCTTTGGAGCATTGTAACGTGGTTGCGTGAGCCTGTGGGAATTCGCAAGAAGAGCGCTCCAAAGTATGTGTCCTGAAAGCTCTCAGTGGCCGCGACGACACGATTGCGGTGACCCGTCGAAAGCAGAACCATATCTCCCAATGTGAGCTAAGACCTCTGTCGCGGGTATTGTCTATCTGGATTGCTACCTTCAAGCAAATTGATAGCAACACGACGCCTGGCCTTCTCCATCAGCAAAGACTCATTGAAGCGCAATAAAGATAGCAAACGCTACATCTACTTATCACATGGACACCAACGGCCTCCCTTTTCTCTCTGCAGGCTCCAAACTCTCTTGCGACGCCCATGCGCAGTTTCACATGCTTGGGTGAATGAGGCGGAGCGGCATTACAATACACATGCAATCTGCTATTGTCACAAGACGACAATATGGCAATACTCACCTGGCGCAGTCTATAAAACTCTCCGTTGTTCGCTTGCTCTTCTCCCTCTCTTTCATCACACATAAATCGTCGACACATTCCCTACTGATCATCCACCACCAACTCTCCCACCGTCGTCTCCACGATCGATCCCTTACGCCAAGCCGCCAGCCACCGGTATACTCCAACAAAGACACCCGATTCTACAATGACGCCAAAGCGTACTCACGATGGAGTCGTTCGCGATGAGCCGGCGGGCGGAATGCTCAACATCACGATTCAGCTTTCTGCCGGTGACCTTGCAGCTCTGCAGAGCATCGATCTGCGTGACATGCCATCTCCACATCGCCGACTGTATGAGGCTGTCCAGAACGAAGCCATCCTGAGTGCAGAAGCTATAGAGGAGGACCATCGTCCTCAGAAGAGAATCAAGCAGGAAGAGGCAGCCAACATATGCTTCAAGATCCAGATCGAGTATTCTTGGTGCGAAATCAGCACAGACGAAGAGCACTTCGAAACTCTTACCTTTCGAGTCAAGGATGACGATAGGATCGAAGATCTCTTCTCAAGGGTCGAGTATCACGTACCCTACAAGCGATATGGGTCCGTGTCCTGCTTCTACAAGGATGAGAAGCTCATCTATCGCCCTGACATTATTGATCTCGAGCCGGAATCTGGCAATGCTTTGAAGGAGGTAAGCTGACAAGTTGCAACCACTTCCGCATCATTCACTGACTAACATCCCTCTTAGCTCGGCATCAATGAAAGCAGTGTCCTATACTTTGGCCCAGCAGATAAAGTGATCTTCCAAGACTTCGAACACGATGACCCATTCTTAAAACTCGAACTTCAGCAAAGTACCATCGCATGGCAGCGCGAGAATCCTTACACTGGCAAGCCAATCCAAGACATCGGTGCTGAGGATGAGCGTGAGAGAGCCGATGAGGTCTACGCCGAGGTACTGCGAGGGAGCCGTTGGAGTCACGTTTGGCCGTACTACGACGAGGAGTCTGAAATCTTTGCTGGTGGGCCACGAGAGAGAGCCGTGTGGTATCAAGCTTACTTCGGAGGCCAGATCGATGACAATGGCGAGGACACCATCCCGCTTCCCTTGATGCCTCTGCAGTATGTGCCCGGACCGATTTGAGATTGGATGGGAAAACGATACGGCGACCTTTGGGGGCGAGATTGAAGCGTTTGGGTCGACACTTGAGGTAGCAAAGCATGTACGAGGTCTCCCATGGTTTCTATGCTGCGAGAAAACCCGTCACTTCCGGCTCGTAGATAGGCAGACGTAAGACACGATTGATTCTGGAGCCAAACCAATATGTGAACAACCCTCTCAGGATCATCCTGCTTTTCTTTCTCATGCCAACTTCTCGCATCAACAATACCCGCAATTACATCTGCAGGCGTAGACCTTCTTCTGATTAAGAGCGCACTAATTGAGAACATCAGCGATAGTGACCTTTCAGTAGCCGGAGCATGGGAGACTACCTTGGACCTGGCACAGTTCAAGCTGGGTGCTACTTCTGTGTAGCAATGCGTGCGGCATGAAGAGGCGCAAGTGGCGAGACTGGCTCGAGCCTAATCATATCAGTACCGCAGCCGTGAAAATACCCTCATCGTGTACTGACCAAGATGTTGAAGTCAAGCTTGTTCTCCTCAGCCGACGGAGCCGCGAAAGCAGTCAGAGCGAAAGCCATGATGAAGAGAGTTGGTTTCATGTCTGAAGTCACTGAGTGAACGTTTTGCTGGATCACACTTCTCAAGTGTTGAGACCAGCTCTCAGAACTATATAGACCTGTGTGCCATGTGCAGCGAAGATCCATCTCGTATTCATGAGTGGCATCATCGCAAAACAAAGAGCACGTTTTCGCGTGGCTGCAATGAGGCTGAACGAGTCACAGCAGGGCCAAAGATCTACGAGTAGCAGTGATAAAGCTTTCAAAAGACAATTTCGCCGGCAACGTGGTTGAAGAAGCTACTGTCGACGACCTAGACAGGTCCAGGCTATTTGCATTTGCTGCGTGTAGTTTTAGTCAAGAGCACGAAGTGATCGTGTGACCTCCTCTCATCTCACCTGTAGGAATGTGTGCTTTCAATTCTTGTGGTCGTTCGAAGGCACTTAGTATTCAAGCAGACCACACAAGTGTCGATCCGAAAAGTGAGACGCCATGTGCGCCTCTACACCAAACGACACTGAGAGCACGCCCGAAGAAAGAGAGAGGCATAGAGCAGCAGACCAAAGAGCCAAAAGCCAAAAAGAAAAGAAAGTATGATGGAGAGAGCACGATTCGAACGTGCGTCCAGAACATGCCCTTTACGAAATGAGTGGAGCATGGGCTAAAGATTCGCCAGCCTCTAATGAATCGAGGCTTCTGGGCCCAACCACTAGACCACCTCTCCGAAGCTGGTTTGAATAATTGAGAATGCTAGGACTTTGGTCGTACATCTTAGTAAAGATGGGCTGTGCTGAGATAAAGACATGGGAGCTTGCGGGAATAAGGTTTTCGTGGTAGCCATTGAGGATGGACGTGTTGTTCTGGATCCATGGACAGGAGATGGCTGAGCCTGATCAGCAGAAGCATTAAGAATGCTGTCTCCAATTCTTACAGCTAGTTCACGGCTCGCGCGCGGCTCGGAAAGCAAGTCGCCTTCTCTCAAATTCTTCGTTCGACTCTCCAGCCTGCCTCTCAATGACTTCAGTAGTTGCTTCCTCCGAACTGAGCCAAGCCCTCATGAATTGACTGAGCATTCGCTGCGTGAAGACTTCCGGATTTAGGGTGCAGCTCTCGTGACATGGTTTGACTCCCATGATCTTCAAATTGATATCCCATCTTCCGTCTGACATTAACTTTGGTCGCAGAGGCATCAAGAAGACGGTATGGCGATGATCCGAGTTTTGAGATCCGAAACGCATGCGCTTGAAGACTAGATTCTTGCCGAGCTGCGGTGGATAGGATGGATTGACGACGGTCATGTCCGCGTAGGCTTGCGAGAACTCCGGATCACTGGGTACGCAAGCCTTCCGCATGGCACGGATCGCGGAGTTTTAGCCATCTTTCTCCCGCCAGCTCGTGGTGCGATGGCTCCAGAATGCAAGCATAGAGTCGACGACGACATCCGTAGAGGAAGCCGGCGCAGTCATTGTTGGTGCAGTGAATGTCGTGTCGGCGAAGCCTCGCGCAAAGTCCTCCGCACTTATGCCTTGGGATCTCAGGAAGGCGTCTTTGCCAGCTTGGTCGTTACTGAATCTCAGCGCTGCATCAGAGGAGAGGATGTGCTGCTGCCACTCAAGTACGAAGCTAATGTATATCAAGAACTTCCTTTTCTTGATAGTGACGTGCTTGAGAGCTCGTGGACAAGAGCAGAGTTGATCGCTCGCATGATCTTTACGTCTGCAGTCGTAGGCCGCGATGAGCTTGATGCTGTCGAAGATCTTTTCCGTCACCGCGTCGTATTTGGTTAAGTACTCTGGATCATGGTCTTCGAAGCCAATAACTGGTACGTCGTGGACAGTCGGGTAATGAGGTGCGTTCATTGCGAATGTGCCGTATGATGTCCGAGCAAAAAAGCGAAGTAACCGGGCTCAAGTACATTAACATCTTGTTTGCTGCAGTCCAGACATGTCTCTAGAGTTTTCTGAAGATGCAGACCGCTATCGACACATTTTCGCGAGCTGAGATCTCAGCACATCGAGCAACGCCAGCTGCTCATGTTTCACAGAACAAGGAGATACTCCAAAGATATTTCGCGTTGCGCGAGAGGGACGATCACCCAAACCAGCGACTCTGACGTTTCCTAGCAGCGTTGCTTGACTTTGCATTTCTGAAAGAATCATATCTTTGCTCGCTTCCAAGATGCAGGTCCGCAACCAGATTTTCCACGGAGCGCAGGGTATTATGTGAGCTCACGGCCTCGGTCTCAACACCGTATAGAGAGTCCTCCGATATGGCAGCGAGGCTGGGTTTGTGACATGCTTCACCCTCTTCATCGAGCTCTTCTATGTCGCAGTCCTGGCTTAGATGATGTGATCGTATTGAGTATCTCTCACTCAGAGCCCATGAGTTTGCAGAATATCTTTCGCTCAAAGCCCACGAGCTGTTCGATGTCCGGGTCGAATCTGCGCAATTTTGCATCTCGGTATCAGAGAAGATTGCTTCCGTTTTCGGGACCGTAGAGTACCAAGGAATTGATATGGCCGACACCAGAGATATTTCTAAGTAAATCTAGGAGTTTCCACTTTCTGGTTCTCTCCAGACTGTCGGAAGCAGTCTGGGCATTGGCCAGATCAAATGGAGTAAGATCTCCACGAGCAAGAGAAAGTATCGATGCGCCGCACCGCAGCAGGTATTCTGCAGATTCCAATTCAAGTTGCTTGGCTGCTATGTGTAAAGGGCTATAGCCTGTGCGAGGATCGAGACTCGTGATGGTGGCCCCGCTGTCGAGCAGTACTTTCATCGTTTCCGGATGCCCCACAGCGTAGTGCAGCGGCTGGCCGATGCTGTACGGTGGCCAGCTGGCAGAGGTCAATACTACAGGCATCTCGATCGTGCGGGTGAACGTCCCAAGCCCGAACTGTACGGACGTCCGCCAGCAACATCGATCCTCAATGAACGGCCTAGAACGCACCCGTGAGGGAAACATTGCCGTGTACTCTTCGTTGGAAGATTCAGTCATGAAGTCCTTCCTATTGACATCTGCACCCTGTTCAAGTAAATATAGAACAGCTCTCGTTTCACCAAAGTAAGAAGCAACATGAAGTGCTGTGCGATCCCTATACTCGAGATCTATCGGCACACCAGCTCTCAGGAGTACGCTCATTGCCTCGATGTTGCTTATTAATGCCGCACACTGGAATGCCCCCGGAAGTAGAGTAGCTGAAATGCTTTGCTCCAACAAGAGACGAAGCATTTCAGCACAATCATCATGGAGAAGAGCCCAGATTATCGGAGACAAGAGCCAATGTGTGCCCGCCGTTTTTCCTGCGAATGGCTTCACTTTACTCAATGCAGCGGATTCTTTGAATGGAAACTTGAAGGTAGACTGAAGAGAAGCTCCTCGAAAAAGTAAGAGGCGCACGATATCAGCCCTTCCGATAAGCATTGCCAACATCAGCGGTTTCATATGATCAATGTACGCTATGTGCTCAAGAGCAGCGTTAGGATCCAAGCCATGTTCCAGCAACATAATGACAAAGTCGAGATGGCCGCCAAGTATAGCTTCTCCAAGGACATTGAGAGGTTGGGTTGACGATAGGTCTGGTCTAGACCAGCAGTCAACGGGAGCTCCGGCCGCGAGGAGAAGCTCTCCAAGTTCGACATCACCGTCGCGAGCAGCCAGTATCAAAGGCGTGGGAGACGTCTTGTCCGGCCTTTGCAGGCCAGGATCAGCGCCGCCTTGGTGTAAAAGCATCCTAGCCGCCTCAAGTCGTCCGGTCTGTACAGCATAATGGAGAGGGGCAAGTCCATTAGCGTCTAAAGAATCCACGTCCTTGTCTGGTTGGCGCAAAAGATGCGCTATCCGTTGTAATTGTCCATATCTGGCAGCTTCTCTCAAAGCAGCGTTATTCTTTGGCTCGTCGAGCCATCGTTGCGGAGACAGATAGCCGCTCCTCGGCACAACTGTCGGGTCTGCCTGACCATTGTAATATGCATCTCCATGGTGCACTGATCGCACGTTGCTGTAGACCTGATCGCCATTCTGCTGTCTAGCCTGCGCACTCGCCTGGTTGCCGCTAAAGTCGTGTCCATTTCGCTGCTTTGCAAGAGGGTCCCCCATGTCACGTCGTGATGCAGATTCTTTCGCGCTTCACGATCTCATGCTCGAGCTGTTTGTTAGAGCGGAATCGAAAGGCTGAGTGAGAACCCCTGAGCTGAGGTAGGCGCCTTCTTGGGCTCGCACGTTCCTCGCTAAGGCCGTGGAACATCCACATTGGCTTGGCTGGCGCTCGAACTCGTGGAAGAGCCCTGACATTGAACACATCTCAATTCCTCAACTCTGGCATAAGATATCTGACATAAGGACTATTGGGGTATGATAATGCTCTAGGAAGCTGGTCCTTTTCCAACGCCAACCAATGCTCCTCCTCTCTACAACGACTCATTCCAAGCTCAGCTTGAGGCCTTTTCTTCCTTCAAATACTTCATCGTGTCTTGCGCTGTAAACGAGAAGGGACTCTTGGTGCCCATCTCTGGACTGCGCGGGCTCATCGGCAAAGCGAACAGGTCGTCTTCTTTGTCGTCATCAGCTGGCGGCTGCGAAAACCCAGTGTCGCTGATGTCGCCGCTGGCGAAGGCATTCAGTGAGGCCATGCCATCTTGCGGTCGCTGCTGCGAGATGAACGATTCTGGCGGTCTCTGCGCCACCACTTTCCGTTGCTGCTCTGCAGGTGGTTGTGGAGGCTTCGCGGCAAGAGTTGATGTTGGAGCAGCGCCCTTCAACGCCGCGAAGCTGCCGAAGCTTCCAACTGCAACATCTGTGCCTTCTGGACTCAACGGATTGTGCTCCGGAGCACTTCCCTCTGCCTTCCTCGAGGACAAATCTTGCGCACTCGTCCCGAGTTTGAGGCCCTTTAACTTGTCCATGAGCCGACCGCCACCAGGACTCCGCGGGCTCGTTGGACTGTTCAAGCTTGCATTCCCCATCACAGAGCTCATCGCTGACTGTGTCGATATGCTGATCTTAGTCGGCTTCGTCAAAACGCCGAAGTTCTGCTCGATCCAGTCTTTCTCTGCCGCCGCCATCTCATATCCAATACCTTCTACATTATCTTTCGACTCATGCTCGATCTCTTTCTGAAGCACCTGTAACCGCTTCTTAGCCCATATCGTATGCAGCACCCCTTTCTTTCCTGCCTCTCGAGCAGTCGCTCCAAGCTCCGGCGAGAATATAGCAGGCAGTGGTGCAGTCCGCCACGCAATGTGTCCCTTCTGCAGCTTCACCTGCGTAGGTATCGCCACACCCGGACCCAGCAAGAAGTACAGTCTATTGACCGGTATCTCTTCGCCAGGAGCCGAAGGCTGGTCTCTGGCCGGAAGCACAGTCCTCTTTCCCTCCCAACTGATCTCCCAATCTCCACTCACACCCTTCGTACTATCATCCTCCTCCCATTCCACCATCAACACCTTCGTCCCATCCTTACTCCTCCCAGGCTCAAACTCGAATCGTGCAAGCGCATTGCCATTCGTCAGCGAAGGAGACTCTACATCGTCCCTTGCAGAATGCTCTCTCGGATCAAAAGACGTGTCCACGGGATCGAAAATTGGTCTTGCCGATGGTGAAGTCATCTCGATAGATCCGGCAGGGAAACGGGTTCTTGCGATGCGGTTCGCCAGAAACGGTTCACTGAAGGGCCCCACCGTGGCCGCGTCTCAGGATGGCTTGTCAAGGGACGCGCAGTAGTCAGCTTGAGCTCGTTGGAAGCTCAATTGGAAGGTACTCAGACGTTGACAGCGGAGAGTTGCTCTGCTCTACACCACTTGCCATCGGAAGTTGTGCTGATCGACGCCTGGATGCATCGGTTGCACCTGCAATTCAGAGATTCGTAATGGTTCGCGAGGCTATTTTGGGATATATGTCGGGAAGGAAGATCTAGCCCGCTGTACACGTTACGCAGTGCCGGCTTTGGACATCCGTTCGGGGGAGGAGAGCTTTTGGTCTCCACCAAGAGAGAGTTGAAAGATTTGACGACGAGAAATCGTATGTGGATATTGCTTTGTTTTTCATTTATGCTAATTCGTGTGAGGCTTCTGTGGCCTTCATAGGTATGCATTACATCTAACCCAAGAGCTGCACTAGTCTGGGCGAACCGCGGTGACGCGGAGGGTATCATAATCTCATCATGCCAGATGATTAAGCTAAAAAGCGCCGTCGCTATGCAAAGAAAAAGAGTGGGTGTTGTGTCGTTTGATCGAAAGTGGGAGGGAGACAGCAGGCCAGGATGCAGGAAGAGCATGGACACCATTAGATAAGGAGGTGGTCCCAGCCCTTCTGCTGCATCGCATCGCGCCAGCGGATGCCCTGGTAGTCTCCCTGAGCAAAAGCAGTGTCGTTGATCTGCCAGATGTCCTTGAGAAGTTCTCGCACGCGACCGAAGGAGCCGAAGTTAGCGGCATCGCCGAGGCGTTCGCAGCGCTCTGCGAACATGGATCTGAAAGGTGAAGCAGCCACAGAGGAGGCGCCTGCAATGAGAATTGGCCACGCAAGAGATCGATCGAATCCATCAGCTCCGGCAGGGACGAAGTTCATGAGCTCGGAGAATTGAGAGACAAGACCGCACATGTGTGGTGCCGAAGGAGTATTGTCTGCGATCAGCGTGCAGAGGTAGATGCGTGCAGCAACGCGGAAGACTGCAGTCAAATTGATGGCCAGTTGCTTGGGACGAATGGCGCCAGTTGGCGAAAAGCAGCTTTGCACAGATCCCGGTGGCAGCTCAGTCTGGCTGATAGCGAAACCAAGGCTCTCGATGTATTTGCAAACCTGTTGCATTTCCATGCCAAGAGTTTGCTGGTAGTCGAGACATGCGATCTCCGAAAGCAGGAACATGATTCGGTCGTCGCAGCCCATTAACTCTTGAAGACCCATAGATTGTCCATTGGTGGCCATCTCGCGGTATGTGTCTGCAAACACTGGCTGGCGGCCGATCACTATCGATCCGAGGATGTCAATCCACGAAGCCAATGTCATGTTGAAAGGTGGATGCTGCGGTGCAAGCTCAAGGACACTGTTCTGCAGATCCAGTCTGTGGATGAGACTGGTCGCCATGGAGAAGTGCTGATGCCATGCAATGTCTGGCAGAGCATCATCTGGTCGACCAACGGAGCACTGGAAGAAAATCAAGCTCAACGTGTTCCCAAGCATCTGGTCGTGGTTTTCGTCCTTCCCAAGCTGTTCGCAAAGTTCGGAGACGGCGGAGTAGCGATGTCGAATAATGTCGTTGTCGATCTGCTCTCCCGTAACACTCTCGGTAGCCTTCATGTGCGTTGCAGCAATACTCAAGCAGCAGTGCAGGTATGCCTTGTTGTTTTCGAGTGCTGGAACGATGATGTCCGATCGGGAAGAGCCATGTTGATTGGCCTCCAACACCGGGAAGATGAGCTTCGGAACCTTGTCGAGGAAGTGGTTGAGAAGATACTTGTCGCCCTCTTCCACCTCGATGATCGCTTCGTGAGCTGGGGTCGCCGGCGTGTGTTGGAAATCGAAAAAGTTGAAGTCGACGGGCTCCTCGGGGAACTCTTCACACACGCTCTCAAAGTGTTCCTGCTGAATCCATGAATCGGCCGGGTAAGTCTGGACGCCATTTGCATTTGGCGGAGGCTGATATGTGCTGAAGGTCGAAATGGTCGAATCTCTCCTTGTCGGTACATCATTGACGAAGATCTGTCGTTCGGTTTTGACATCGATCTCATACGGCGAGAACATCGGGTACTGTGCGTGAGGTGCATACGGCTGTGGTGGAGGCGGCATGCCAAAGTAGCCATCGGGAGAGCCATAGTTGAAGTCGCAACCGGTCGAGTAAGGTGAGCCATCGGATGAAGGACATCTTGAAGGAGGGAATGACTCCGCAAATGGAGCTTCTGCTGATGATGGTACAGAGTGGCTGAGAGGCGGTGGTGGAGAGCTTGTGCTGAGCTGTGGCTGCTGAGCTTGCGCTTGCTGCGCTTGTTGCTTCTTGGTGAGCTGGGTCTTCTTGATAATGTTCTTGATGACCTCCTTCTGTGCTCGTCGTTGCTCGCCATTACTCCACCACATAGGACGCTTGTAGTCGCATCGAAGACCCAAGTGTCTACATGCCTTACAAGCTGGCTTGCCTTCTTCACACTTCTTCCTTCGTAATCTACAGGTGAAGCAACCTGAAACAAGTCAATACCTCGAAGCTCGCGGGAACTGCTGCACCCCAGAATTGATTGACGTACCTGACCGAGACCGCCTGTGCATCTTCGATGCGACTGCTTTCGCCTCTGCTGCTGATGGCGGCGCATTCTTGGGAGCGGCCATCTTGGAGTTCTGTTTAGTTTGGATCGGGGTCTGCGCGGAAGAAGACATAAGTGTATATGTACAGAGGTACCAAGCGCGACAATGGCCGGGAACGCGAGCAGGGGACCACAAGATGGCTTTCGATTAAACGACAGGGTACGCAAAGCCTGGCCTGCGGGCTTTGGTTCGAAGGAACGAGACAAAAAAGACTGTAAATTAATCGATCAACGACGTGCTGTCTTGGTGAGGAGTGGGCGCTTGGAGGACATTATATCTCCCAAGTCGCCAGAAATGCGGGCTAAATGGCCTGATTCTATTCTGGGAGCTCGAAGAAAGTGCATTAAGGTGGACCACGAGCGTGTGGGGTTTCCTGCCATTTCGTGCTAATTGCCTGGGCTTGTGAGAGCTTGACCCTGTAGCTATTGGCCGTTGTGACCTGGTGGCTGCAGATCTGTCGAATTGAACGGCCCGCTTTCGTTGTGCACTATTCTTGCTGCCGCCGATGCGATCACCCGACTGGCCCAAGACGCAATATGGACTATGTCTGCTAAACTCTTGAGCTTGACCTGCTAAATGCAAGCAACACTTTGGCCCCACCGCCATGCCCTGCACCGGCACTCGTAGGCCGCTTTGATGAACTCGATCTGTCTTCTGACGGCTCGCAGCCCAGCCTCCGTAGTTTGATATCTTATTGGCAGCACATTTGAGGAGTCATCCATCTCTCAACGGTCGCCATAGCACATCGGACCAGAGGTGGGTCTGCTCTCTGACCGCATCCTGCTGTTGCGCTTCGGTTACAAGAAGATCACAAAACAGACAGCTTGCGTGCAGTAGTCTGCGATAGCTGCCCGATATGGACCGTTGCAAACATGGGGATCAACCATGCAGCTGCAAGTACGGCATGATGCACAAGCAGCAGCGCAGCAGTAGCTCAAAGCAGCTTTGGCCAGGTCAGTCCCACGGCAGCCACGCCGGCAGACTCGCAGAGCCTCTCCCAGTCACGAGCCGGGACCTGCATGGTGCGAGCCTCCAGGACTCGCTGTATAGTTGGACAGACTTCATGCTGAATGCTTCGTAATCTATTCACGAGATCAACTGGCAATCCGTTCAAACTTACTGCTATTACCTGGCGTTCTTTGCTGGCTAGATTTGGCTTGGGGACTATTGGACCTAAGAAAAGCCGCAGTGAGCGACGAGTCCTCTCAAGCAGGTTCAGCGACCCAGTGAGTCGTGAGCGTGACTGTCATGTCGAGGGCGCTTGGAAGCGCTGAATGGATAGGTGCAGATGTGACAGACGACATGAAGTGCATTAAACTTTGTGATGAGGAGGGATGCATATGACGAATCAGATGCGGTTGACGGGCTAGGGGACCGTGCGCTAATCCCTGGACACTCCCGTCCAGATTGAATTGCGGGTGAATGATGGCTGGGGCCGAAGTCCGTCTCCCTTGGCAGAAGGACGATTGCGCTTCGAAGTGTGGCTTCCACGCAAAACATTCATCACACCTCGTGGTATGCTTCTTCGAATGCATAGAAGGAGCATGAAGACCAAAATGCCTTGCGTCGGCCAGAACGTGGAGTACCAGAAAATACAGCTGACTGCTCGCTCGACTCCGAACTGCGGATCGGAGAGTCGAGTTCTCTTGGGAGGTGGAGCTTCTAACCGAGACACCCGTTCTTGAGTCGTCCATTGGATACCAAGGGAATGGCAGCGATTCACCGCTTTCTCTCCTCGCTGTTGAGTTGCAAACTTGCGAGACATTCTCGGCACCGGCAACATTTGGTTCGCGAGAAATCTCCTCACCTGCTCATCGAAATGAAGACAGACTCCGGCCGGATTGCAGGCCACATCGGCTAGCCTACCTGGCGTGGTCGTTCACTCTGGTGGATCAATGCTGGTATCCCGCCACTCATTGGCACGATACGGTGGTCACGCTCTAGGTCTGCACGCAGGTCGTTCCGTCTCTGGTATGTGCGCGAGTTCTTGTGACTTCGCACATTGATGTTGTGATATGGCGCACTGGGTTCTGGTAGCACAACGCCATCGATATCTCTCGTGGCAGTCGTGCAGCGGTGTCTGGGAGTCGAGCTTGTGCGACTCAGGTCGTGTCCCTTGCGTCGCGATATGCACGCACTTTCGGTGATATGCAAGCACTATATGCTACACGTCAGGAACGGGTGTCGCGTTTCAATGAGCTTGGAACACGATTACACGAACGCTGCTGTGCTCATCAATTTGCAGGAACACGAGCATATTGTTCAGCTTCGACGAGAATGGACGATGCTCGGCACCGATTGTCAGATTGACAGTGGGGAAGGACACTTGAGGGCAATGAGCCGTGAAGGTTTGGCCGCATCGTCCCGAACCTGCTCGCCTCTCGCCTTAGAGTTGATCGCCGGCAGCAGACTCAACTCAAAAGCAGGGAGTAAATATATATGGCTAATTAGTAGCAATTCATGCTCCGAAGCAGTTATTTTGGTCGCATACACACTCACCTAGGAAGGAGCGAGTCAGGTAGAGGACTAGCTCAGCGAGCTTAGGGCCAATGGTCTGCCGCCCTACGATGAAAAGTGATTGGAAGTGTGACGAAGGATCATTTGGCAGGCAGTCACAGGCTCAGGGACCGATGCATCCCAGCCTTCACTCACCATAGGCCATTGGCGGGTCTAGAGGGTCGACATGCAGCCGCATGCACCTATGAGACCGTTTTTGGCGCCAGCAACAGGCATGCACAGAAGCGCTGCACAACATGCCGGGGCTTCTCACCTTGTATAGAAGACCTCCACTTCGCCCATCGCGCACGGAGGCCATATCGCGACCTTCTTTCCGTGCCGCATCCGTACATTGCGGTGTAGACGATGATACACTGGCGACGGTGGACCTACGATCATTAACAGTGCAGACACTACCTCTCGTTGACAGACCCGGAGTGTGAGAATTCGTGATGCAGGCCATCACCCCAAGAACGCCTCTGGAGGCGCGAGCAGACATGTTCACCCGAGCAAAAAGCACATCATTCTTCGAATCGAGAGCTTCTCAGATGAGGCCGGTATCACTGGTCTCGGAGGCAACAGAGATCCTCGACACCGATTTTGAGGATGAGAGCGACTATGGAGGAGCTTCACCCAAGGATAGCTTTGACTCGGTGAGTCTAGACTAGGGAGCTTCTGTCAGTCTTGGCGCCGGTACTAATATGACAGCAGTTTGATGACCGAAGAAGAAGTCAAACAACAATATCATCCTACGATGAGGCACGAACACCAAGCCCAAGGACAAGTACTCAAAGTCGGCCGCCATTATCGATCCATGTGCCGTCAGTGGAAGGACCGAAAGGACCTCATTTGTTCCGGTCGTCACAGGTTTCTGCTGAGTTCAACTTTGAGTATGCCTTGCAGATGTCGCCTCTACTACCGAAAGAGCAACCAACGCGCACAACTACTGCATTCACGGACGCGACCCTGACTCCAGTCACTGCAAACCCTAATCAGAGCTTCACAATCGAAGCAGCTCTAGCACGGCCCGAAGCTGACATGCGTGACCCCGAAGCCCACATTCGGTCTTGGTCGACGCAACAGGTCATTGATTGGATGTACGAGACTGGAATTGACTCGACAGTTATCGAATGTTTCGACATCCACGACATCAATGGGACTGTCTTACTTGACCTGCAATTCGAGGACCTCAAGGAACTAGATATTGCCTCTTTCGGTAAGAGGCACCAGTTGTGGAACGCCATCTGTCTACTCAAGGGTGAGGATGTACATCCTAGTCCACAGGCTACGCCATTCCAAGACATCAGCCGACCATGCACATCTAACACAAGACGATCGCCTAGTCGTGGTCGCTTAGCTCAAAGCCCCATCGCAGACAATGATGAAAGGCCGTCAAGTCCAGCAAGAGGCAAGTCGAAACGACGAGGTCGCAAGGCACCAAAGACGAATGATGTTATCTCACCTCAGGAGTCAGTATCGATCGTTGCCATCGAGCAGCTTCTACCCAAACCACATACTTGTGCTAAGGGTGAACGGTGTGCGAAATGGCGCAAGCAACAACGCGAACTTCAGCAACTCAAGGACGAGAACGGCATTGGTCGCTTCCCGATCAGCCCTGCCAAAGGTGGCCGCATATTCCTCACTGGTGATCCAGGCAATGCTATGACAGCAGAGAACATGCTACCGAATGTCAGACTTCAGTCACCTCAACAGCCACAGCAAGCACAAGTACAAGGTCTACTTCGCCTGGAAGATCCATTCCGCCAGACGAACGAGACTCCAGAGCCGTCAGCCGGCTTTCCATCTGTCGTTGCTTCATCGGATCTCCTCGGCCCTGGTCAGCTGCCTGAGTTCGCGTTGCACCAAGATGTGCTCGATCAACTCGGCATGCGTGATCCGCAGGACAATGTCAAGCAATTCCTCAACTTTCAGCACGTCCAATCGCCAGTCGAAGAGAATCGACCACCAACACCGCCTTTCGAGATGTTCCCATCTCAATCCGTGTCGCCATTTCCAGCCGCCACACCAAACCCACACCTCTTCTACCAGGAAGCACCAGCAGCCATGCAGCGACCAACCTACACACCCGGTCCACACGAGCAGCTCAGAAGCCTTCCCAAACTCGACATCCCTCGCTCAGCATCCGCGGGCCCTCAACTCAACAGCTCCTGCTACATGTCACCTCAAACAGCCCATCCCACCACAGCAGCAGCAATGACAATCTGCCGCTCCGCCACAGCCTCACCACAAAACATCTACCGTATGGGAACCCCAGCCTCGGAAATGGACGTCCCCATCACAACCTCTCTTCAACCCATGCAAGGCCCGATCTCCCGAGACACATCCCAATCCGTCCCTCCAAGCATGCAATACCGTCCCCAGCTCCAACGTTCCCACTCAAGAAAAGAATCCACATCCTGGCGTCGACCCTCAATGCAACTCCCCGCTGTTCAAGAGAACGAAATCTTAACTTCTCCTTCTTCTTCGGACTCAGAAGCGAAATCTAAACGACCCTCCATCGCTTCAACCGGTCGAACGCAATCTGCCGATTCTGTATCTGTACCGGATCCTGCTAAGCACAGTCCTGTCGTCAGAGACTTTGGTTATGGACCTGATTGTTCGCATTCAGGCTGGATGAAAAAGCGCCAGCGGACCAAGATGCTTCGTCACGAATGGAGCGAGTCTCATTTTCGGTTAAAGGGAACTCAACTCACGCAACATAACTCCGCCCGACTCTCAGCTCTCGTTCAAGACTCAATCAACGTCGACGACTACGCCGTTGCGTGCAGTTCCGTAAGCCAAAACAGCAAATTGTCTTCTGCCTTCAAGGCTCTGGCTATTAAAGACGACAAGAAGAAAGAGGGTGTCGATCCTACTGCTTTTGCATTTCAACTCGTCCCACAAGCCAAGGCTTCTGACGAGAAACGTAAGGTTGTCGTTAATGGTAAAACTCACCATTTCGCCGTCAAGACCAAAGATCAGAGAATTGATTGGATGAGGGAGTTGATGCTTGCTAAGGCTAGGGAGCAGAGGGGGAAGGGTTTTGAGGTTGAGGTTAATGGAGAGAAGGCATGACATGCCTTCGAGGGTAACAAGTGAGCCTGACGGCTCTCTCTTTTCTTTTCTTGTTGACATTCTTTGAACAGCATTAATAGCGTTAGCGATTATACCCTCTCGACTTCTTTCAAGATAGCACTTTTTTAGCGACGAACGAACGAACGATATTCATGACGACGAAAAAAGGGAGGACCAGAAGATTGCGGCTTTTGGCCTCAGGGCTACTATTTTTCGGTTTCTACGTTGAGCTTGCAAATGGAGCGGCTCGTGGGAGTATGTAGTTGGGTAGAAATAGGTAGTGGTAGATCAAAACGTTGATGGAACATGGATTGTCTCGCATTTCCCTTCCGCTTCCTTCTGGTTCCTCCTTACTGCGGCCTTTGCGACAACGAGACCTTCAGCAGCAGCAACGACATCTTAGCGCCGGCTTCTCGAGCGGCTGATAACTGTCGCATGCAGTTGAGTGCAGTTGGTACGGCTGTTGTGCATGGCATGGTAAGGCTGCAGACAACGAGGTCGATCATGATGGCATAAACTTCGTGGTCGCGCCGAGACACGATCCTGGTGTTCTAGCCTTATTCTGTGCAGTATGGTAGCGCCGGCGCGTAAAGTTTGCTTTCAGGTGGTGATGTGTTGTAGTGTGGCGAAGCACATATCCGGCTGTCAGGACTAAGCGCCGGCAATTGAACGTCTGGCTATCAGATCATCTTCGGTTGTATCTGCGACGACGAAAGAAGTCCGGTGATGTCGTTCAGGAGATCATTCGAAGTTGGTGGTGGCGATGTATGCTCTGTTACTCCTTTACCGCAGGAAGCGCTCTGATGTTGGATGGTTGGCTGAGAGCGTTTCTTGAGCTTGAGATCACAAGACCCTCGCGATGTTGGCGAATATATCCTAGTGGCGATCGCGAAATGCTCCAGAGCCTGGATTTACGTAGGAGGAGCATGAAGTAGGCGGCTGAATAGTCGGACTTCGCCATCATCGTCGTCGAGGTCCAAGAATGGGTATTTTGCTTCATTTTGGAGGTGTTGGACTTTGCCTCAGGCTTGAAGCCAAAGTCGTGGGATGGAAAATGGTAAAGTCCAATAGCAATGCTCACCATGCAATCTTCCTCTTCCTGCCCGTGTATTTGCTGTTTGCCTTCACGACTCGTCCCTTGTCCTCCATCTGCTTCTTCTTGTGCAAGATCCACTGCTTGCTGCCCTTCTTGACATCCTTCCCTCTCTTTCGCTCTCTTCTCCTCGCATCCATGACATCGACGTTCTCCATATCCCTGACGGCTCCCGTGACATCTGCTCCGCCGACGGTAAGCACGAGATAGTACTTGACGTTCTTGGTCTCTGGGTGGTCTTGTAGAATACCAGCACCAAAGCCAGCTTTGATTGCCGCACTCGAAATCATGCTCTGCTGTTGCGCATTCTTGGGATAGAACTGGCATACTGCCTTCCCGCCTCGCTTCAATGATGCATACAGTCCATCGAAGAATCGCTTCAATCGTCCCTCGGGCGTCACGTCTGATGTTTCCGCATTGCATAACCATTGGATAGCAGAAATACTGATGGCTGCGTCAAAACTGCCTGCTCTGAATGGAACTCCTTGTCCGATGTCTGCCAGCAACATATCTCCCTCGACATCTCTTTCTAGTGCTTGCGCAAGCATATCTGAGCTGATATCCATACCAACCCAAACGTGCGGACCTCCTTCATCTTCTGGCACTTCTGACAGGATATCGCCCGACAATCCTGAGCCACAGCCAACATCGAGAATGAACGATGGTTCTTGTAAGTCCAGTAGCTCCAGTGCGCGATTGGTCATGTCAGCCTGAATGTTCTTGATGCGGCTGTTGGTGGTGTATTTTCGCGACTCGACATCGTTGTAGAAGACTTCGGGCGGGAGAAGGTCTTCTGGTCTCGACATGGCTGCGACTCTGCTACAATGGTCTGTGAGGGAGTCTGATAGCCAAGTGAGTTGAAGACCGTATGCAGCAGCGCGACGAGCATGTGAACGACAGTGAGTGAGTGAGTGAGTTGCTCTGATCGAAAATCGCAGCGGCAGATCCGGATCCGTATCGATAGTTCTAGTAGGGAGGCCCAAATCGACCATATAATTAATGCTACTTTCCAACTTAATTTTCAACCTATATACGTATTTCTAGTATTCTACATCTTCTATACTCGCTAGCTACTTGCTATCTACTCGTAAGAATAGGTTTACGTATAGATCTATCGCCCTAGAAGGATTAGATTATAATATAGATCTATAATAGTATTTCGAAGGAAGAGATTATTTAATATCTAAAGCGAGAGACTAGCTATACTATATCTCTAATAATACTATAATAAAGACTAAGAGAGTAGGAAGTCTACTATAACTACTATAAAGACTATTATAAAGTTAATAATATCGAGGCCTTAAAGCTTAGTATTACTTATATCTTCTACGTTCTATAATTAACTAATACGGATACGATTATAATACTATAGGTAGATAGATTCGATATTAGATAGTATAGATATATACGTCTATATAAAAAGCTTAGTCTATATAAGAAGATATTATCTAATAGGATTAAAGAGATAATAGAATATATAGAAGTAGTACTAAAAGAGGAATTAGAAAGGTCCGTAGTAGAGGTATATAGCCGAAGAAATCTATATACTTATATCCGATCGAAATATAATATTATAGATAGGTAGATCTACTCGCGGTAGACTCGCTAGTAGTAGTCGACCTATAAGCTATTTCTAAGTACTTCTACTTACTACTAATACTACTAATAGAGACCGAATATATTAGATTACTAGTAAGCTAAATCCTAATAGGCTACGAGTCCGCTACGAGTATACGCGAGAGTATTATAGTATAATTATAACTCCGGGTCTAGACTATATAATATCTATAGATACTTACTATAAGCTTAAGTATTAGGGTATATAGATCTACGCTACTATCGACGTCTATTTACGCTATATTATCTAGATATATATAAGTATTACTAGTCGGATAGCTATCTCTATACTCGCTTAGTATATCGTAATACTTCGTAATACTAGTATAGTATCCTAAATTATTCGATCGGACTATAGAGTAGAAATAATTCTAGCTATAGACGCTTACTATAAGATTCGCTATACGACTCGCGGTAATAAAGATCTACCGCTTATATTTCGAGAGATCTTTAAATACGGTACTAGTAAGATAAACTAACGGATTAAAGTATAGTAGAACTAGTAAGTACCTACTATTACTAAATAGCGTAGTTACTTCTACGAGCTCCTACGCGAGTTACTATACGATACCGATAATCTAGCCGATATTATTACCTTCCTTATAATCTATATACTAATTATTCGCGCGGAAGTTCTAGACTTCGTTTACCTCTAGAATAGCTATCGTATCTAGAAGTAGGCTAATCGACTATACTCTATTCTAGGTATTCCGTATATCCTATACTATTATCTATAAATAAGTAGGTATTCTTAGTAAGGTATTCCTATACTAGAAGGCGTACTTAATAAGATTAAAGAAGACCTATAAGAATTTAGTACGTACGAGACTTATTAGTACTCGCTATAGACTCGCTAACTAATTATACTATAGATCTCGAAGCCTTTCTACCTAAGGAAACGCTTATTTAGTATTAATAAGTACTACTTACTAATAATATAATATAGCTAGTTAGCGCTAGTAGAAATAATATCTATAGAGACCGCCTTTACTAAGAGGTATACTTACTTCTTCGGTAAGTAGCGAATCTATATATAGCTAATAGTAATTAGCCGCTATTAACGGAGCTAGAAAAGCTATTAGCGGCTCGGAGTTAGTTAGTATAGTAATAAGAGGGGCTTATTAATAAGGATACTAGATTAATCGAGTTTACGAATAACGAATAATTAGGTAAAATAGTTAGTTAGGCGGCGAGTCGCCGCGAGTTATATCTCGTATAATTCCTATAGTTCCTACCTTAGCTTATTAATAACCTCCGAGAGTTACTAAGGATACTAGATTAATTAGTCTACGAATAACGCTTATTAGGTAAAATAGTTAGTTAGGCGGCGAGTCGCCGCGAGTTATATCTCGCCTAATTCCTACCGTTCCTTATTTTCTTCCTTTATATATTAATCTTCCTATTCTTCCTATTCTTTACTATACTAACTATAATAATAACGATGCCTCCTTCTACCTACTAGTAGATATATTACCCTAAGACTAGCGCTAACTATACTAGCTTATATACCGATTATCGCTTCTACGGAGAATACGGCCTTTAAAACCCTTATCTACTAACTACTTAATTTATTCGCGAGCGATCGGCGGCTTTATAAGATACGAGTCCGCTAGCTAGCGAGTCTATAGCGAGTAGCCGTAGATTTAATATATTTACTTCTTTACTAAGTTATACTAATACTATACGTAATACTATAGGCTATTAGCTTTAGTAATAGTAACCTCGTAGACCTAATACTAGATCTCGGAGTCTCTCGTAGCGAGTACTAATACTATTAGCTCTACTATAGTCTATCGCGAAAGTAGAATCTCTAATATAATTCTAATACTATTATAAGGTCTTTATCTAGCGAGTCGATATTATTATTAATAAGTACGACGTTAAAACCTAGATATATATTAAGCTAGTTAGCTATAGCGCTATATACGATACCTAGACTAATTATAGCTTTAACGATACTAGAATACCGGTAATAGACTTTATCTTAGACCGGATTAATTATAAGTATCTACCTTATATACCTATCTATAAGATAGACGATTACTATAGCTATTTTTTCTATAGCGGATTCGATCTAGATACTAACTAACCGGTTAAAGTATTAAGTAAGGTAGTTAATATACTATTAATTATATAGGCTATATATATCTTTAGAGTAATATATAAGAATAAGCTTAGATACGAAATAAATATATATATCTATATCCGGAAACGATAGAAGTAATAGAAGCGGAAATACCGATTAAGTACTTCTAACGCGAGTCGTAGTACGAAGTATACTCTAGCGGATAGAAATATAACTCCGAGTATAGAGATTAAGGAAGAAAAGGCAATATAGACTAAGAAGGTAATTAATATAGGTAAATCGCTAGAGTTTATTAATTTAAGCGGCGAGTCGGTAGCGAGTATAACGAGTATAAAGTAAGATTAAAAGTAAGATTAAAAGGATACTAAGATAGTAATTAAGTAGTCTAAATTTATAGATATTAGTAGCGAGTCGACCGCGAGTCTATAATAAAGTAAATCTATAATAAAGGATTAGGAACCTAAATAGCTAAAGGGTATAAGAATACGGTTAAAGAAGGATTAGAAGGAGTAATTAAAGGAATAAATAGGTATAGACTCGCGGCGACTCGCGCTATACTCGTAGTATAATTTTATTTATCTAAATACCCTTAGCTAGCGGAGCTCTATCGCTATCCGGCTATAATCCTTTCTATAGCGTATATATATCCTTAAACTTAATAATAGCCTTATTCTTAAGCTATAAGAACTACTATTAATAATATAACTTAAGTCTAACTACCTTACTATCGAGAGTAGTTAACTTAGCCTCTAGTATAATAATATACTCTTTAAGAGCTATATTTTTAATCTCTATAGCCTCGACTCGCGCCCGTATCGCTACTAACTCGCTAATATCCTTATCTATTTCTTCGTCTTCTTATATAGTACTAGTAATATATCCTAACTTGCCCTTATACTTATAGTAGGCGTAGACTATTTTACCTTTAGTATCTTTTATATAGTACTTATATATATCGCTATCCTTCGTATAGTAGTAGTATAGCGATAGGCTATCCTTACTAGTAGATATTTCTATAATTATACTAGTAGCCTTATACTTACGAAGCGTATTTAATACTATCTTCCTCTTCTTCTTATTACTAGTATTATCTAATAGCTCTTACTATCTCTTCTCGCTATAGTACTAGAAGTCTAAAGTATTCGTAGTTTATAGGCGGCGGAGAGACCTAAATTTTAGGAAAATTAGCCGCGAGTCCTTAGTAATATACTATAAGTAAGCTTATAAAAATAGTAACTCTATCTCTTTAGTCTTCTAAGAACCTATCTTAGTAGCTTCTAAAGCTACTATAAGAATATTTATACGCTAGACGCCGTTATAATCGTTAGATATTATAGTAGAGTACGCTAGCGTTAAGTTAGCTCTTAGAGTATAATATAGCTAGAAGAAAGTATAGTAGATTAAGCGCTAAAGATATAGCGAGCGTAGATAAGCTTCGCGGCTATTATTAAGGTTATTATTATCGTATATAGAGTAAGAAGTAAAGAAGAAATAATAGCAAGTAATACTAAGTGCTATTAATTACATAGTCGATTTGGAGCTCCGTCTTCTAGCAGGGATCAAGCAAGGTTCGAGCGGGCCGAGAGATCTGGTGGGGAAAGGAAGGCACGCGAGTTGGCAACGTTTCGCGATAGAGTGCGAAGGTAGAAGTCTCTCACAAACATATACTCTGCGACAATGTGGATATTACCATTGCTGGTGAGTTGAATTACGTATTCATCAATCAAATGCTAATGAAAACTGCAGGGCTACCTCGGCCTACTGCTTGGATTCCTCTTCCTGACCCTCGCCATAGCCAGCGGGCTCTACTACCTATCCGAGCTGGTGGAAGAACATACTGTCCTGTCTAAGAAACTCCTCTATCGACTTATATACGGCGTCGTCACGATACAAATACTCTTAGCAGCCGTCGACCGATTTCCCCTCCGGCTTTCGCTCTTCAGCATAGCCAGCCATGGGGTCTATAGCCTGAACTTGCGCCGATTCCCGGTTGTCAAGCTAACCGAGCCTGTATTCCTCGCCTCTTGCGCATTGGTCCTGTTGAACCACTGGTTATGGTTCCGACACTTCTCGAATCCACCGACGACGACATTTGGCTCACCGGGACGATATTCCTACTACGAGACTCGAGACATGCCGACCTTTACCGAAATCGCAAGCTTTTTCGGTCTGAATGTATGGCTTGTACCATTCGCGCTTTTCGTCAGCTTGAGCGCGGGCGAGAATGTGCTTCCGAGCATGGGCAGCGAGTACGCGACAGGACAAGGAAGCAGCTTCATTAGTCCCGGAAGGGATGCTGCGCCGACTGCGAGCATGAGTGGAATGAATGGTGGCATGGGTCAGACGAGGACAAGGCATAAGAGAAGCAATACTCAGACCGGCATGGCGAAGCAAGCCGTTAATGGGGTAAGAGACTGGGTGGGCGAGACTGGAGAGCTGATGGGCTTCTGGAAGGGCGAAAGGACAAGACCTTTATGACACAGTTCAAAATTTGCTACGATATGAATGGAAACAGTCCTAATCAGAATTTGACCTCACTCCACGTCTATCTCCACGAGACTCCTGCCATTGGAAACTCCAGCTTGCATACTGGTTGCTCAGAAATGTGTCTGAAAATGGAAACGATATGGCCCATGGTCCACAAGTTGATCCTCACTTCACGTTAATGTCGACGACACTCATGCAACCGAAACTACCCAGCTTTCATCGCTGTTGCTCAGAAATGTGATGACGTGGAAAAGGTATGGCCTATGTCCCCGACGATTCGCTAAAGGCAATTGGAAATCGCCCACGGTCTGATGGTCAATAGAGGGAAGACATTCGACCTCGCCAGATCAGCAGATCTCAGTGATGAGACCACATTCTCTCGGGAATGTTCAAAAATATGACGATCGAGATGGAAAAGGTATGTCCCACAGCCAATGATTCGCCAAAAAAACATGACAATCGCCCAAAGTCTGATGACGATTAGCACCAAGATGTAGGCCTTCCAAGATCAGAAGATCTCAGCGTCAAGCTCAATCTCCTGCCAGTAGAGCATGCGCCAGCTCTGCTTGCGACTTACGACTCCGCCATCAGACCAAGAATGACTGACAGAATTGTGGCAAATCCCATTGCACTAAATATCTTCAAAAGCAAAACAATCGCCCTCAGATCAATAGCGAGAGACACAGGCCGGGGCTGGCCACCCCACTACCAGCAACTTGTAGAAGGATGAGCGACCCAAGCACAGTCCCATTCAGCGACGCATCAATTGAGAAGTGACGACTTGCACGCCGTACCGTTGAGCTAAGGATGTTTGTCGAGGTCGAGGCAATTTTATTTTGCATTTAGAGCCTGTCTCACGTCCGTGGACTTTACCAAAAGATTCTGAGCCATGGCTGGTACCAAATATTTGAGACACATGATCGTCGCTAGGGAGCTTCGAACAAAGACACTAGGTGGTCCACAATTCCAAGCCGATTCTTGTATCAAGACTCGACTCAACTTGACTCAGTATCCGGATTTGATCCTAAACAACAACCGCCCGCAGCTCAACAACTGTCTTTGGCTCTGAGGCTTTCCCTACGGCTGCGATTCGATCGTGGGCCAAAGCGTTTGAGTCCAGACTTGCCATGCTTTGGCTACACCGGAGTGCCATAGGCTTTAATGTTGAGCTGAGATTGATTGTTAGAGTGGACGAATATATAGTGTGTTTATGAGGGTTGGTGGATGCATGTGAATGGATTCGAGAATGATGGGTTGTTTGAGTGGGATTTGGGTGCTGAGAGTGAATGGCGGTGGATTAGGAAGGGATGGGAAGGGAAGACATCTGGAATGAGGGAGAGATATGGTGATTATGGGATCGTGAATGTGGTTATGATGATTGATACAGTCAATGCAGATTGAGCATCCGGTCGGACAGGACGATCATTCGATCATGAGCACTGACAGATATTAGAACCCTCGAAGATTGCAGGGTGAGTCATACTGTGAATGGCACTCCTGACGAAAGCAAGACAAATCGAACACGACAGGCAAAAGATTCCGTTCACCATTCATGAAAATTTGCAAAACAATCGCCCTTAGCTCAGCAGTACGCGGTCTCGAAGAAATGAAGAACCAAACATTTAATCGTTTGAGATTCTCGCTGATCAGATGCACTACCGACGACGCTCCAGCCTGCGCCAAAGACTTACACGCCTTACCATTGAGCTAAGAATGATTATTCATTGAGCTGTGAGAAATTCGTGTATTTAAGACTTAACTCTTGCCTATTAATGACGAGAGTTATTATGTTCAATGCTGACCCTCGAGCGTGCTTCGATCGACCACTTATAATGAAATCAATGGAACTTCCAGCGCCATAGCCTGATCAGCAACTGCCATCCTCAGGTGCCTAGATAGCTCTCGCACAACTGCCGATATCATCGTTCCAAGAACACCTGAACGTCGAGCCCGCTGACTCCATCAACCCCACGACATCGCCATTGCCATCTTCCAACACCAATGTAACATCGTATACCACCTAGTCCAATCCCACTGAAAATGCACTTATCCTTCAGTCATGATGCTGACATTGGGCTGTCATCTTCTGCTGGCCTCACATCTCCAACCCCTACCTCTCCCAAGCTCTTAGGTTCACCGGGCCCACGACCAATCTCAACGACCACATAACCATGTCGCCATCACATCCCTGTCAGACGCATTGCCTAATCCGATAGACTTTATCGCCTTTGCAACCCAATGCAGAACGCACGTACTTTCTGTTTGGTTGACGTGCATTATCACAGTGAGGCGACAACCAGCATGCCATGAGGTAAGGCTTGAGTGGAAGGGATGCGGTATTTAGCTGTCTTTTGCGTGCCAGGTTTGAGTGGTCGTAAGAGGAGTAGAGTCCGTGTACAGAGCTTGACATCGGTCGTCTGCCGCAGTAAGCGAAGAGATGCCGAATTCCAAACCGGAGAGGATGGTCAAAATAATGAATGAGAGATCTCTGAGGGCCACTCTTTATGTCCTTTCATAAGTAGAATGAATTCGCCTCGATCTCGACAATCATCCTTGGCTCAATGGTATGGCGCTGATTCAATGCTGCGTGATCGACTTCGATGAAAACGACTCACGACAACCATCAAGTCTTTGGTTAGGTCAGGTCGTCGTTATCGTCGAGTCTGATCATTGAGCTAAGGGCGATTGTTTTTGACCGATCTTACTCTGTATACCGACTCTGAATGGACTCGATCTCGATGGACTTGATGTTGTGTCTGGTTTGGTTCCGGCGTTTGATGTGTATTTATTGCGTGAGAGTACGAAGGCAATGCCGAAAGGCGGCTGAGAGAGAGAAAAGAATCTGGTATCGAGTTCACTATGCTATGCTATGCTGTACATCTATTTTCACAATCACATTTTGAGCAAGTAATCATCATGCGTCCACCGGCACGAGACCCATATGCTCAACTGCCCACTCACCCTCCTTTTCAACGAACTTCTTTCCTTCCTTCTTACCCAGAATGGTAGTATAACTCTCATCTCGTACCTTCTTCGCCAGACTTTTTGCCGCATCTTTGACTTGCGCAACGGTAGTATCAAGCAACCATTCTCGGCGTTGCTGGTCGAGATCTTGCGTGATGCCTTGTAGGAATTGACTCAAGCCTTCTTCGTTGATACTTTGTGGTGCGTCTAGTGCTTGGAAGACGGATAGCTTGGCCTCGTCCAGATCTCGTTCTGTCCATTCGTTCTCAGCAGCCCATCTCATCGTTTCATTGTAGATCTTGAGTGTGTTGTCTGGATTTGGATCGCGGTAGGAGTACATGAGGAAGCTGCCTTCAAGGCCTCGAGACAACGCGCCTCCGCCATAGGCACCACCCTTCTCTCGAATCTCGTGGTGGAGGTGTTTATGTGTGAGGAGTTGGGCGAGGATGGAGATTGGAGCTGTCCACTGGGCTGTGAAGGGGCCTGTGGGTACGGCGAGGGCGGAGTAGGAGACTTGGTATGGGAGGTCGAACAGGGTTCTGCGCGATCGTTGGGGTGGTGTTGTGGTGATTGGACCTGAGAGGAGACTTGACGATGGTGTTGAGATCGAAGAAGCGGAGACGGTGTTGATGAATGACTGGAGTGCGGCCTCATTACTTGATGCAGCGTCGGTGCCACAGGTGAGTGCCACTCGTAGACCGCCGTTCTGCACGTTGGTGACTGCCAGAGCCTGAATGGTCTTGAGCTTGTTGATGAGTTGCTGCATCTCTTCTGGATTCTCCTCGGCAGCTGCAAGCTTTGTGATCAATTTGACTTGTGTAAGGCCGCCGAACTGCTCATCGATAAAGCTCTTGGTGCTGAGAGCTGACGTTGAGTACTTCATAGCATATCTGTGTCCACTAGAAGCCACACCGTCGACCGCACCGCTTGCGTCTGTCTGCAACAATTGTCTGATCATTTTGTGTGCATTCGGAGAGTCGAAGTCGGTCTCCAGTAGAATCGTCTGCAGGAGCTCAAACATGGCAGGAATATTGCGATCGAAGGCGAACCCAGTCAGACCGAGTCCTTGCTCGTATGCTTGTGTGTCGTACGGAGATGTCGTGACGTGCGTGCCGAAGCTGATGCCGCCAGTCTTGGCTTTGATCTCATCTTCAATCTGGCCCATGGTCTTCGACTTGGTGCCGATGCGCATGAGAGCATCGCAGAAAAGTGGCACCAACATGCGCAGCTCGTCAGGCAGATCTTCGAATAGAGAAAGCGCGCGGAAGTATGTAAGGCCGTTCGTCGGCTTGTTCACCCACTGAATCCTCACGTTGTCGACCGAGCTTTCTCTTGTGTCCACCGGCTTCGCTTGCCTTGAGATGTCAGAAGCGTGCAGAGTTGGCAAAGAGTCTAGAGGCTGGTTGCGACCATCGTCTTGCTCTTTTACAAGCTCCAGCTCGCGTTCTCGCAGCTGCTTATACGCCTCCTGCTCACTGGGATAGCTTTTCACAGCCTCTGCTATCTTCTCCTTCAGCCGATTGGCTTCCTCAGCAGCGACATCGACTGCGTAGGTAGTACTTGGCTCCATGGTGAAAGTCAGAGTGTTGTCAGTCAGAAGGTACTTCTCGAGCAGTCCCTCAAGATATCCGGGCTCTGCATACTTCGCCTTGAAGGCGTCCACCAGCTCATTGTACGCCATCGATTCGAATGGATCTCTGCCACTGAACCACGTGGTAGCAAGACGCTGAACCACGCCGAGGCCAAACCGTGCTGTCTTATGCTTCAAGCCGAGCTCCATCTGGTGCAATAGTGCATCAACTTTGTGCTTCTCCAGACCCTTGGCGACCTGTTCCTTGATGGTTGTGAAGATTGCTTCCCTCACCTTGGGCACATTTTCCTGCTTGACACCGTCCAAGCCGACAGAGAAGACTATCTTCGTGCCTTGGGTATCAGCGCCAGTGTTTGGCGAGAAGTTGTTACCCAGACCAGATTGGATGAGTGCCTCAAATAGCGGCGAGCCATAGCCATCCATTAGAATATTCAAAGCAGCCTGGAATGCGAATGTCTCCACAATGTCGCTGGTGTCGACCGTCACCCAAGTTGTTGAGGTTTTGTACTGAGCATCCGGAGGTGTGAGGGGGTCTACTGGACCTTGCTCGGTCACGTACATCGGTCCATTGATCGTGATCGGGTTCTTCAGAGCTTGGTCGACCTCTCTCTTCTCGAATTTCGATAATTGCTCGCCCAAGAATTGAAGATGGCTTTCGACTGGCTGATCGCCATATGTGAAGATCTTGCTGTTGCTTGGGTGGTAGTGCTCGGCATGGAACTTCTTCAGCTGCTCATATGTGAGATTGGTCATCTCGCGAGGATCACCACCACTGTTATTGATATCTGGATTGATGTGCCGCAGGTAGCGCACGTAGAAGAGGTACGACGCGTCCGAAACCTGGCCCTTCATCTCGTTGTACACCACACCCTTGAACACCAAATCACTGCCCTTCTCATCTTTTGCAGGTGCTGCAGGATTCTCTGGTCCTATCCGCCATCCTTCCTGTACAAAGTCCGATCTCTTGAGCAGAGGATGAAGAGTCGCATCAACGTAGACTCCCATCAAGTTCTTGAAGTCCTGAGCATTGGTCGTGGCGAAAGGGTAGTAGGTGTGATCTGAAGAAGTAAAGGCGTTCATGAAGTTCTGGAGAGAGCGAGGCATCATCTTAAAGAAAGGATCGCGGACAGGGTACCTACCAATACCATCAGCCTACGTGCTACCTACAGTCGCTCCATGTGTACGTACTTCTCCGACCCGCAGAGAGTGGTATGCTCGAGGATATGGGGCACTCCAGTGGCGTCGGGCGGATTCGTCTTGAATCCAATATTGAAGGCATTATTCTGGTCATCTCTTGCCACATGCAGATAGTCTGCGCCCGTCTTATCGTGCCTGAAGTGCAAGGCGGATAGTTCTAACTCGCTGAAGTGCTGCGATCGCTGGAGGGTGAAGCCATGCAGGCTCTCTCCAGGCTTCGGGTAGTTGCTGAGCTCTGTGATGGAGGCATAGTGGCGCCGGCCTATGCCATGTGTTCGAGAATGTGATCTGGCGATGCGAGGCGACCGCGCGGAGGTGCGCAGTGCTGCTAACATGGAAGATGGATGCAGTGGGATGTCTCTTGCAGGACAGAATAATACTGCTGCCGTGTATCATGACGAACCTTAACGTTCGTTAGCGTGGAGATGACCAAAGGAGGCAAAACGAATACTATTGGATGGAGAGATGATGCAGTGGGTTCTGCTCTGCCGCACTCTGACCTCGACATCGCAGACTGTGCATATCCAGCATCTTCCAGCATAGAAGCATCGATTGGAATGGTCGTTGGAGGTGAATTGGCGAGTAACGACCAGATCCGCCATACCAGCACAGTTCTTGGCATTCGCCGTCCAAGTCCTCCTTCTCCGGAGCCGAGTCGCCTTGCAGCATCAGACCTCCACTCGCTCAAGCAGAGCATTCTACGGCAAAGCATCTCCGGACCCATACCCAGCAGTCCATATCACGCGACCCGCAGCATCTCTAGTACTGCTATACTGAGCGACATCGACGACTGAGGCGCAACACGCGCCCGAATGGTGTCGACGACGGCGAATGCAAAACCTGCCGTCGGACCTCCCTCAAGACCGGCGGCGACCTAGTCTGCATATCTCGAGCAGAGTATTTGCAGCAGCGATATCCATTTGTACCCGGCGAACGACTAGACTTCCACCTGCTCGCGCGAAAAGTAGGCGATCTTGCATCCTGTGATGGCGGCAGTTGCGAACCAGCACCAGCAGCCAGTGCCCGCTTCGAGCAGTAATGCTAGGAACTCGCCCTCGAATGCTGGCGACTACTCGCGCGATGGCTCAGCTTCAGACCCCTCCATCGCCGCCCCTCCGCCTCCACCGACGACTGCTCCTGCCCCAGCGAAAGGAGGAAAGGGCAAGGCGAAGAAGGGAAGCACGAACTCGACCAACCCCGATGACGCCCACCGCGCATTACTCTCGAAGATCTCCCAGCTAGAATCAACAAATGCCGAAGATGCACACCAGAATGCAGAGATCGAAGCAGAGGTTAAGAAAGCCAACAGGGATCTATCACAATTGTTGAATACTATGGAACCACATCAGAGTAAATCGGACATTCTACAGCGCAAATATAGTGAGCTCTTGGCTGACATGAAGCGGACCGAGCGTGAACACGTCAAGGCAAAGAAGCGTGGCGACCAACTACAGAAGGAGAAAGAGGAAGTGAGTAAGGAGAGGACGAAAGAGCGCAGTTTGAAGGAGAAATTGGAGAAGCTTAGTCGAGAACTCACTCGCGAGAATAAAAAGCTGAAGGACGACTATAGGGACCTGAAAGAGAATTCGTCGAACCGCAACGAGGAATTGCACCGAAAATTGGAAGGTCTCGTAGTGGACGTCGAAGAGGTGATACTGGATAAGCGAGCACCCGAACGACAGAGCGCAGAAATGGAGCAAGACAAGCTCTTCCGCGAGAAGTTTACTTCATTTCTACACCAATACGAGTTACGGGAACTGCACTTCCAGTCAACGCTCAGGGTGAAAGATCTGGAGATACAATACCACATGGCGCGGCATGATGCTCTTAAGAAGGCGCAAGAGAGCGAGCTGAGCAAGAGCCACCAGTTGACAAGACAGGTGAGCACTTTCAGCCAGACGGAGAACGAGCTGCGAGGCCAATTGAACGTCTATGTGGAGAAGTTCAAGCAGGTATGTCGACCACCAAATCGCATCCGGCACGATTCTACACATCCCGTTACGCTCGCATATCCGCCACCCTGACTGCTGTATTTGCTTGGTAACTGACTGACCCCAAAGCAGGTAGAAGACACGCTTAATAACAGCAACGATTTATTCTTAACTTTCCGCAAGGAGATGGAGGAAATGTCGAAGAAGACGAAGCGGTTAGAGAAGGAGAATCTCAATCTCACTCGCAAGCAAGAGGCGACCAACAAGAACATCTTCCAAATGGCCGAGGAACGATCGCAAAGTCAGCAGACCATAGACCGACTCACCAGAGACAATGAGAAGCTGAAGAAGCTCTGTCGCGCCATGCAGAATAATGGATACGGCAACGCCAACATGGCGCAACCTGGTCAAGCCCACGCTGGAGCGGACGAGTTCGACGAAGGTCTGGAAGGCGAGACGGAAAGCGAGTACGAAGATGAGGAATACGACGAAGACGAAGAGGGCGAATATGACGATGACACCGAGGACGACGGTCTTGAAGTCATCGAACCTCGAGCGCCCGTTAGATACGGCCCAGTGCCACCTCCGCCGCCACCCCAGGACATGCCGAATGGTAAGGCCAGGATGCCTGCGCCGCAACCGCAGCAGGCACAGACGGTGCAAGTTAATGGCACGCAGGTTAATGGCCAGGCGATCAGGCATTGAGAGGGCGCGACACTTGTACATCACCATCACCTATTGCTGCGATTCTTCTGCTATTCTTCCGCCGCCAAACAACAAATGTACAAACGAAGTCCTTCAAATACCCACATTCGAACAATTTCAGCATCACTCAGCCAAACATCACAGGTGAGGTTTTCCCCTTCTGCAATCTGAGGCAACCGCGCTAGTGCGCTAGCGCGCTTTTCTTAAGTCCACTTCAACTTCATTTCCTCTTTCTTTTCTTTCCTTGTACACATCGCGCTTTAGAACAGATATACGCCCACTGCTCTCATCTCATTCCTCCCCAGGTTTGTGAAATCTCTTACAGCAGTGAGGTCACTATACCAAGCGCAGAGCAAACAGATCGGAACGCGAGTACAGAATCAGCCCGAATTGCGTGGTCGAGGACCGGAAAGCGTTTTCGATTACTACCACAACCTTTCAGACCCGCTTATTTAGCCCTTGAGGTCAATGGGTGGCGGACTAGAGGATTGAGGACATTCATGTAAATGCAAGAGCAGATGCGAGTGGAAACGAGGGATGATGGTGATCAGCTTTGGTGCTTCCTGCGCCCTTTGGAGAACAAGGAAGAGTGGCCGCGGTGGCAGCAGCTGTGACTCACGAGAGGGTCAAGACGAGGAAGGCCGGAGGGAAATGTTCAGTAGCCTTGGTGCGATGCGATTTTGTCATCACAGTAGCTACAATTCACTCCTCATCAGGCGGGTCTTCCTCATACCTCACCACCCCACCCGGGATATCAACAACAGCTTCCTTCGCCCAAATATGCACAGCGCTCTTTATCATCTCTGCAGTCAATCCAGGCATAGCACCTCCCCTAACACTGACAGTCTTGCTTCCTTCAGTGTGATGAAGTAACCTCGACCCGCAAGTCTTACAGAAGAAGCAGTGTTTTTGAGCTCCAGTGAACAGTTTGCGAGTGTAGTCTGCAAGGTTTTGTGGATTTTGAACGTAGTTCAGAATGTTGAAGTATGGGTAGATTACTGAGACACCGAAGGCTGAGCCGGATTGGTGTCGGCATATGGTACAGTGGCAGATGTAGATTGTTTTGGGACGAATGTTGGGGGTTGCGAAGCGGATTTTGGTGCATTGGCAGGTTACTTCCATTTTTGTGGGTGTGAAGTGAGGACATTGATGGTTTCAGGCGAGTGAGCTCGGGGGAAGTGGTGGGAGGATGGCGGTTGGGAGGGTAGAAGTGAGTGCGATGTCACTTTCGGCAAGGGAAGAAGTTGGTAACGAATATGCTGTCTACGATCTCATCTCAACAATAGCTTTCGCATGTTGTGAAGCATTTCAAATGGCAGCGATTACTTGACATCGTCGTCGTTGCCTTTTTGGGCAAGGGGTCTGGAAAGGGTCAAGCGCGGCTGAGATGCTCAGACGGAAAGCAACCTCTCGAGACACCACGCGCACTGGTTTTCATCAACACATCGCAGCGTGAGCTCGTCGCAGGTTAAGACTGCTAGCCACACTGATACTCGTCGGGCTGGTCCTCAAAGTTCAAGACCGATGGGCCACAATTTGTTCACGCCATGGAGCTACTCACTTCTTGCCCGCGTCAGGGCGCAGAAGGAACAGCACAACCGTGACTACCCAGGCTTCCCACCGTGAATCATGGCAGCAACAATCCCTACGCGAATGGGACGAGATGACGCCGCGAGGTCGCAACACATTCTCGCGTCCTGCGCGGAGGAGCTGGGCGTACAACTATACTACTGCCCTGCTTACCTCGCGGCCGGACGCTATAAGTATAAGCCTATGCGAAACACAGCAAATCGGCATCTCTCCTGGCATGGTCGAACGCGAGCAGTTGCCATCTCAGCATCATGATCGTGCCTGTCATGCCATTCACTTTGCACATTGCAGAGCAAGAGAAGATGGCTGTGCCTTTCAACGTCCCTCCTTCGCGTAGAGCTCATACTCTGTGTACAGACACTCATCAGCACCATCAAATATCCTTCGCATTGGAATCACAGATTGACAGCCAGCATTCGTAACGTCGGATATCCTTTTCACAAGAACGACAGATCACCAGACAAGCATTTGCAACGTCGAGCACCCTTTGACAGGATCAGAAGGTCAGAACACACGCATCTGCAACATCGAGTACACTTCGGACAAGACAATCAATTGGCAAAATGCAGCCTTCCTCCTCGCAGACCGGTGTATTTGAGCACCTCATCTCTTTCGGTCAGTGCTCATCATAGATCTTCAAGTCCTTGCTAAGTTTTGCAGATTTTGCAGACTTTGAACGTCTCACCTCTCCCAAAGGAGACGTTGAATATACTCAGTTCGGGTTCGTGCCGCGGAATCTTGCACAACTTCTCGCCAATCCTCACAGCGCACGCGGATTCGTCGGCTTGCATGGGGTGCTCAAGCGTGAGTTAGACGCTCTGATGAAGCACCTGAATGCAGACAAAGTTCATCGTGGAGATCCGTGGGCATACGTTGGTATCGATCGTGAGGATGGCGAAGGACCGCAGAAGTACAGTCCCATATTGTATCGGCCTTCGGAGTGGCATTTGAGCAACTGGACCTGCCACGAGAACGATGATAGTCACACCAGAATATTCACCATTGGCTCCTTCACGAATCGCGAGAAAGGAACAAATTACACTGTGCTCAACTCTGGCCTCACTTCCTCCAACAGTGCGATGTGGGATGTTAAGTCCTTTGTCTCGGAGAAGCCATTATCAGAGGAGAGACGCTCTGAGCTGGTGGGCGCAAAAGAATCAACGTGCTCCACGACAAACCGCGCGGGCGAATTAATCTATGTCAACACGTACTTAATGCAATCCGCCAGGACCTGCTACTACTTGAACAATCACTTCATTCCCTTCTATGATGCTCTGTTGGGCATGGCCGACAATCCAATACACGGCGCTGTCAGATACTCCTCTCGATCCGATGGCTCGCAACATAGTCTCCCGATCCCCATTTACTCGCGCGAGCAGGATTACAAGATAGCGCATATCAACGAGGAAGTTGCCGATGGCGCCCGTCAAGACGTTTGCTACGCCAAGGATTGGCTATTTGTCTCTCCTCACGGATCTGATATCCTGCTGAACACCTCTGGTGAAGGCATGTGCTACTGGGCAGATCGGCCTGCCATTACCGATGTCGACCTTCGGACAGAATCATCTAGCTGGCGGGTAACTCTAACGCCCTCGCACTTGCTCGGCATTGGGGTGATTAGAATTCTCTTCGTTGCTGGAGTCAGCTATTGTTCCTATCAATGTTCGTCTCGCGGGCGTGCGAAGAAAACCAGAACCGACTAGAGCTACGATTGAGGGCCACCCAAGTCACGCTGCCTAGACTACGAAGCCTTGGCCTCCGGTGGGCTAACAAGCATCGAGAATGAGGATCGGAGGAAGATAATTGGCATCGCTCGTTGACTATATACATCGCACACACTCATTGTTGGCATTATGGTTCAAGCAAAGCGGAGAAATTTACCATGCAGATCGTCCGGCTAATATGGTCTTGGCGACTCGTACTTTGTTACCGTCACTAGGGCAATGTTGCAATTCAAAAATGGTTCAAGATACTCGATCATGGCACAGTGTTCTCCATATCCTGTTGTGTTTTCAAAATGCATCGGCAAGCATCGTTGTTGCTGGCTGTTAGGCTAGTTCAAGCTGCCTTGGACACCAGTGCACTTGCAAAGCAATATTTCGGAAACGACAGTCGATGGTATCAAGACAAGATTCCCTACTTCGAGATCTCTGACCAAGAGATTCAAGATGTCTACTACTATCGCTGGACGATCTTCCGAGCTCATCAGCGAGATCTGGGAGAACGAGGATACGTATCCACTGGTGGGCAGAAATGACGATTAGATCACTACTCAGAGACTAATCTTTGTCTGCAGAATTTCTTGACGATGTGAGCTGGCAACTTGAACCTTGGGCAACATTGAACGATGCAACTGGCTTCCATCTGGGAGAAGGTCGTTGGCTTCGCGACCGCCGCTATGCGGACGACTACATCCGACACATGTACAATGGTGGCAACGACAGACACTTTACAGACTACACGGCCGACTCAGTATATGGTCGATATCTCGTCGACGGAGACGAGGCATCCCTCATCACACATCTCAATGCCATGACTGACCTCTACGACCAATGGGATGAGAACTTCGACGCTGACAAAGGTCTCTACTGGCGTGAACCTCTCGCTGATGCAACAGAATACACCATCAGCTCGATTGACGCATCTGGAGGCGAAGACGGCTTCACAGGCGGCTACGCTTTCCGTCCCTCGATCAATTCCTACATGTGGGCCAACGCGATTGCCATCTCCAAGATTGCAGATCTCGCGGGCCAGTCTAGCGTAGCTTCGGACTTCCGCCAACGTGCCTCGACTCTAAAAGATCGCTTTCAAACCGATATCTGGAACACGACTCTTGAGCATTTTATCGATCGTCATCAACGAGACACCGAGTTCGTGAAGTACTGGGAGCCTATCCGTGGCCGAGAACTCGTCGGTCTCGTTCCTTGGATGTTCAGTATGCCAGACGATAAGGAAGAATATAACCAAGCTTGGACTCATCTCCTCGATCCTGAGAAACTTCGTGGCGAGAATGGTATGCGTACCAACGAACCTAGTTACGAGTACTACATGCGTCAGTACCGATACGATGAACCTACCGGTCTGAGGGAATGTCAATGGAATGGTCCTGTTTGGCCATATCAAACCACTCAGGTCTTACTCGGGATGGCGAATCTGCTGAATGGGTATAATCAGAGTATCATCACGAAGGCGGACTATGTGGACGAGTTGAGACGATATACGAAGCTGCATTATCTTGATGGAAAGTTGAATCTCCAAGAGGATTATGAACCTGATAAGGTTGGACCGATTGTGGGTTTGCCTAGGAGCCATCATTATTTCCATTCGGGATATAATGATGTGGTTATTTCGGGGTTGATAGGGATCAGGCCGAGAGGTGATGATGTTCTGGAGGTTAGTCCGATTGCTGAGGGAATCGGGTGGTTTAGGTTGCAGGATGTTGTGTACCATGGGAGAGACATTGCGGTTGAGTGGGATGCCGATGGGAGTCGGTACGGGAGAGGTGTCGGGTTGAGAGTTGAGGTCGATGGAGAGGTTATGGGATCCTCGTCGAAGTTGGAGAAGATTGAGGTTTCCATTACAAAGGCGAATGCTCCTGCTATTGACAGGTCGAAGATGGCGAAGTCGATACAGCTTGTTCGCGACGAGTTTTCGAAGGGCTCGGCTTCGAGTGGCAATGACACCGAGAGGATTCATGATGCTATCGATGGGCGAGTCTGGTTCTATCCAGAGCTACCGCAGGGTTGGGACTCGAACGCGACTGAGGCAGCTTCACAGCAGTGGTATGCTATTGACTTCGGCTCGGCCACTGAGCTGACGGGATGTGAGCTGGCATTCTTTGCAGATGGCGATGATTTCGAAGCACCTTCAACGTACGATGTTCAGCAGCTGGTCGATGGCGAATGGGTCAAGATCGTTGGCGAGGGGGAGCAGGTGATAGCTAACGGCATCACGCACGTGTCTTGGGGTACTCTCAGCACGAGTCAATTGAGAGTGGAGTTTCCACAAGCTGCTGGAAAGCGGACAAGGCTGGCGGAGTTCAAAGCCTTCTGAACTGTAGACCAGTGTGTGCAGCGGTACTCCTCGTCTACTATTCACATTGTCGAAGTTTTTGCCGTCCATACTTGTCCATACTTGCAGGCTCAAGCTCGTCATGGGCCACAGGTTTCGCACTCCAATGCTTTACTTCTCGTCCAGCTTAGTGATATGCGAGTACGCATACTGGGCCCATGTCCCTCTAGAAGCCACTTCTTGACGAATCAGGTCCAAGGCCATTTCGAAAGCATTCAAGATGCGTTGCGCATCCTCGCGCCGGAACACAGGACGCTGACGTGCGTCAATGTCCTCGACCATCTTCTGCAAAGCATTGGTGACGGCCTCGCTAGCCTTGAGCCCAATCGAATTGCTTGCCGTAGTGAAGTCAGGTTCGAAGATCAGCCTCCTATCTGATGCTTCGGCCGAAATATCGATGCGCCAGATTCCAATCACGGGGCCGACAATCTGAAGCCGCTTGACATGTGGAATGAACGCCTCTGGAGCATCCGACCAGAATGCTTGCGTATCGTCAGACATACCAATTGGCGCGGTGTCATCGGGACCTGGAGTGTCAGAAGATCTCACCCAGCACGAAAAGCGACGCGTCTTTTCAACGAAGTGTGACGCGAACACTGGTAGCGACTCCCGTCTAATGACTTTGCTTACGACCGTGATAGGTGGCGGTGGCGGCGGTTCGGAATAGGCCTTGCGCTCCAGTGAGGCCATATAAATCTCGAAGATCTCAATGCGTATCTCTGGAGGCAGGTCGAGAAATCGCTTGAAGACCAAGCGCTCGTCTGCATCGGCAAGTCGATTGATGAGTTTGTCACGCTTGAAGCTCCGAATATGAAGCTGTCGAGCGATGCAGAACTTGACCAAGTCGCCATCAAGGTACTTCTCGTAGATGGGCAGGCCTCTTTGAACGCGAATGAACAGCTTGCAAAGGTGGTCGCGCAGCAGATGGGAGCCATCGAAGCCGCTTGCCGTGCGTATCATACGAATGAGATCTGCGTTGATGTGTCCCTTTGGTCTGATGAGCTTCCAGTAATGCTTGCGAGGCAGATACCGGTGGTCGGGGCGGAGTTGCACCATCTTCTGGACCGGCGTTGGCGATGGAAGAGGTGTTGATGATGTCTTGGTTGAGAAGTGGACTCGCTTGTCGTCCGCCTGTTGGAACTCATCGAGCTTTTGGCAACCACGAACCCGGCTGCACTGCCGTTGAGCTTCACTTCGTTCTTGCGACTTGAGCGAGATCGTTGCATCCTGTACACTTCATCGACGCACACTACAATATGCACTCTCACACATCTAAACACTCATTGTTTTGACATTGCCTATTCGAGCGCGTCGGCCAGCTCTGCCCAACAACAGGCGTGCGTATCAAAGATTCTCCCCGTCGTCTCATCAAAAGTCAGGTGTCGTTGTCATAACGCTGTCCGATATGCTCGCGATTCCCATGTCGCAAAGATGAGTATACTTTTCATGCTCGATGAAGGGAAGGTGTCGTCGATGTTGCCGTCGCGTCTGCCGAGATCGGATCATCGGAAAAACCTTCGCGTTGTAACCAATTTTCTTTGAGCACTGACCATTTTGAAAGAGAACACGAAACGATACGAAGAGTCATTATCGAACACCACACTCAACGCCATCTGTGAGATTCAACACTCATTAGGCACTCGTACATGGCTGCTCTGCGCTGTGCTACCAGACTATCAGCATTTCAACCTTCGTTACGGACTTCAGCATTCACTTTTGCCAGACCTTGGCATTTCCAGAAAGCAGCATTTGGCACGAAAAGGGCGGCATTAGAAGACATGACAAAGGATCACATTCTCACGCTTTCCTGCCCGGATAAGCCCGGTATTATTCATACGGTCACCGGAGTGCTGGCACAGCATAATTTGAACATCTTGGACCTACAGCAATTTTCGGACTTGGAAGCACAACGCTTTTTCATGAGAATACACTTTGGTCATGCAGACTCCACAGAACATCTGGCTAAGCCTTTGGAGGGACTAGATCTGAAGATGGATTACAACATCGTTCCTGTCTCGCACAAGCCCAGGGTCATGATCATGGTCTCTAAGATTGGACACTGCTTGAACGATCTGCTATTCCGCCAGAAGACATCACAGCTTGGCATTGACATTCCTCTTATCGTGTCGAATCATCCTGACTTTGAGCCTTTGGCAAAGAGCTATGATGTGCCTTTCCACCACTTGCCCGTGACAAAGGACACCAAGACCCAGCAAGAGAGCCAGATTCTGGAACTGATCGAGAAGAACAACATTGATCTAATTGTCCTTGCTAGATACATGCAGGTGCTATCTCCTAAGCTGTGCGAAGTCATGAGTGGAAAGATCATCAACATCCATCACTCTTTCTTGCCTAGCTTCAAAGGTGCCAAGCCGTACCACCAGGCTTACGAGCGAGGTGTGAAGATCGTGGGAGCAACAGCACACTTCGTGACTGCGGACTTGGATGAGGGCCCAATTATTGAACAGCGAATTGCTAGAGTAGACCACAGCATGAACCCGAAGGAGCTCACGCAGGAGGGCAGTAACGTCGAGACCCAGACTTTGGCTGCTGCCGTGAAATGGTGGAGTGAGAAGCGAGTCTTCCTGAATGGAACAAAGACTGTTGTCTTCAACTGAGGAGGCAATCAATTCCTCATTTGGATGAATTGATAAAAGCCGCGACGAGTGCCATGCTCGAGCTCAGGCAACGACCTGTGATTTTATAAAAGGACCACCACAAGGATATCTGGATTACCTGGAGCTAAAAGATTGGCTGGCCCAGGTCGTCCTAATGAACTTGGCCCAATAGACGAGATGTGCAAAAGCTAGACGATATAGGAAAGGTCAACACTGCACGAATAAGCCCAGCATAGAGCGATACAGCATGATCATATGTTCGTGGCTTCATTACATTCTATCACACAACTTTGCCTCGGGTCCATCGCAAGACGTTGATCTCTAAGTCCGTTCTCGGACCTGCTTCGATACTGTAAATTGCGAATGCTCACCTCCTGCCAGTCATTCATGCCCGAAAACATCCAAACATATGCCACCACTTCGGATTCATATTCCCGGTCGCAAGAGACAAAAGACTCGGATCCAAATTCCTTCCATAATAGATTCCACTCTGTCTCTTGCTTCGATTATCGATGCTCGACCTAGCATTTGGCACACTAAGTCTCTGCTTACTGCTAAGATACTTCGGCCGAAGAGAAAATGTCGAAATCAATGCCTGAGATTGCAAAAGTCCATTGTCCGCTAGTTGACGTCTTGCCGTTGTTGGCGGTGGTGCTGCTGCTGGGACAATTCTTGGACGAGCAATCGGTATAGAACCTTCGAGCTCGGGAAGCAGGATCTCCATTGGTTTCTCTGGATCAGCAGGAATCGGAAGATCGAAGCTGGGACTCCTGCTTTCGTCTTCTCGAACTGTTCCCAAGATCCGGCTTATGGGTCTGCTGAAGTTTCTTGACTTCTTGCCTAGTGGGCGGACCGCTGGATGGGCTGAATGTAATGAATCAGTGCGAGGTTTTGAAGTTGGTAGAAAGGTAAACTCACGAGGCAATCGAGACAATCTCATCTCATGACCAAAATCTGGCCCAAGCTTGACATACTCAAGGAAAGGCTTTCGACGTGACGAATCATGGTCATTATTATGTGATCTGTTCTTTCGCTCTCTGGATAGTCCGTGACCGGATGTGTTTCTTGGCTTGGACAATGGCATGGTGACAGGAAGGAGGAAACTACATTATGAGGAAGAAGAATGCACGAGGGAGCGGAGAGCACATGAGAAAGCAACCATCTTATATCATTGGCAACAATCCAACAGTCGGTATTATTTGCATATGCAAGTATCGTTGGCACGGCACTCCTCTAGAAATCTCCGAGCCTTGTGCCAGCATCCCATGTATATGTTATCGGAGTCTTGGCACGGCTTCATGTTGAGTTTGTTGTATGCCAAGAGGAATCAAGTTTTGTCGTTGAACTTCTGCTTCGGATGCACCTTCACCCTCGTGTGCAGCGGCACCCCAATGCTGCATTCGATCCAGAAATGTCGGCTGAGACAAGTATGTACGGAGAGCTTCATCGAGTGAGGTGTTACACCGTGTTACTGAGTAGTCTTCTTAGTCGTAAATGTTTCGAGAACCTCGATTGAGCACGAGAGTCAATGACAGAGATAGCATGCAAGGAATTGTGTAGTGATCCGGCTCAGTGTTGCTAGATTTCGCAGTATTGGCTTCTTCCAGAACCGATGAGCGGCTTCTCTCCGAGCTCTGTGTCGTCACTCACTGGCATCCGAAGCAGGTCCGACTCCCAGTATTCTTCTCCGAGTACCCTTCCATGGCTCCGCGGGACTCCAAGGCATGGGAAATGCAACTACGCCCAGGTTGTTTGTCACATAGTCTTTGTTCTCCTCTTCAGCCTGTCTCAACTTCTGCACGTCCATCTCTCCACTGAACCACAATAGGCTGACTGAGTCTCCTTCAGCAAAGACCGTCACAGACGCGAGCGAAGCTTCGCCGGTGAATCTTGCTTTGTGAGAAATGAGCATTTCTGCGATTTCGCTAGATGGATATGTTGCCATAATGGCATAGTAGCATGGTGTTCCAATAGGAAACGTGATGCCGGGCCAAGGCTGCAGCTCCAGATGATGGGTCACGAGACACCACGGAATAATACCGAGATCTTCTCTGTACCTCGCTCGATCCGCCAGACCTTTCAGCAAGATCCATTCGGGAGGTCTCAATCGTTGAGCTGCGTTCCGCAATCGAGAGTCATACGTCCAATATGCAATGTCTGATAGCCTTTGAAGCCTGGGCAGCTGTGCGGACGAAAGAGTCTCACCATACCCAGATTTTCTGCTAACGTCTGCAGGACTTTCGTACGCGACGATTGCTATAGTGCCAAGGTTAGCAGAGCGAGCGTTTCAGATCAAGTCCATGCCCGTATGGACATACCCAAAACGCCACTGGTACCACTTGTGATCGTTCGAATGTAGGCATGAGTAGCTTCGTATGAATGGCCTTCCCTTTCGTATTCATTTGACTGACTGTAAGTTGCGTCTATCCAGGCGCATTCTCCGCTGAAAAGGACTCTCTTACCACGGCGAGAAGCATATCCATTTACTCCTCGAACCCCGTCCAAGAATCCAAGCATGCTAATCAGTGTCCCCGGATCCGCTTGCGCGTCAGTCTCTCGCTTCCAATCTGCACCAGCCCCAGTGAGATCGTAAAACATGAAAGTGCTCTGGTAACCAGCTTCTGCCTCTGAGGCAAAGAACAGCTGTGACATTCGATGACCTTCGCAAAGCTTGTAATCCACTGTCTCGAATGGTGGCGGTGGTGGCAAAACAGCTCGCTTGGTGATGTTTCCATGGGCCGCACCAAGGGAAACGGTTGAGCCGGCCACCAATATCGCGTGCAGGAGTACAGCGGCGACCATCTTCGCTGATATGATGCTGCAAGTTCGCATAGCTTGCCGGTAGCTCTGAACGGTATCCTTAAGGTCTTCGGAGACGACATTGGGTCGTTGAAGGCTGTCCTTATATCAGTAGCAGAAGGAATGTCACGCTGCTCTATTAGCACACGTACGCCCCGGCTGATCAAGAGGACAATTGGATCTTTCTTTACTGACCGACTCCTGACGCGGGTCTCATGGCCATATTTGCAACAGGTGCACGAATCTTCCTCGGCGTCATCGGATGTGGTTATTTCAGCTCTCCGATCTTTCCCTTCTCAGGTTCCCAAGTGTGTACGGAGGACGATATCAATTCAAGTATCCATTTCAGGTATCTTTGAGTAGCTTTCTTGATGGTCTGTTCTCTCGATAATGTCAGATGACTTGACAGACCATGTCAAAGATGTAGTCGAAGAGGTCGGGTGTCAATCTTGTTCCGTCTCGATATTCCAGAACGTTGGAATAATATCGTCTTCCAAGGTCGATGAGCAGTTCTGCCGAGCTCAAAGTCATCACTCACTGATCTCCGAAGCAGGCCTCTTCTTCCCTCTGAAAGGCAAGGTCGTCACCTGAGCTTGTTCCTGGCCCACTTTCTCCGGAATCAAAGGGTAAGGAAACTCCAACTTTCCAACATTCACCTTCTCGTACCCCTCATTAACCTTCCCAGCAAATTTCAAAGCCCTCAAATCCAACTTGCCCCCGAACCACAGCAGACTTACGCCATCATCCTCCGAGAACACCGTGACCGAAGCCAAAGCAGCTTCAGGAAACCTATACTTGTGCTCAATCAAGAACCCAGCAATCTCATATGAAGGGTAAGTGCCCAAGATTGCTTTGAAGCATTTCGATCCGATTGGAAACGTGGTGCCAGGCCATGGCTGCAGTTGTAAATTATGAAGGCTCAAGCACCAAGATATGACACTTAAATCTTGTTGCCGATCTGCTGTCTCTTCATTTCCACCGACGTTTTTCAGGAGGAACCATGAAGACGGGGTTGAGGAGTGTTCTGAATTGGGCGACTCTTTGTCAGGGTACTGAAAGCCTCTTGCATAGTCCAGGTAAGCGATATCAGAAAGTCGATGGAGTGGTGGTAAATCTTCGATTGCAAGATCTTCTTCTTCGTCGCCACCGGTGTTGACATCTTCGGGGCTTTGAAAGTCCATGAGGACTGCGTATTGTTAGCTTACGATCTGCTTGACTCTGTGCAAGGCAGTGCTTGACTTACTGAAGACCTTGTCCGTATAGCTCGTGATACTTCGATAAGAAGCCCAAGTCGGCTTTCGTGCCTTACCAGCTTGCGTATATTTCCTTGACTGGCTGAACGTCGTGTCTTTCCAGCGACTCTCGCCACGCATGTCGAACGTGACAGGCTCAAACTGCCAGTTCTTCATAGCCAGGCCTTTCGCTCCTCGAGCGCCGTCCAGGTAGCCAGCAATTTGCTTCATCGAGTCAGAAGTTGGCACATTCTGGCACTGCATCGCCCAGCTCGACTCGGGCCCGACCAGGTCGGCGAGCACGAATTGCTTTTGCTTATCTTTGTTCAAATATGTTCGGTCAACTTCGTCTTTGGAAATGAAGAAAAGCCCTGATAGTGTGGTGCCTTGTGCTAGGTGAGAGTTGACGATCTTTGGTGTTGCTGGAGGAGGCAGTAGTGCTGCATTGCCTGCTGGAGGATCTGTCGATAGTGGCACGGATCGTGTTGCGGCAAGTTGTAGCTGCAGAAGCACAGCAGTCACTAACTTCGCGAACATACTGTGGCAGCATGCAGAGATTGACGGGAGTTCTCGAGAAGTGTTGTTCAGGTTCCTGGGGACGGAACTGTGTCGCTTAAAGCTTCGCTGGGCGAACGAGCAGAACATATGTCACGCTACACTATTAGCACAAGCAGCCTCCTGCTGACTATGAGAGCGAATGGAAACGATAATGACACGGAAGCATTGCTACTTCTTCTGATCGTGTCACCAAGGACTCATGCTGAATGCTCTACACAAGAAGCTAGCTGATCGCAACGTGATGTGGTCGCGAGGATATCTTACACAAATCTAAGAATGCTTGCTAGGCTTCGAGTGCTGCATCATATGCAAGTGCGTGATCATCTACAACGGCCAGCGGCACCTTACGCCCGGATCGCCTGACCATTCAATGGCTGCTCGTTCTGTCCAGTATAGTACTTGGAGTATGGGTCGCCAGCATCAGCGTGACCATTTTCTGTGGCCGTGTCGCGGCTGCTACCGCCTGATCTTCCTTCGGCTGCGGTTTTGGACTTCTGCGCACTTGCAACGCTGAATGGCCCATTGATCTCCTTATCTAGGGCCACAAACTCTCCCATGGCATCTTTGCCACCCCGCTCGAGCAGGTAGTCGAAGTAGTACCCAGACAAATCGCGGATCGTACTCGGAGAAAGATGAGACTTGCTGCGAATCGCATCATATACTTCCTTGATGCGCTGGTGCCGCGCAGACTCATCTTGCTGTGAGGTAGGCTGATCTCTCTCAAACTCGAAATAGTCGACCCAGAACTTTCTGCAGTCAAGAAAGGCTTGCTGCTGGGAAGAGAAGATCTTGCGAGCTCCGTCAACGTCACCTTTGACCTTCCAAGTCAAGCGTGCGAGCTCAGCGACCAAGGCACCCCGCGTATACGAGCTGTACTCTTGGTTCTCGACAAAGGTGCTGAGCACATTTGTGGCAGCATCAATGCCATACTGGCGTCTGTGGACGTTGACCAATGAGACTATGGTCTCCAGATGTCCTGGCACATTCAGCAAGATCGACTCGTGGATCGCGATCGCGGTGTCAGCCTTGCCAAGCGACTCTTCGAAACGCGCATAGCTAAGTCGAATGTCGGGTCGAGATATGGGAACGAAGACTGAGCTTGCACGATTGAAGATGATGCGTGCTTCTTCGTTGCGAACCTCTTTAGGCTTCTCGGTCTGGCCTAACGTCCATCTCGCATAGCGGTACCAGAACTGGTCGTAGTTGGCACATGTCACGAGGCACCTCTCGTACAGGAATTTGGTCCGTGTGTAGTCGCCCTCGATTTCCTCAAAGTCAAGGTACTTCTCCCAATTTGTGAGTTGCGGCTCGTCCAGTTCTGTGACATGGTAGTAAGGTCGCTTTATCTCTTGCTCATAAGTCCAACGCTTGGTAGTCTCGGACTGGGTTCGATTGAATGCTTCCATGTGGAATGCATCAATGCGCGCGCGAAGCTCTCGCTCTCCATCAGACGCGCCCTTCTGTTTTTGACCCTCCCGAGCGATCTCTCCGCGCAGCTGTGTGATGACGTCTTCCGGGGCCAGCTCGGTGACAGGTCGTTGTGCCGCCATAGAGCGATATCTTTCGAAGTATCGAGCATATTGATGCAACGGGATGTGGATGATTCGATCGAGGATGGCAAAGATCTTATCATGAGCCTCAAGTCGCTCCTCAAATTCGAGGTACTTGTCCCAGAATGGGTGTGCAAGGAAGTCTAGTCCGACGCTGTCTGCAGCTCGTTCGAATAATCTGTTACAGAGAGGTCAGGATACCGCGACAGTGAAGGGAGGAGCATGGGTGCAAACAAGGATGAGCTGGGGTGGCGAACATCTTGCGTGAGGAGGTTAAGCACTCCGCTGCGACCATACCGTGATCTCCTCGTGGCGAGGATGATCAAGTGTCGGGGTAAAAACAAGTGCGACAAGGTGAGCGCAGTAGAGGTAATGTGAGGGTCTGATAAGTAAACGTGAGACTCTCATGGCGAACCAGCCTGTGGGATCGGAATCTCACCACTCGTTGTGCGTTTATGGCACAGCTTCCCACAAGGACCAGACTGATCGAGTATCGCTGTGTCGAGTTATGGGCGTGGATAGGAAAGGGGTGCCCTCCAACTTACTCTCTGATCACATCTGCGTCGTGGCTGGTCTCGACCTTGAAGGCGCAGTAGTTGGCCCAGAGGTCGACAGAGATGCCGATACTGGCGACTCCGCGCTCATAGACCTGCATCAATCAGCAATTATCCTGAATTTGCATAAATATCATGTATTACCATCTCTGCAGCCTCCGTGCCGCCAATAGAGAACTCAAGGTCGGCATATTTCTTCCAGTAGCCGAAGAAAAGCGGAAAGCGGGCTAGGAATCGATCGTAGGCGTCTCGAGTGGTTGCGATGGCTTGTGGACTCGAGTTGCGATTGAGACCACCTTCTTGAAGTTCGGCGGCGCGGACGAGCTTCTCCCAGTTCTCGAATTCCTCAGGCTCCGCGAGCTGTACAGAACGTCAGTTGGCAATGTCATCGGCATATCGCGGGTTTCCGCTTACCACTTGGTCGTTCAGCTTCTGAAGCTCGAGATCGTCTGAATAGCTGAAGTCGGCCATGTTTGACGTCGCGCGGTATGCGGCGGGTATGCGCTCGAAGCGGTGTTGTTATAGTTCATTCATGCGTGAGGAGGGTAATGATCACAGCATGGATATGGTATGGCGAGGTGGCAGTGAGCTGGCAGTGAGCTGGCAGTGGCAGGCTGGAAGTGAGAAAGCAAAGCTGAGCAACGCTGTCTTGGTGGTGGCAGAAAGACGCAACTTTACTTTCGCGGACCGACAGCCGAGCGGAGCTCGCCGCAAGATGGCTTGTGCTGGCGCTGAGAGCTCGAGCATCGCGGCAGATCTTGCTTGCTTCAGACATCAAGAAAAAGCATCCCCAGTTTCAAGCAGGCATTCTTGAATATGCGCAACCTGGTACATAGCAGCACATCCTACATGCCGATAGCCCCGATGGTATAGCATCTGAGGCACACACAACTGCCGGCGATCATGATCTACTAGACTACTACTGCTACTACTCGTCCCAGAATACCAGGACCCGACACTCCACGCTGGACCTGGCCTCCTCGTTCTCCTGGCCTTCAATGCGTGGAGCACAATGAGCTGCCGCTTTGGCGATGCCTGGATCAGCATCAGCAGCGGTATCACCCAGTTTCAAGATCAAGACCTCATGAGGTTGCTGCCCTGTCATGGTGTACCACTTCTGCTGTTCAGGTTTCTTGGGCGGCAACAACATACTGCCTTCGCGAAAGAATTCTCCGCTCTCCGTGACATTGCTCGGTGACCGATATGAGAATGGCTCGATTTCTGATTCGTCGAGACATCTCCAATCCGATACTGCGAGGCCATCACGTTTTACTGTCTTCGTTGGTCGCTATCCTCATGTCAGCGAGAATCATCTGTGATCATTCTGGTGGCGCTTACCCAGACACTATATGCAGCATATCTCGGAACTTTCACTTGTTCTCCAGCAGCGAGACGATCTTCTGCATCCAATGCCTTCTTTGCTGCAGCATAGATATCCTTGCGACAGTATCTGGCAGTGTCTCTCAGGCCTTTCTGAGAGTAGTCGATATGAGCACCTCTCAGAGGCTCCAAAGAACTGTCAACGCTGCCATGACCAGCCACTATGAAGTCAAGTCAGCTTGATGCCACGAGCATCCTCAACATTGTCAATGTAGCGAACTCACACAAAGCCCTATCCCTAGGAAGCGCACACAACATCTTATCAAGCTCCGTACCCTTCATGTGCACCCAATTTGGATCATTCTGCAAAGCGACCGGCTTCCTTCGAAAGCCAGAATTATTCACAACAGCACGACTAGCACCAGTAACTTTACATATCAACTCTTTCACCTACACCACAAATCGTTAGCACCAGTTCCCACATCATCCTCTTCGCTCACTTACTTCTTCAAAGTACACCTTCTCAAACTCCTCACCCTCCAACTCAAACCATTTATCCCCTTCAATCAAACTCGAAAAGTGCTCAACATACGTGAAACCTTGTACATCTAGACCTTGAGGTTCCTTCACCACATTCTCATCGGTTGCGTTACGATAGTCGATGACATCGATTTCTTCTTCTTTGACAAGTTTGTTTCCAGGAATACCAAATAGACCACGTTCTTCTGGTGGGATGGAGTTGTCTGGGACAGTGAAGCGGATGAAACCCTTCTGTGAGGGAGGGTTGCCGATTGAACCCATTGCGATGAAGTGTTGGCGATGAAGAACGTTCAAAATGAGAGAGTAGTTGGTATTGACAAGCCCTACACACGTCTAAATGTACATACCACTTCATACACCCGTCTCGGCAGGAATCATCCTACATCCTTCAAACCACGCAATGTCGACTTCCTTGGAGAAGATCTGCCCTACAGGATTCACAGGTAGGAACAAGATTGGCATCTAGTCCGAGCAAAAGCGAACTGGGATCGAAATATAGCAGAAGATGTTCTCATAGATGATTACACACGCGCATAGCATACTACGACAATCAAGACTATCTCGCTTGCGCGTGGCGTGTACCTCTTTCATCTTTCATCGAAAACGCCAACTCGCAATCAAAACTCAGAAGAAGTTGGGTATATGTCAAGCCATCAACGATGGTCTCTCCATTTTCTCCCCCAAGTCGCAGACCCCATCCTCGACCCAGCCGAAAATCTGGATGCAACTTTTCCTGTCTCCACTTGCCCCCTTGCACAGACAGCCATCGCGTTCCACGAAAAGAAGAAAAAAGGGTATCGAATTGATCAAGCATCCTGTAACGCCAGCAATCTTCTTTCACTTCCTATTTCCAAGCGTACGCAGCTCCGCATCTCATCTCCCGTAAGCCGCTCCATGTCACTGCCGTAAAATTCCATGTCTCGCGTGATGTAAATCCAGCAAAAGCACATTAAGTGAATACTAATATAGTTCGTTGATGTGTCGAAGCGAAGTACGAAAGCAGATGAGCAAGCAAAGATGTCGCTAAATCGCAGGAAATGATCCAGAACGCCCATGAGGTAGATCGTTTAGATGTATGTCGAGTTGAGAGTCGTCAAGCCAGATTGTAGATCGCGCATCATCTATTTGCTTCGCTTCGCTTTCGAGTTGCTGATAGCTCCGCCAGCGAACCAAGCAGCGAGCGGCGAGATTTCCTTCTTGACGCTCTTGCTCTTCGGTCGCGGCTTCTTACTTTCAGCCGGCATGCCTGGAAAGCCCATGCCAGCGAACGGGTCGCCAAAGCCGGGAGGTGGAGGAGGTGGCATACCTCCCTTGCCGCCAGGCATCTCACCAGGGAAGACGTCAATGATCTCGGGGCTGCCTCCTTTGGGTTTCTTCGCCTTGCCATCTTTGCCCTTGGCGCCCTTCTTCTTCGGAAGTCCATGCTCTGGTAGCATGCCGAAGTCAGCTGGGAAGGCGCCGCCCATGCCAAGGTTGGCGAATGGATCCAAGAGGTCGTCCTTCGGAGGCTTCTTCTCTTCCTCCACTGGCCAGAGGTGCATAGTGATCTCCCAGTCCGGCTGGACCATTGTGTCCCATACCTGCGGCAGAATGATTTCGCCATCAGGCCCAGTAAGATCGTAATGACCTTGGTGTACATGTTCGCCGATCATGTCGACGTGTAGGAATGCCTGCTTGATCAGAGTTTCCATGCCTTTCCACGTCTTGCAGATGTGCCATGGAAAGCTGAACTTCCTGCCGACAGCATCCTTGAACCGAATAGGCGCCTTCAGTGAGTCTGGCGTTGGCTTGTTCTTGGCAATTTCGTCCTCAAGCTCTTTCGCCTTCTTCGCTGCCTCTTCCTTGGCCTTCTCAGATTCGGCGAGCTTCTTCTCGTGCTCTTCCTTGGCCTTCTTTGCGGCCTCTTCAGCCTTCTTCTCGGCATCTTCCTTGGCTTTCTTCTTAGCCTCGTCGATTTCTGCCTTGCGCTTCTTCTCTTCCTCAGCCTTGGCCTTCTCTGCTGCCTTTGCAGCGGCTTCAGCTTCTCGTTCTGCAATCCATGCCTTCTCTCGAGCCACTCGCTCTTCTTCGTGCTTCTTGATGAGTTCCTTAAGTGCCTCTATCTCAGAGTTCTTGTCCTTCTTCTCTTTGTGCTCGTCATCGTTGCGTTTCTCAACCAATTTTCTCAATGCCTCTATCTCGGCGTTCTTCTCCTCCTTGGGTGGCGGCGAGCTGCCAGCGGAGTGAGGCCAGCCAGGCACTGGTGGATATGGTGGATAGCCTGGCATACCCCAAGGCCCAGGAGGGTACGGGTGAGCGTAGGGTGCCATCATGGTAGTCTCTGTCTCGTAGTGCGATGGTGCAGCGAAACTCTGCGGCCGACGGACTTCTGACGGATGTCTTCGAGGCGGCGGAGGCCCCATTGGCTCTTGTGAGAAGTAGTTTGATTGGTCATCACGAATTGGCGAGAAAGGATTTTGTTGTTGGCTGTGCGGCGAAAATGGATTCGAATGGGAGGGATAGACAAATGGATCGTGTCGCATTGACACCAATTGCTGGTCTCGGCCATATGGATCAGGGTAGCCACTTGGGCCAGTCGCTACGCTAGGTGGATATCCACCACGGCTACCAGCAGGTACATGTCGGTAGCCGGAGTGAGGGTATGGTGCGTGTGGCATTCCGTGGTGGCCATACGGTGGATAGTCGTCAGGCGACGCCACGCTGCTAGAAGACTCGTCTGACGGCACGCGGCGCGAGGAGCTGCGTCCGTGTCGGCTGTCGTGTCGACTCTCGTGTCTTGAGTGATGTCGACGGGACGAATGTCTTCGTCGTGGCTCTTCAATCTCCTCCCGCTCCACTACCCTGCGGGAGGATTGTCGCCGTGTTGGCGCCGGTCGTGCCTCCACTGTATGTCGTCGGGAAGGGTGTCGTGAGCGCGAGGCCGAGTCCGACGGCTCAATGTCGTCGTCGTCGATCTCGCTCCAACTGTCGCTGGAGAAGCTGCGACTGCCGCCGCTCGAGGCTGGAGATCGTGCCGATGCGCTGCCTCCAGAGGATGTGCGGTCGGCGGAATAGACGTGTATTACACGATCCGAATCGGTCCTGACAGAAAACGCCGCTGTACTTGCTGGTCTACGTTGCAATTTGTTGTCAGCTGAGGCGCCTTTGACAGCAGTAGCACTTGTGCGTGGAGGGGTGACCCTGGCTGCGCCTCTCTGCGGGACGCGGGATGCCATTGAGATCTATGCTGACCGCAATGGAGGAGCTGAATAGTTGGACGCAAGAAGAGGGAGTACTCACGGCATCGATCAAGATGTTGTATACGGATGCCCAAGCTTGACCCCGGGCCAGTCAGCAACCAAGGTCAAGGTCGAGCGACCAGGAGGTACGAATGCTGTATTGGAGCGGAAGTAGTAGTATCTCGGATCCAGGGAGGGACAGTCCCGCCTCTAGTGATGCCAGAAGTGTACTACCGCGGCAGTGGCTGTTGCTTGGGTGGTCGCGCGGGCCTGGTGATTTGGTACGCGTGCAACAATTCTCCGGTTCTCAATCTCTGGCTGGCAACAAGTAGTAGTGAGAAGTCGTAGCAGAGATCGTGTCGAGGGGCATCGACCGCGCTCGTCAGAAGCGCGAAGTGGGAGGCCAGGAGCGTGCAAGGGCTACGCAGTACCTTCTTCTGTTGGCTATGGCTTGGCTGAAGAAGCTCTCGATGTTGTAATTACGAGGCGCTGTCACTCTGGGATCTCCTGGTCACGATATCGGTTGCGATTCGTCAATGGTAGCCGCTGCTCCCCTCGCCGACAAGCCAGATCTAAAACGGCTGCGCCGGGTGCGAAACAGACTCGTCTGAGACAGCACCACGACGTCGCGCAGGCACAACCAAGTGCGATGCTGGTCAGCAGGTGCGATGAAGTTCTCAGAGACTTCACGACACCGGAGTCCGAAGCGTTTGCGTTTGGGCGATCTGTTTGTGTGTACAATGACGCACCGGTGTGGCAGCCCAACTCCAGGTGAGGGACACTTTTGGCTTCCAGAGGAGTGCGGGAGATCGCTCGTCTGCTGGACTTTACCAGGAATAGGCGTAATAGGGGCGGCAACTGCTTGTGTCCAATAGTATGGCCGCCACGTCCAAGATCCAAGATGGTCCAGATGTAGGCTATTTGCAAGTAATCCAACGGCTTATGTGATCTGGTGATGCAGCGCGTGTCAGTCACAAGTTATAATAATTTCTTCGTGCGCTCCCCCTCAACAAAGATGACTTTGCCAACGGCAGCGCAGGCCCCAGACAGTCTTAAAGCAGTTCGGCCACAGGCGGCGAAAAGCGGGTAATCTGCATATCCTGCAGTAGCGAATGCTAGCGACTGCTGGCGCCCAGGCAGGAAAAGGCAGAACAGAACACCGTGCTGGCAGGGCGGGCAGGGAATACTCACAAGTGCGCTGGTTGTTTGGCTTGGACCGGTGAGGCCTGCAATAATTTGTCCAAGAAATGGGTGAAGTCCAGTTAGAGTATTGGCCGGAAACAGAGGTGGACTCGCGATGAAGGCAAAATGGGTTTGTTGTCCGGAGCAACGTTTGGCGTCAGCGAGCTTGAATTCTGGATTCACCAGCCCGCAACGATTGGAGGTGGGAGAGCTTCCCGAACACAGACAGCTCGAGCAGTTGCAGCAGCCAGCCGCTCTGCTTCTTTGCGTCGCACGTCGGATGCACAGCAAGCTCAGTAGTCTCGTCTCTGGTGATGCTGGTGATCGATGCTCACTCCCGGTGCCGTGGTCTCCTCAGTCGGCGAAGTTGTGTGTGAACCAATGCGTGAGAGAACATGGATGAACGCTCAATCAAGAAACTCTGTCGGATTTCAGAAAAAGCCAAAGTGAATAGACGGCGGATGTTCAGAACGACAAGAGATGCGACGATAAGACCGCCGAGGAATGGATGAACAATTTTTTTGCCTGCTGAGTGCGTGCGTGAATCGATGGCGGCGGGCTTGCGATTGCGGACGCAGTGTCACGATGCCCAAACCTCGACCTAGCAACAATGTCTGCAAGTGACGTCGCACTGAGATCTCCAGAGCATCCTATACAATGACAAAAATTTGAACGCGAATTTCCGAAGTTTTGGGCTTTCAGAGTCATCTCAAAAGACACAAACGGACGAGCATTATGTTCAGAAATAGCCATAGTCGACGCACGCAGCGGACGCCGTCTGGATAGAGGCAAGGTGTATGCCGGCTTCTATCGGGCATCAGAGGCGCTGGAAGCTGCCACGTATGATAGCCCAACGCTACGCACCACCACACATTTACCCAAGACTAGTAACATGCAGCATCACACGATGTGAATCGTCATTGGCAGCCCATGCCATGCAGCGGGCCGAGACATGCAGTGTAGGCTGGCTGCATTGTTCGCAAGAACAAGAAGTCCCAAGGCTGATATTTCGGCTTTGGCTAGAGTTGGGCTTCGCCTCTTCTTCGGTAAGTGTGAGATCTGACTCCTGCACAGTAACAAGGCGTAGAATTCGTTCTCAGAATATATATCGTATCCTCCTAGAAAACTTCCTTTGGGTATCTTAAGAATCGAAATGCTGCAACAAAAATGCGGTGAGCAATAACTTCAAGCCAGGGCGGAAAGCCGCACAGGTGGCGACAAGAGTTCCTGCGTCTCGGTCATGCACCTTCTCCAACGCATTCCACATGGCTCATTTTTCACATGTCATGATTCTTCTCATCATGGTCATTCGTGGTCTACTCGCCTAGCAGCAGATCAACCCCGTCCTTGTCCTCGAGTTCGGTACTGCTGACTGGTTCATCGGGATCCAGGCGTTCGCCATCGAAGTGCAGGTATGCTGATTGCTCATCTGGTATCTTCAGCTGCTTCTTAGCATAATTGAGAATCTTGGAAACCATCGTAGTCTGGGAGATATTAGCAGTGATGCAGTAGGGCTGGGTCTGGAATCGCATACCGGAGTTACGCTCACTCTGACATCGTCTCTGTCCTTTGCTTTGATGGTCAGCCGTATTTGCTGTTTTGCGGCTGGCTCCGCTTCAGGCTCGTCATCCTGATGCTCCTCTTCATCTTCGTACTGGCCGCTGTCCGCCTTCGCCCCACGTGCTCTTTCCGCTTTGCTTTGGGCGAAGAGCTCTTCAGTCATAGCCTCGATATGCACTCGCGCAGCTCCATCTGCGGCTCGGTCGTCAGCTCTGACCACGTTGCCTCGTGAGTCAACTTCTATTCCAAGCCGCTGACACGTGGTAACGCCGTATAGGCGACGTCCGTTCCAGGCAAAGAAGATCTTGTCGGCCATTTCTTTCCCATAGCCTTGTTTCTGGCACCACGCCTCCTTCACTTGTTTGAGATTCTGCGAGAGCTTCCGCTTCACCAGCAGCGGCTCGGTGCCAGGTATGTCAGATGTGACCAGCAGAGATATGGTCGGATCCGCCAGAGGTGGAGTATGACTGGGTCCAGCTTCCGCACCTGCTTCCAAGGACATGCCATTCGGCGTTGAAGACCTTTCTTGCTGTAATTGTTGCCTGTGCTTCTCCTTCGCCGCACGCTTGATCGCAGCAATCTCCGGATCTGAATCTTCCTCCTCCTCCGGTTCTGGCTGCCGCGCAGGCTTTGCTTTGACAGCTGTGAGCTGCATTACGCCATCAGGATCTCCGGCGCCTATTGAACTGCTGAGAGAGCTCTTCGTCTTCCTCGGCGAAGGAAACATATCCTTGGTTCGCTGATGTCTGGGAGATCTCCTCACTGGCAATGACACGGACTCAGACGTGGCTTCATCGTCGTCGCTATCGATCATGATTGGCTTTGCGCCCGCTAATGCCAGCAATTTGGCGCTCTCCTCTGAATTGATGCGCCGTTTCTTGAGGCCGTCCTTACCGTCCTCGCCTGTAGACTCTCGCTTGATCGCATTCTTGCGCTCTCTCCTCTCTGACTTCTCCTTTTGTCGCTGCTCGCGTTCTTGCTCTTTTTGCTTCAGTCGCTCCGCACGCTTCTTTTTCTGCTCTATGGTGTCTCGCTGGATCTCAAGGAACTTGTCGGAATGGCTGAACAAGTCCTTCTCGTCATCTCCCCTCTGCAGTGCCGGTGGCTTCGCCCACGCGGGCGCTTTGAAGAATGACATGCAGCCTGCAGTCACTTGCGCGATGCGCAATGAGTCGTGTTAATGCGACAGTCAGATCGAGGTTGTGTCTGAATTGATGTGAAGGCTCAAGTCTCGAACGCGAGATCGAGTTGAGGTGGGGCTGCGCGTGAAACTTTAATTGACTTACGCGGTGGTCTAAGCTCTGATCGCCTTGTCACATGTTAGAGCCTCATCGCACATTTGCACTAAATAGTAGAAGACTTAATTCCAGGTCGAGCTCAGCACTGATTCTTCTGGTCCGTGTAGTCAGCCTTCTAAGCGAGGCCATGTGGCTCGCGCAATGTGAGCACGTTGACCTCTTCACATTCGTTGCTGGACCTGCAAATGCTATCTTGATGGTCGGTCGCATCTATGCCTTGTACAAAATGTTCTTCCACGTATCTACATCTCTGACCATGAGTGTAACGTCGTCTCAGTTGCCTAAGAGGTATCATCGCTCATCTCAAGAGCATGCAAGCACTTCCGACTGCCGCGGTTAACCACAGGAGATTGCTTGAACTTCAATTTGGGGAGTGCCAGGGTTGTTGAAGCCTCAGGTCTAGACGAACTCTGTCATGGTGCCTCAATCAACTCTGATGATCTGCAGATTAGCATGTTGGTATGGGCAGAAGAAACAAATTGGTTCATTCTCGCATGGTCGTATATGCTGCAAACCATCCTCGCTCGTCTGGCACATCATTTGAGACGCCGAGAGTGAACCATGGATCGCCAAGATAGTGTCCGGCCCTGTTGTAGCAGGCCATGCTGTCAATACGAGGTGAACGCACCCGCTCAACAGTAAGCATAATATGGCACGAGAAGTGGAGAGAGAAAGGACCTGCGCGATAAGTGCTATTTCGCATTTACAGATTTTGCAGTGTATGTTACAAGCGCAACATGAGAAGGCCGTCTCACAGTAGCTGTCGTGAGCGCATGCGTCTGAATTTCGTGATGCCTTCTTGTCTTCCGCCGGTGAACGCCTCCCAATCCCATGCCCAACAGGTACTGTGTTCAAAAGCTGTTGCCATTGATTGGAGCCGCGCCTTGAGGTGGCGACAGGTTTTGTGCATACTCGGTCGCAACATTGCCTGCAAAGGAATTCAGCATCAGCACAGCGTAGATTAGAATGAATGTGCTTACCAGGGTTCTTGTAGTTGCAGACAGTGAAGTAAGGCTGCACGCCACCAGCAACATTGCCAAGACCGTATGGACAGTACTGCGTTGCGCATCCGACATGTGTAGTAGCTTTCCAGCACATCTGAGTCATGTGTCCCCATTGTTCGAAGTAGGTCATGTCGGGCTCGCGGTACCACTGGTTTTGGAACATTGGTATCTCGTTGTTATAGAATAGATCTGTAATGACAATGCCAATCTCGTGAGGACCATATCCAGCAGCGATGTTCTGGCCAGCACCGGGATCGAATTGCCTACAGCATGTCAGCAAGCGGAAAAGTACTACTACGCCGCGACATACATGTTATGTTGATACACGCAGGTTTGTGCCACAAGCTGCGCAGTATACGCCAAAGCTTGATCCCACACGAGAGCTGTTGCGAGGTGGTTCTGGCGATGATAATTGTGATGCTTCAGCACACGATCCTGATACGGATCGTTTACATATCCAGGCGTACCCCAATTTGTGGTGTGGTGTGCAGCTGCTTGTTGATGCGCTTGGGCGACCTGGTGTGCTGCCGGCCGTTGCTTTACTTGAACCGCATTGTTCGTCGCATGTCTTTGAACCTGAACGCGTTGAGCACCATGATTGATCGCGTTGTGGCTTCCTGCTCCCGCTGGTTGTCGATGTGCGTAGTGCGCATGTTTGACCTGTTTGACCTGCTTGACGACTGGCTTTGGCTGTTTCTTCTGGCCTTGTTTCTGCTTGTCTGCGTCGTCCTCCGTTGGCAAGGCGAGCGTGCTAGACAGCAACGCCGCGACCAAGAATGTCAACCTCATAGCTACCAAAGAAATTCAATGCAATGAACAAAAGAGTGACTTGACGCGTGGCGTGGCCTCGACAGATGGTACCTCCAAAGCCTGGTATGGACAACACGTAAGGAAAAGAGCGTGTGTGAGTGCGACTCTGGGTGATTGTTACTGTTGGCCCCTTTAATTGCATGTTCGTGCTGGGCAGGATACCTGGTTTTGGACTGATTAGGAAGGCACGTGGTTAAACCTTCTTTTGTCTTCCGGCAATGCCAGGCGTGTCGGCACATCTTCCTGGTTCCAACATTGAGTTCTCGCAGAAATTCGCATGGATCGAGCAGGCGGCACCAGAGTGTATCGAAATTAAGCAAGGGAAGACACTGCCATGTGGATTCACTGCCATCAAAGAGTCGGATTCACGGCGGCATATCGATGTCTCGTGAACGGGCCGGCGCCGGTAGCAAGAACAGTCACTGTGATTAGACCAGGCTGTGAGACGTCGATGAATACTTCATGTTTTGTGTCTGCTCATCTGATCGTCTCAGTTCTTGACCGCTCACCTACCGACTGGCTCCTCCAAACATGACGTCGATAGCTATGGTTCAACCCCCAGCTACAACCATCGGGATGCGACGATATCCGACTGCTGCGACGACAACAACTTGTCTCGAGACAGCTGAGAGCTGTTCAGAGTCCATCCTGGTCCTGGAGAATGACATAGTAGCCATCAGGCGCCATATCTGCCGAAGCCCACCGGTTCATGCTGTCCCGAGTGGTGCTCGCCCGGCTCTTGCCCGTGAAAGCATGCGGGCTGAGAAAGCGCATTCTGAGCAATGGTATTGGTCGACATGCGAGGGTCTTGTGATGTATCTGGTGGTTCGTTGTGGAGACGTGCTGCTGAGACGAATCAGTAGTAAGCGCGCAAGCTCTCAGCGTTACGCCGAAAGCTCACACTGTCAGACATGGTTATCGATATGGCTTCGACTGGCAGGGCGGCAGTCAAATCGATGATGAGATTGTAGAAACTGCAAGCGCCGAAGTGAGAGCCGCCGAGTCATGCAATTATGCTATTGCAATCACACTGCACGTCGATCGATGCGCCAAGCGCGATGGGCAGAGCGAAAAGCTACAGAGACAAGGTGCAAGCAGGAGGCCGGCATTGCCTCAGCGTTGGTAAGGCTGCTTGCTTATGCGCTCAGTTTGCGAGACACTGCAGCCTCGTCTTGCGCTGAAGCAATCGCATCCGGTTCGCCCGAGGGCGTTTCAAAGTGATGGTAGAGCCTTGGTCGAGCACGGCAGGTGGGCAGTTTGCCTTGAGCCCAGTACTGTATGCGCATGCACACGTCGTCCTGCCTGTACCTGGAGGGGCTGCCTTTGGCATCGAGTTTGGGACTTCAGGAATCTGAAACATGTGCGGAGATTCTCAGCCTTGTACAAGAACGTGATGTGATTTCCGGGAAGCTGCACACGAGATCCTTGCGCGCGCGGGAGTACCTTCCGGAGATCATGGAGCTGGCCATCGGCGAGAAGACGTGAGGACCCGTCAAACCGCTCTGCCTCTTGACTTAGGGTGCGTTTACCTGCCGCAGGAATAGGAATTCTCAACCGGAATAAGAATAGATCTTCCTAATAGTCGGAATAATATAAAAACCGGGTTTTACTAGTAAACGAGTAGGAATAGGTTTTTCCGTAGTATTAGTAGTATCCGTATTCGTTCTAAATTAGAACGCTAATTTATCGCGTCGCGTTACCTAGTATCTCGCTCTTTCTACTACTATTACTATTATTATCGCTATATTATTTCTAACTCTTATTTATCGTTATATAATAGCGAAGACGCCTATAAAGAAGGCTTTAGTAGCGAATATAAGTAAGATAGTATTATTAGTAAAGAAGGCGAAGAAGAATAAGGTCGTTAGGTCGTAGTTTCTAAAGATTACTAGATATAAGTTAATATATATTAAAGTAATACTAGGCGCTTTTAAAAAGCTTAAAGATAGGGGTAAAATAACCGATAACTAGACCTTTAAAGCGACTAAATAGCGTATTCTTACTATAGCGCTATCGTTAAAGTATAAGCTATTCTTTAAATAGGAGTCCTTAAAGGATAAATAGCGCGAGTTAAAGAAGGACTTTAGACTATATACGAGATACTTAAAATACCTTAGTAGTTAGAATAGCGCTTATCTACTAGCGCCTAACGATCTAGCTATTATATAGGCGTACTTCGAAGCGTATAAAGAGTATCGAGATTATAAGTTTATAGTATTCGAGTTTATAGTAGAAATAGAAGAGATATATAAAAGAGATATAGCGACTATCGATAATATAGTTAATAGATAGGCGCTTACTAATACGGACTCTAGAAGTAAGGTAGACGAGGTAGAAGAATCTAAGAAGGAAGAAGTTAGCTTAAATAATAAGATAGAAGAAAATAAAGATATTAACCTAAACGATCTCTCTAAATACGAGAAATAAGCTATTATTATTATATAGAATACTAAGCGTTATAAGAAAGTAAAGGCGAAGGCGTAGGCTACTTAGAAAGTAAGTAGTATCTCTACTAAGGAATACGAGGCTTCTATAAAGAAGGTTATACTACCCTTCTAGTAGACGTTAGCGACTTTTATAAAGTCTATTAAGAAGTCGAATACTATAGTAGGATTAGCTATTTCGAGGGTTTGTTAGAATATATAGTCTAGTTAGTAACCTAGTAAGGGATACTAAGGCAGACTAGATTATATAATAATAGTTATATAACTAGTCTAAGCTAATACCTTTTAGGTTTAGCTCTAACCTATAGAAAACAATAATATACTTACTATTCCTACTTTGGCCCCTACTATTCCTTATAGCTTCTATTATACTTTATAATCTATTTATACCTATCGGCCCTCCTTAGCTCGATAGGTTATAAGCCCGGGTTTACAACTATAAGGTAGAAGACTAAAGTAGTATAGGTTACTCCTAAACCTATAAGTCTAGTCCTAGAAGGAAGAGGCAAAATAGGAGAGGGAGACTCGAGATAGACCTATATATATTATATAAAGAAGCTCTATATATATAAGCTATAAAAGAACCTAGTAAGGTATACTTACTTAAAGCGTATTAGATCGCTTAGAGTATAAAGGGAATAGATAAGCCTAGATCTTAAGTACTATTAGATAAGCCTTAGATTTAGTACTTAGTACTACTAATACCCTAACCTATAGGTTGTAATAGTTAGGAAGGACTTAAGGAAGTTATTAGCTCTATAGAGTAGGAATCTATACTAAGTTTTTAGTAACCTTTAAAACTAAGAGGCTTAGTAGAGCTAGGGATCTATAACTAAGGAAGATAGCTATCTAGAAACTATTATTTTTAGACTAAAGAAAGAGCTTGTTTCTAGAGTTTGTTTAGATTTAATTTATAGAAGAAATTATAGATTAAGAAGGAGGAATTAGTAAAAGAAGGGCTATACTAATCTTAATAAGAGAGAATTATAAATTATAGTTTAAGATAATTAGGATATACCTAATAAAGCTAAAGGTTAAATAGGTACTAGATAAAATAGTCCTTAGTACCCTAGTATCTATACTATCTAAGTATATCTTAATAATATTATTAGAATTACTAGACTAGTTAATTAGAAGAGCAAGTTATAAGGTTTATAATATAATAGTATTATATAAAATGTTTATCTATATTTTAGAAGATAACTAGGATAAATATTAAGAGCTTAAATATATAAGGTATCTATAGATATAGGTAAAAGGAAAATATAAGAGGAAGCTTTAGGTAATAGGAAGAAGCTTACTTTAATAGTATACCAATTTTAGTATAGAAGAAGGCTAAACAGTTAATAAAGTATAGTAAAGCCTAAGTAGTATAGCTAGGAAGGTAGTATTAATCTCTCTATAGTTTAAGGAAATTAAGACTAAGGAGAGAAGGATTTAATAGCTTCTAGTAGCCCTTCTAGAATTATTTAGTACTATTAGGGATAGAATAGATCTAAGATAGGACCTAAGCCTATAAGATATTCTTAGTATCCTAAGAGAAAAATAGGAATAGATAATAAGATAGGAGATAGCTATATTTACTAAGAAAAGAAATTAGGTAGGTAGGGATTTATTATATTTCCTATATAAAGGAAAGTACTAGATTAGAGAATACCCTAACTTAGATAAGGCAAAAGTAGCTATTAAGCTAAAGTAGAGCTATAGGGTAGTAAAGAAACAATCCCTATCTAGAGCTAGGAGGGGATCTTTACTAGATAAAGAGCAACTTAAAGAAATAGTAAAGAAACTAAGCCTAAGAATATAATCCCTAGAAAAGAGGACTAGGAAACTATCTTCTAAAAAGGCCTATATAGTATAAGATATAGAGGCACCCTCTAAACTATCTTCTTCCTCTAAGGAGGAAGATATAGATAAGGTAGCTTATTTAACTATTAAAGCAAAAGGCAAGTATAGGCTATCTAAATAGCTACTTAACTCTTATACTTCTACCTATATAACTAACTAGGAATTACTCTTTAGAGACATAAAACCTCTTAAAAGGAAGAAGTAGATTAAGGTTAGAGATAGCTATCTAATAGCTATATATATTAGGAATATAGTTATAGATAGGAGGAGAGGAAAATAGATTGTATTAAAAGGTATTCTCTTTATACCTAGGCTTAGAGTTAATCTTATTTCTTAGAACCAATTTAGTAAGTAGTTTAGTATTTAACTACTAAAATTTATACTTTATTTATCTAATAGGAAGCTAGTTATCTAGACAAGGCTTTTAGGAGGAGTACTATTTATTAAAGAAATTAGCTAAGACCTAGATAAATTTATATACTAGTATATTTCCTAGGATTTAATAAAAAATAATACCTATACCTTTATAGCCTAGACTAATTAGGATTAGTAGGAGCTATAGTATAGAAGAGTTAGACACTTTAGAGAAGGACTTCTAAGAGACCTTTATAAAGTTACTAACCTAAAGGAAAAAATTCCTATCCCTATAAGATACTAGCCCTATAGAGTATATTCTTTAGCTAAAATAAAGAAATATAGAGGAAAGGAAATAGAGAGAAAGCTAGCTAGACTTTCCCTTATTTTAATTAATATCTATAGACCTTTACCTATCTTAAGGCTAGGTTTTAAATAGTAGCTTAAGATTATTAATAACTTCTTAAGAAAGAAGTAGGTATTCCTATTAAAGTTAAGAGAAGATATAGTAGATATACTATAGGAATAGAAAAGAAAAGCTAAACTATAATTAGGGAATCCGCTTTAGGTAGTAAGAAGTAATAGGGCAAGAGAATTACTTATATTACTTAAGTAGTAGGAGAAGGAATCTAGAATCTCCTACTATATAACTAAAGTATATAACTTAATCTAAAATAGAGTTATAGAAAGGTTAATCTAGATATCTAAGGAATATATTAGGGCAATACTTAAGGAATTAAATATACTAGTTAAATTCTAGCTAGAAGTATTAGATACCTATACTATTATAAGAAATGCCCTTCTAAATAGGCTAGATATAGATAGACTTAAGGTTTTACCTAATAAAGCCTTTACTAGAAAGAAACCTTCTATATTATACTTTAAGGTTTAGGGATATAGAGTAGTTATATATATAGATACTAAATCTTAGCTAGTTAGGATAAGGTTAGACAAACTAATAAATAGAGGAAAGGATACTATATTTATTAGATATATACCTAATATATCTAAGATATAGCTATTCTAGGAGCCTAATATAAAGGCTATAAGAGTATATAATAATACTATCTAGTTTAAGGATAAGAAAGGAGGGGATATAACTTTAAATATTCCTAGACTTAACTAGCTAAGCTATACTCTAGCTAGAAACCTAGTTAGTAGACTAGTAAGAAAGGAGAAACTAGATCTAAAACTACTATAAGTTTAGCTACCTCTACTACTAAAGGATAAGGACTAATATTAGGTAATAGATAATCTAGAAGAAGAAAAAGAAAAACATAAATAGTAGGCTCTAAATTAGAGCTAAGAGGAACCTTAGTAAGACAACTAGAATATCTATACTTAGGAGGGGAATTTAAAGAGAAGAAGATTAATCTCTAATAAAGGGTTAAGAGAAGAAAGAGTTTATAGTATAATTATAAGATTAACTATATAGAAAAGACTAAGAGAATTAGAGGATAAAGAACTCCCTAAAGCAAAATATTATAGAGCCTTTATTTATATAATAAAAGATCTAGATCTAAGTATAAACTAGATAGAAGAACTTCTAGGGTATATCTATAAGATTATATTCCCTACTTTTATACTAGGGATTATATAAAGATAGGAGGTTCTAATTCTAAGAACCTACTAAGAGGCAATATAAGATCTAAAATAGGGTTATATATAGGAAGAGATAATCTAGAAAGAGCTAATTATACTTAGAAGTAACTATACCTAGGATTAGGTAGTTCTACTAAAAGGAGTAAACCTAGTTACCTTAAAATAGGTATTTAATATAAAGAGACTAATTAGTAGAGTAATTAATAAGTTTAAAGTAAGACTAGTTATAAGGGGTTTTTTCTAGAAATTTAGGGTAGATTTTTAGGAGACATTTATACTAATAGTAAGGTATAATATACTTAGGATATTTATAGCTACTATATATAAGAAAGACCTAGAATTATACTAAGTAGATATAAATAATATATTTACTAAAAGTACCCTATAGGAAGATATCTTTATAATTCCCCTACTAGGAGTAGAAATCCTATAAGGTATAGCTCTAAAAATCCTAAGGAGCTTATATAGCCTAAAACAAGTAGTAAGAGACTAGAACAAGCTATATATCTTAAAGCTAGAGAAAATAGGGTTTTACTAATTAGAGATAGACCTATACTTACTTATTTATAAGGGTAGGAACCTAATAGTTTTAACCTATATAGATAACATTCCTATTATAGTACTAAAACTAGAAGATATTCTTTAGTTTAAGAAAGAACTAGGCAAGATATTTAAAATCAAAGACCTAGATAAACTAACTAAAATTCTTAGGATAAAGCTTACTAGAGATAGAAAGAATAGTACTCTAAAGCTCGACTAAGAATATTATATCTAGGAAAGCCTTACAAAGTTTAGAATAACTAAAGAAATAGCCTACCTAACCTTATTACCTCTTAATAACTATAAGAGTCTAAGGAAATCTAACTTAGATAAAGAGAGATATAATAAGATAGAGTACTAAAGCTAAAATAGTATATAGATATAGCTAATAACTATAATAAGACCTAATATTGCTTTTGCCCTTAGAAGACTTAGATTATATATATTAGATCTATCTAAGAGACACCTAAAAGCACTTAGGAAACTAGCTAGATACCTAAGATTATTCCTAAGCCTAGGTTTAATATTTAGAAGGGGAGGAGGAAAGCTAATTAGATATTTAGACTCTAATTATATAATAGATAAAGCTAATAGAGTCTCAATCCTTAGAAGCATCTTCTTTCTCTATAGATTACTAGTTTCTTAGATAAGTAAGAAGTAAAAGTCAGTTACTATATTAACTATAGAAGCTAAGTATATAGTAATAAATATATATATAAAGCAATCTTAGTTCCTTATAGTACTCCTAAGGGAGATAGACTATATATAGTTAGTAGGAGAATATTTATTTCAACTACTAATTAAAGGAAATTCTAATATAGTAAATAAGATTAGACCTATTTAGATTATAGATAACAACTAGGTAGCTTTAACTCTTATTAAAGATACTTATACCTATAAGAGATTAAAACATATTAATATTAGCTTTAATAAGGTTAGAAATCTTTAGTAGTAAAGAAAGATTATAGTAGAATATACTCTAATAAAAGAGATAGTAGCTAATAGCCTAACTAAGCCAAAGATAGGGCTATAGTTCTAGCAATTTATAAGGCAATTACAACTTATATAAAAGATAATAAAAGTGCCTACTTAAAGGCGATTAACGCCGTTAAGCAAACAAGATACTAGGCCTAAGAATTAAACTTAGTAGATTAGATATACTATACTAATCTAGAAGCCATTATACCTAATTAGCTAACCTAGAATCTTTCCTAAATATAAATACAAGTAGGATATAGTAGTTTAAAAGGAAAGACAAAAGAATATAATAGAAACAGATTATTAGGATTTGTTCTACTATATTAATTCTAGATTAAAGAATTGAACCTTACTAGTTAGATACACTATACTAACTAGGAGACCACTATATCTAATTAGCTAATTGAAATTCTAAATTGTATATATTTGTTTAGATTAGACTTAGAGACCAACTATTCTAAGTAGGAGTATTAGAATATATAGTCTAGTTAGTAACCTAGTAAGGGATACTAAGGCAGACTAGATTACATAATAATAGTTATATAACTAGTCTAAGCTAATACCTTTTAGGTTTAGCTCTAACCTATAGAAAACAATAATATACTTACTATTCCTACTTTAGCCCCTACTATTCCTTATAGCTTCTATTATACTTTATAATCTATTTATACCTATCGGCCCTCCTTAGCTCGATAGGGTTAGTAATTAACTAATAGACGAGACTATACTTCCGAATATCTCCTTTAAAGATAAGATACTTATTCTTACTAAGATTAGTAATAAGAAGGGCTCTATCTAGTACGTATAGCTTACTATTAGTTAGCTTAAAGATAGTAATAAGAACGAGCTATTCTTAAAGTACTTCGTCGCTCTTCTTAGACGGATTAAAGTAATATAGAAGGCTCGAGATAAATAAATACGATAGTAGTAGTATATATAGTCTTAGCTTATTAGAGACTATCCGCTATAGTAAGGTAACTAGTAGTAAAGAGGTTATTATAAGAGATTAAGTTATAATAGCTAGAAAGCTAAAGTTAAATTTATCTATATCTATACGAGAGCTAATTTTCTATAGTTAAGTATATAAAGAGTAAAGGACTTATCTAGTAATAATATAGGTATTTAAATTAATTAGACTTTATTAGTATTCGATTAAGCTTTAATAAGTTATACGTAACTAGCTTTTATATAAATATAAGTTCTTTACTTTTCGAAGTCTAAACTTAACCCTACTAAGGCCGTATAAATATAACGTTAAGCTATCTTAAAGAGGATTAAGAAAGGATAGGTAATACTATTAATAGACTTAGAGAGGAAGAAATAGTAGATTCGCCTTATAAAACGCCTATTAAATCCTCCGAATAGTACGCCTATATACTATCTAACCTCCGCTCTACTTCTCTAGCGCCTTCTATAATCTATATATATCTAAACCGTTTTCTTCGTAGTATCTTATATAAGATACCTATATACTCTACGCTAATTCTTCTCGAAATATCTACCCTTTACTACTAATAATATCTTCTTCGCTCGGTCTATCTTTAGGCTTAAGAAGGCCCTTATAAAAGTCCTTATCTAAAGGAGCGTCGTCTAAGTTATCGAAGTTATATAGGTAGCTCTTACTCTCTAGCGGCTATATACTATAGTTTAAAATAAAGTTATAAAGGATAAAGTAAGAGGTAATAAACCTAAGCTAAGTAATAAGTAAGTAACTAGCGTATATATCTTTAGCGAGTATTTTAAACCTCTTCTTTAGTATACTAAAGAGCCTCTTAATAACGTTATAAAGCTAAGAATACTATAGGTTATATAACTCTTCCTTATTCTTAGGCTATAGCTCTACTTTAATAGTCTCTTAAAGATAATATCTCGTATACTAGTATAGTATAATTATTCGTTTCTTATTAAACGAGTAGCTAGTATTAGCGAGATAATATTACCCTTTAGATACGATAAACCCTCCTTATCTAAAAGCTCTATTATAGACTATAGTATCTATAGCGGAGCCCTTATAACTAACTAAGATATAGTATAACCTTATATTAAACCCGTACGCCGCTATAATATTAGTAGATATCTATCCTTTATAATTATACTAAGAAGACTAATCTTCTATAAGTAGATTAATAGTAATATAGCTACTATTAAGAGCTCCGAATATACTATAGAAGAATTAAAATTTACCTAGCTCTTTATCTAACTTTATACTAAAGTTTACTATCTTCTCGTATAGTAAGCTATCGCTACGAGGGACTTTAATATAGTCGTTCTATATACGATATAAGATCTTACTAACCTCTTTAAGTATTCTAGTAAAGGTCCTTATCGAGTACTAATATAATCTTTATAGCTCCCTTATCGACGCGTTATTATATATAAAGTCGTAGAATATTATTACTTTCTTAGTTATAGAGATACGCCTTTTACTAGTTAAACCTCGCTCTTCTAACTCTTTAATTAAATCTACTAATACCTCTTACTATAGGCCTATTATATAATAATAATAGTCTAGTAGACTATAAAGATATCGAAATACCTCTCTTTTATCTTTCTTAAGCTCTATTAATATTTTTACTATTCTAGCTAGTTTATACTATCGAAATTTATACCTTATTTAGCGTCTTAAGAAAGCGGCGGAAATAGCGAGTATAGCGCTAGTAATCGCGCCGATTACGACTATAAAAGCGACTATATTATCTATATCGATATAAAGAGCTAGGAGTTAAATAGTAGTAGTATATAGGTATACGAGAGACGCGATAAGGTATAAGATATAAGATAAATACGCTAGTACTAAGAATAGTAGTAAAATCCTCGATTTTAAGTAGGTCTAGAAATCTACCCTTATTACCTACCTATCTAGGTATACCGCGCTCGGATAATACTTATAGGCCTATACGTAGCTTAGGTATACCTATTCCGACTATTTAAACCGGTTTAGAAGGTAAACGAATAGGTTTTTAAAAAGAGGGTTGGTTTGAGACCTATAGGAACGAGAATACCGACTATAGGTAAACGCACCCTTGAGATGAAGAGAGCTGGAGCAATTTGGGAAAGCGAGCGAACCGCTGAGCACGATCCCGTGCTAGGCTGCTCGTGCGTAGAATCGTGCTCTCATAGTCGTAGGTCGTGTGTAGATCAGAAGACCATTCGAGGATCTTCATGGAGGCAACGCCAGACCTTGCAGACGATACAGCTGTAGGCGCTGCTCGATCGAACTTATGGTATAGGTCCCCCCATCTTCTAGCCGGGCTCCTTCTCCTTTTCAAGCTGCTCATCAATTCGTTCTTGCGACTCGAGCTTTATGTTCACTCTTGAGTGATTCGGCAGCCGTCAAAGGCCCGAATGTAGTAATCGTTCGAAACCTCGCCGTCTCGCGATACCATTGAGCGAGCATAAAGCCGTGAGGACGTCCGAGGGAACGGAGGTTGCAGATCTAGAGGCCAGAATTACGACGGCAACAGGATTCGGCAGCAAGCGTCAAGCCCTAAGTCGAAGCCACTCCACTCAAACCCCGAACTTGTGGAGGCAGATCGCGGACGGATCGGTGTTTCTCGCACTCTTACAGAACAGCCACAGCATTCTCGATTCTCGTCCTGTGGTCATATATAGGTCTGCCTGCATACGGGCGAGTAGTACTGTAGGTCCTGCTAACACTTCTTACATCTCACAACTCCAACTCCAACTCCACTCACACCATGGCGGAACTCCGAACTACCAAAGCTCCCCTTGATATCAAGGTCGTGGGAGCTGGCATGAGTGGTCTTTCTGTAGCTGTCTCGTGTGCTCTGGCTGGCCACAAAGTCCTGGTCCTGGAGGCTGCGAGGGAACTAGCAGAGATTGGCGCGGGCTTCCAGATCACGCCCAATGGCAGCAAAGTGTTCAAGCAATTTGGCATACTAGATCAGTTGGCGTCCAAGGCTGCAGAGCCTACATTTCTGCAGGTACGGAGATGGTCGGATGGAAAGGTCCTATCGAGAACGGACGACTTCAATGGCGAGATGCGGAAGAAGTACGATGCGCCTTTCTGGGATCTGCACAGAGTCGATGTTCAGCGGGCTTTGGCTGATCGAGCGAAAGAGTTGGGAGTGGAAGTGAGATTGGGCTCAAGAGTGGAAAATATTGATTTTGATAAGACGACTATTACGTTGACGACCGGCGAGACCCTGAAGGCAGATCTGATTGTGGGCGCAGATGGCCTTTGGTCAAAGTGCCGGCAGAAGTTCCTAGCTGCACAAGGTCGGAAAGAGGATGCACCATTGCCTACTGGTGACCTGGCATATCGAATAGTTCTGGACGTCAATGATGTGCAAGATCAAGAGCTGCGAGACATAATATCAAAGCCCAGCTGCCAATTCTGGGTTGGACCTGAGGCACATGTCGTGGCATATTCGATCAGAAATGGAACAATGTCGAATATTGTGCTGCTGGTTCCAGACAGCTTGCCCGCAGAAGTTGCAAGACAATCTGGCGATACTGAAGAAATGCGGGCTATCTTCAACAATTGGGATCCAGTACTCAATCGCTTCTTGGACCACGTCAAGACCGTAGATAAATGGAAGCTCATGCATAGACCGGAGCTGGATAGCTGGATTAGTCCCAAGTCCAACTTCGTTTTCGTCGGCGATGCATGTCACCCCATGCTTCCGTATCTTGCACAAGGTGCAAACAGCTCTATGGAAGATGGCGCGGTTTTGGGAAACGTGCTTGCTGCGTTAGAGTCACGGGAGCAATTGCCAGCGGCTTTGCGATTGTACGAGCAATTACGAAAGAAGCGAGGCGAAGCGATTGTGCGCGAAACGTTTGCTCAGCGGCATGATTTTCATATGGTGGATGGACCTGAGCAGCAAGCGCGAGATGAGTTGATGTTGGCACAGCTGGGCAAGCCGATCGATGTCAAATTTCCATCGCGATGGCAGTGTCCTGAAGTGCAGCCTTGGCTGTATGGATATGATGCTCAGAAGGAGGTTGACGATGCTCTTAGAGCGAGACCGTTGAGTACTGCGTTGCAAGCTTGAACATATTTCTGACAATTAATCGACTGTACCGCATCTGCCCAGTCTCACGACACATGCGATCTGTATTCACCATGGAGTGAGCAAACTCGAATCTTGTGATACACTAGATACTGACTGAGTGTCTTTTGCGACTCAAATGGTCGAGACGCTTGTGCCGCTGTACTCCTACTGCTCATCAAATTCTCAGTTGGCTACTGTACGCCCACTCTCCGCTACTGATCGAGACACCATGAATGTCGATACAAGTCCCCGCGTGTCTTTCGCACCAGGTTCTGAAAGACAACGGCCAGATAACCAGATTATCGAGCCAACACCAGGACCTTCGAGAGATTGGACTCCCGGAAGAGAGCACATTGATAGCTCATCATCCCAGCCTGGACCAAGCTCGCCGAGAAACCATGGCATTGAGTGGGAGCACAATGCCAGGGAACGGCCCAGGAAGCGCTTTTGGAAGCGTGTGAAGGCGGCAGCGAACCATGTCTCACGCTCCATTATGCCTCCTTCTCCACGCACCCCAGACTCCACCGAGCTTGACGACCCAAATAATCCTCTCCGTTGGTCAAATCACCACAAATGGACGACCTATGGCACGATCTGCCTCTTCACATTCATGGCCAATGTCAATGCTTCCTGCTTCACAGTCGCAGTCAGACCACTGGCAGCATACTTCCACAACGACGCCAATCATGCAACTTGGCTCACAAATTTCAATGTCCTAGCCTTTGGTCTCGGAAACTTGTTCTGGATCCCGCTCATGCGAGTCGTGGGAAAGCGACCAGTCTACCTCGCAGCCATATTAATTCTCGTTCTGTCGAATGTCTGGAGCAATCAGGCTACATCGTGGGGCAGTCTGCTTGGATCCAGGATTATTTCCGGTCTTGGAGCTGCGGCAGCTGATGCAACTGTGCCGAGTGTAGTGTTTGACTTGTTCAGACTGCATGAGCGAGCATACTATCTGGCCTGGTTCCATATTTCGCTGGCTTCTGGTATATTTCTGGGGCCTTTGATCAATGCCTTTGTTGTCCAGTATCACCATTGGTGGTGGATTCCAGGCTGGATGGCCATTGCTTTTGGATTCATTTTCGTGCTTGCGTTCTTTTGCATCCATGAGACGAGTTATACAGAGCCGGAGGTTCCGGAATCTAAGTTGCCCTGGGCACAACATCTAAGCGTGACCCGTGCGCTCACGAAAGAGAGTAAAGTACAGGTGTTCAAAAAAGCACTTTTAGACTTACTGCAGATGTCTTGCTACCCGCAGGTCCTGTTTGCCGGCGTTGTGGTTGGCGTCTTTGTCGGATGGACCATCATTATACAGATCACAGTGGGACAATGGTTCACCGCACCGCCATATAGATGGCCGATTGGAAAGGCTGGCACATTCCACATAGCTGGCTGGATCGGTGCAATGTTTGCGCTATGGTTTGGCGGGAAACTCCTGGACTTGGTTTTCAAGCCAGACCCGAGTTCAACGTGGCAGGGCTGGTTGCACCGACGCCTCAAACTTGGGCCACCTCGTCGACTTGTCGGACTTGTCGTGCCTGGGCTTCTCGCGCCGCCTGGATTGCTCATCTACGGCATTCTCATGGGTCGAAGAAGGTTCTGGGTAGGACCTGCGTTCGGCTACCTTTTGCACTCTTTTGGGTTCAACACTGTTGGTAATGTTGTGGTGACTTACAACGTGGACTGCTATCGGCAACTTACCGCAGAGGCGATGGTGACGCTTTTCATCATTCGCAACATCATCGCTGTCATATGCAGCTTCCTATGTAACGACTGGCTGGCAGCAGTTGGTCCAGAAGCAGTGAGTCGTCTCTGTCGCACTTCCGGTGTACGCTGACTCTTTGCATAGGTCTTTGGAACAATGGCGGGCATCGAGTGGGCTGTCATCCTTGTCGGTGTCCTGTTTTACCTATTTCATGAACAGCTCTATAAGGTTTGTACGAAATTCGGACCAGCTCAGGGAATGCGGGAGCCGCCAAGCGGCATCGGACAAGATGACCATCAACTGCAATTTGTGCAGACTGATGATCATGTTCCTGATGTCGAGCACCCAGTGCCGCCTTCTATGACCGAGTCGATGGATGGAACAGGCGAGACAGAAAGTCCGCCACCTAGTGCGATGGCGACACACAGTGGCCAGCGGGGGCCATAGAGAACATTAGTCGGCAGGTGCAGACTCTCGATCTCGTGCACGAAAGCATGCTTTGACACCGCTCAGCATTGCCATAAAGTACATCGGCATGTCCTCTTCGGCAGGCATGACCACACTTATCTCAAATTCTTTGATCAGTGTTGATACGACTCGTTGAACGATCAGCTCGGCAAGAGCTCGTCCAGGACAATTTCGAGCACCTCCACCCCAGATCAGATTGCAGCGATCCATGATCTTGGCATGATCCCCCTTTCGCCATCGATCTGGTCTGTATTCCTTAACCTCGGGTCCAAAAATCTCGGGGTTCCGGTGCAGTGCTACTGGACTGCAGCCAACAGTCGTGCCTGGTGGAAAGTAGAAGCCATCAATCTTCGTTCCATTTGCTGGTACTGTTCTGGACAAGCTCATGCCGATGACCGGATGCAGGCGCTGCGCTTCCTTGATGCAAGCTTCAGTGTATGTCAGAGTGCAAGTATTAGCGTAGCCATCTCCTTTGACGTATTCCTGTTGTAGTACTTCGCCTCGTACTTGGTCTTGCGCTTCGGCATGCGAGCCCAGCATGGAAAGCACTGCAATTAAGGTCGACGTTGTGGTCTCGTGGCCAGCCCCGAAATTGGTCATGACCATGCGCTTGAGATACGAGCTTTTGAACTCAGGTCTACTTTTATGGAGCTCAATGAGTTCGTAAGCCAAGTCTCTGCGCTTATCGTTGGGAGGATCCGATCTCAGTGCTGCATTGATTCGGCGCATGCATTTATTTCCAACAGCAGGAAAGAACGGCTTGAAGTTTGCAGGAGGTGTGAAAGTGAGTCCCCACAGCTTTGCAAATAATCGCCCCAAAGATCGCGAGTAGTTGTCCATGATTTCTGCAGCGGGGAATAGGCCAAACACACTTTTCCTGCGCCAGCCTAAGTAGGAGTGACCGCTCGAGCCGAAGTCTGTGCCTGCTCGCAGATAGCCAGGTGACCAGGAGAGGACGATAGCACTCAGACATTCGACAGTGATGATATGCATCCACTCTTTCAGGTCCACTTCCGTGCCTGAAAGAGTCCGAAGATGTTCGACAACGCCAGCCAAGACAGCGTCTATCGTCTTCTCGTACTTAAGAAGATTTCGTTTGTGGTATATGGGTCCAATAAGGCGCCTCTGAAGTCTGTATCGTTCCATGTCAAATTCTCCAAGCAAGTCGAGAGTATCTGGAAAGCGGAGGCTCAATGTGCCTGTCAACTCTGGTCTGTTCAATGCTAGGGCGATATAGAAGCTGGACTTTTCGAATCCCTGAGTGGCACTGTAGATTCTGGAGAAAGCATCTTTGCTGTTCAGCCATACTTCGTTTGGTCCAACTCTAACGACTGGGCCATACTTCTCATGCAGCGTACGTCCAAAGCTCATCATCCTCCCATTGCGGACATGATATGCGTGCCATACATTCGAAATAGCTGCAAGCCTTGGTCCGGGTACGCGACGTAGGGGATCCCAGAATAGTCGGTGGATAGCAATGGTCACGAACACCACTCCGAACAACGTCAAGACCGTGGCAATGGTAAGCAACAACCAATGTGCTATCGTGATGGCCATGATGGTCGGAATAGTATACGCGCAGGTCGGCCTGCAGTCGTATGGCGCATATGTTCCAGCATGACTTGAAACATTCCACTTGATTGTTGAGGAACGCTTGTGCTTCGCTGTACAGTTGAAGGAGAATAATCTCAGAAAAACAGAAGGCAGGAGCAGAACGAGGGCAAGCAATCCCTGTCTAGCGCCGGTTGCTGCCGCACCACTCATAGCACGTCTTGCCAGATCCATTTCATATCTCCTCGCAGACTTCGGAAGGCAGAACGCTGCTTCGCGCACAACATTTGTCCACCTCCAGCGTCTACTGTCACCGCACTGCTCCAGACTGAAATGCATGCAATGTCGCGTGGGCGGTAAAGGTTTAGCCGATCCAGATGGTCTTCGACTGCAGCATTGCTCGTCATTCGACTGAACGCCCGCCGATCACAGGAGACTGGTGCTACGATCATCTTTCCTGGAAGACAGTATGGCGTTTGTTGATCTTTTTGCCGGCTCGCTGGCTGCTCTCTGTTTCGAGAATGCTTTAGCGACAGAATAAGTCAGCTGTCTGATCGCTGCCCATATGGTCAAGCTGTGGCGCATAATCACTAATCATTTCTGTCGTTTCGTCACCTCATGCCACTAAAGAGTTGATGTATAGCCTCAGAAGCCTTAGGTAACCTACGACAAATCTAGTGTAACTGATGTGCGTAGGCTCACTTGTCTGCCCACCGTCGGGACATTAGAAGCACGATGATTATGGGCAGGAAGTCTGATTGGCCTCGAACAGCATCGCGTTTCGAAAGCGCTGGAATTACGACGACATATATATAAATATACATAAATATATATATATATATATACAACAATTGCCGGCAGAGCTGGAAACACAACAATAGAGCCAATACCATCACAGTCAGACTCCGCATCATTGAGCAGCCATGTCATCCACTCCAAGCAACAGCAAGCCCCTCGTCCTGATCACAGGAGCAACCGGGCATCTTGGCTTTCGAACCCTGGTCCTGGCGCTACAGGCAGGCTATCAAGCCCGAGTCGCTATACGTAAACTAGAACAAGCTGATTGGATGCTGGAAACCACGTCCATAAAGCCATTCGTCAACGATGTGTCGTTCGTCCGCGTCGCAGACATTACAGCGTCTTCGGCCTACGACGAGGCTATCAAAGGCGTCAAGTACGCGATTCATGTGGCTTCTCCAATCCCAACCAAACCAGAACATCAGAGCGGAGACTGGAGGACCCTGTATTATGAGCCAGCAACTAACGGCACGGTGTCACTCCTCAGTGCTGCAGCAAAGACGTCCAGTGTCGAGGCAGTGGTAATTACGTCCTCTGTCGCTATCCTCCGGCCGGATGTCGAAATTGCCGGGCCGAAGGACATTCAACCGAATTTATCAGCCTCCGATGCGGATAGAATAGAGAACTTTGGAGAAGCGTACGCAGTCTCCAAGGTGCTTGCGTATCATGCTGCCAAGGACTTCATGGACGCTCAGCAGCCTCTCTTCAAGACCGTGTTTGTCCTCCCGGGATATATCCAAGGCCCCAATGAACTTCTCAGGCAAGAAAAGGAATTCTTCTCGGGCTCGAATGAGGGAACCATCAATGCCATCACTGGCAATGTGGCAGCTTACGCGAAGCCTGCTTCCCAAGTCTGGCTCGATGATGCGGCTAGAGCACACGTTGTTGCTCTGCAGAAGGAAGAAGTGCATGATGGCGACACTCTGGTCGTGGTCGGAAGAAGCGGGTCTGCAGAGAAAGGCTCAAGCGTGCATTGGGATGAGGCCGCGAAGTTAGCTGCGAAGGAATTCCCTGCTGCCCTCGAGAAAGGCATCTTGAAGCCCGTGAGAGGACAGCAGACTGCACTGAAGAAATATGATGTGGCGGAAAGCGAAGCGAAATTTGGGTTCGAGTTCTCTGGGCCAGAGATGTGGGTGAAGGAGACTGCTGCGTGGTGGTTGAAGTGGCATGGTCACGAAGCTTCATAGCTGCGCGAATGCATTTCCACATGTGAAAGCTTGGCATCCGATGAACTCGCGTCATGTAGATCCCCTCAAGTAGCTTCGCGTACACACCAATTCAACAACAACACTCGACCTCAACGCGCGTGAGTACAGAATAGTCTCTCTCTCTCAGTCGGCGCACATCACTGAATGTCTAGAGCAGCAAACGATGGAGGCGGCTCCGGAAAAGGTGACGCTGGCATCTTGTCCGCTCCTGGACAAAATGTCAGCCGAGCTGCGCAATACCATCTACGAACTCGCCTTTACAGCCGATCACAACGAAGGTGAAAAAGTCCGCCTCTTCGGAGCAAAGCCCCCAGCAAAGAGTCTTCTGCTATCGTGCCGCCAAACCTACATCGAAGCCAAGGGCTACTACGTCGAGGCTTATCAAAAGTATTGGCGCACAACGGAATTTGTGATGTCGACGTCGGAGCTCAAGAGGAAGAGCATCGAGCTTTCTGATGTCAAAGGTGAAGACGTTGACAAAGTCACCGAGCTTGGCATTTGGGAGGAGCGCGCAGACTCTGCATATATGCGCTTCAGATATGTCCTCGATCATGGAGTCTGGACCATGGGTGATGGCAAAACTCCTCCAATCGACTGGCCTCAGGAGTTCAAGAATGGCTTTCTTATCTTCGGTGCCGTTCAGGACAATCCACACACGATCCGTGCGTCCCTGGCCTTCCGCCTGCAACGTGCGCAAGGTCTGACAGTGCCTCTACGCCTACTGCTTGCGCTTCTGGTCTGGTACATTGAGGAAGACAGGTCTAACAACATCCACGAGAAGGCAACCCCCATCGACTGGCTGCCTCAATGGAAATGATACGGGATCATCACTGTGGTTTACAGCGAATGTAAGTCCAGCAATCGTGCAGTTGCCGCCGTCTCTTCACAGCATACTGACTGACACAGACAGCGCCAGTTCACCTTGACCGAGAAGGCTGCAAGGCTCGTACAAGGCATTGAACCGCGAAAACTCGGTCGACTCGAGAGGCTATCTGCACTCCCGTGATTCCGGAGAGGTAGAGATGGAGGAGAGGATACCTTGTTGTGCATATTGAAGATCGAGAAGTTCATGTAAGGTTGAAGGAAAGACGTTGGCACGAGAACAACTCGAAGCTTTCTCCGGAATCATCCGAGGAATCTGGGGATCACTGTCAATCGTTGTATCTACTGTAGCTTCTCACAACAGGACATCCTACTGCACCATAAAAGCTTCTCCATTCGCGTTCTCCACATCCTCTGTAAACAAGCCGTACCGAATACCGTAGATCTCGCTCTACATTGAATCCGTCGGAGCGTGCGGTTTCGCGCAATCAACGCAACTGAAAGAGCAAGGATTGTACCGTGAGAGGAACCCAAGATATACACTTGAATACATGCTTCACGCGCGCGCTGGTGCTGCCGCTCGTGAAGAGGCACATTTGGCTTCGAAGAATGTGGTGAGCGCGAAGGGTTTGGAGTAGCACAGTCAAGTGGACCCAGATCTCTGCTCCGCTTCCTGGACAATCTGAGCCAGAGTCGTGAACCCACAGTCTGGAACAAATATGCCTTCAAGGGCATGCCGTCTTTCTCGTCCAGAATCACGTCGTAGAGTCGCTCAACAGCTGGAATGTTACCGATCTAAATAGCGTTTCGTTCCAAGTGCTGGCCACAACGCATGTTCTCAAACATGAATTTGGTGGCTGCATCCATTCCGCACAATGAAGAAGCTGATGGCAGTATCATAGGAGTTCGCAGACGAGTAGCGGAAAGGCCCACGCACAGATTGATGATTCCCGATCAGACCCATGCTCTCTCTCGCCATCCCTCGCCACCTCAACCGCACCGCGTGGTCGCTGTGTCACCGGCAGTGCCTGCCAACTACAGTAGCCTTGTCATACCATGCGAAAGAAGACACGCCGAAGCATACGACATAAGGCCGCGAAAGTACTTGGCAACCTTGGCAGAGCAAGCAAATTCCAACCTCAAGTTGCCTGCGAATTCGCGGATTTTCCTGGCTGATGTGAACTATCAAAACCCAGGCATGCAGAGTCGTCCTTTTGCCCCGGTGCTCTACAAGAGTTGGAGTGAACGGTGGCAACGAATTCATTGAATGCGATGTGATGTTGCTCGACAAAGGACTACTTGGCAAGGTAATAGGGCCTTTTGCGGGTCATGTCCGGCAATGCCATCTTGCCCAGACACGATCTCAGGTGCCAAGCAAGCGAACCGACTGGGCTATCATCAATCTTGGACATCTGTGATATCAACAACGCTCTCCAACAGTTGCACCAAGGGCAAAAATGCCCCAGATGGAGCAGCTCCGCGTGGTTTTAGCACGCGTTCTCAGACCTTGGCAATTCTCTGACCTCCCGAACTCCATGTGGAGACCCCGAAAATCATCCCAGAGTCGCTTCCGGAGATGTCTCTGATATAAAATGATGATTTCCTGCTAAGAAAGCTGCCCGTGTGGCCGCAAGTTTCTTGCACTGCTGGACCAGGATCGCGCACTGCCGAAGTCTTCTCTCCTGAAACAAATCGAAGGCATCCACCATGGGAGGAGGAGCGCCTTCTGGAGGCCTGAACCTCAACATCAACTGGAAAGAGCACCGATGGGCAGTTTTTTACTGCTTGGTGGCTACCATTGGTGCACTTTGCTATGGTTATGATGTGAGACTACATGGCTACTGACCTACCTGAGCAAAAGCGTGGCTAACCACTATCACTCAGACTATCTACTACACTGGAATTCAGGGCATGAGATATTTCGCCCGCGACTATGGCGAGCAACAAGCGGACGGTACCTACGAGCTTGGAACCACCTTCTTGTCTGTATCAGCATCGATCATCTACGTCGGAGAATTCTGTGGAGCTCTTATTGCGGCACCAATCAACGACAAATTTGGACGGAAGGCTGTCTTCACCTGCGCTGCCGTCTGCATCATCCTTGGCGCAATTATCCAAGTCTGCGCCTACAGCATCGCCGGCGTGTTCTACGTGGGTCGTGTCTTCGTCGGCCTAGGAGTTGGGCAGTTCACCGCAACCTGTCTGATGTACGTGGCAGACGTCGCCCCAAGCGCAATCCGTGGGCCAGCCTTGATGATGTTTCAATTCATGCAATCGATCGCACAATTTGTTGGAGCTTGTGTAAACCAAGGCACCGAGACTATCGACGGCGCCGCTCAATATCGACTGCCGATGGGACTTCTGGTCATCCTTCCACTGACTATGCTGATCCTGCTTACCATAACTCCGGAGTCACCCGTCTGGTACATGTCCAAGAACAGACGCGAAGATGCCAAGAAGTCTCTGGAGAAGATCAATCGAAGTGCGCCGTCGTACAATGCCGAGACAGATCTGAAAGTGATCGAGGACCAGATCAACCTTGAACGCGAGATGGCAGCGGAGTCTAGTTGGTCATCATTATTCCTGGACCCTGTCGAGCGACGCAAGCTCTTCTATGCCTGCGGAGTAATGTTTGTGCAGCAGATCAACGGCATTCAGTTCTGGTACACTTACGGCGTGGTCTTCGCTCAGTCAATCGGTGTGGGCGAGCCATTCACTATCAACACAATCATCTATGTCGTACAGATCATTACTGTTGGCTTGTCCGTAGTCTTCGGCAACCGTGTTCGAAGAAGGACTAATTTGCTGGTCTGCACGATTGGTATGCTGGCGTCACTTGTTGCAGTCGGAGGGCTGGGTACAACAAAGGATGCTGAAGGCAACTTCTCTCGCGGCGTCGGCATTGGCATCGTCGTCTTTGCCTATTTCAACATCGTGTTCTACAACTTCTCGATCGGCGTAAGTTGCTCCCACCTAAGACTTGTGGCCGATGGCTTATCGCTGATACTTCACAGACTCTCTCCTACACCATTGCCTCAGAAATGGCTGTTGGACGGAACAGGAATAAGATCACCTCTTGTGCTCTCGGAACGTTCTTCTTCACTGTTTGGCTGATGGTTTTCACAAGTCCTTACATGTACTACGATGCAAACCTCGGACCGATGGTTGGCTTCGTCTACGCTGGCACCACACTGGTGAGTCTCACCTGCCAATTGCTCCTAATTGCCCATTGCTAACGTCCATAGCTTCTCCTCGCATACTCCTGGTTCTGCGTTGGCGAAACCACAGGCAGGACGAACGACGAGCTTGAACGCTTCTTCGTCGAAAGAATACCTGTTCGATCATGGAGAACACACGTGTTCGAGAATGATGCTTCCTCCTCAGTCTATGGCGACGAAAAGGAGAAAGATGCCACAGTCTCAGCAGCGCGAGTCGAAGAAAAGGCATAAGTATCGTTGGCATAAGGTGACCAGCTGCCTTGAGAGTCTGGCCTAGCATTAATTACTCCTTCGCAGCAAACTTCTTCAAATCATCAATCTTGATCACATCCAAAGCTTTATCGTGCGTCGCATGCAAGTACACTTTCGGAGCCTTATCCGGTCCCATTTCCTTCATCGCTTGAGCAAAATCGTAGGCAGAAATGCAAGTCTTCTGTCCAGCTTTGAGCCCTTTGTAGTCGTCGTCGCCATACTCGGATTGCAGAAAGCCGTGTGTTAAAGTTGCGGCGATTGAGAGATGGCGCTTGTCGTCGGGACCTGTGCGGCAGTAGCCATCTTTGCTGAAGCCGACGCCTTTGTCGAAGAAGGCTAGTGGACCACCGGTTGCTGGAGTTTGTGAGTGAATTGAAAACCGTGTCTTCTGGGACTGGGACTGACCATTCTTGCTTTCTGACATTGTTTTGAAGGGAGATGCTATTTGATGAACATGCTGGGAGTGTTTCTTATTGGCATTGGTGAGTACCAGAACTTGGAAATACACCTGCATGTCGGTCGATGACGCACGAGGCAATGTATGAGCTGATGCAGGAACATTGCTTGGCGTCGGATGCAACCGAGCCAACCCAACAGCACTTCATGCGCTCTTTGCATTGGGAGAAGCGTTGTTCGATGGATCTCTTTCTTTCTATCCAGTCTACTACACCTTGCGTTGTAATGCCGATGGCCATTGTCCACCAAGTCTCGTTGCGGTCGAAAGCCAGTCTTTTCACAGTCCGGTCTGGACAGGTGATGGGCTTTACTGGCAGCCCTTTCTTCTCCGTTCGGTCATCATTCGGCATCCTAGACCGAGCTAACATAATCTAGTCTCGCCTGTTCTACGATTGCATCAACAAACCAGTACATGTCGCTCTCGAACTGATCACCATGAGCATTCTCGTGCACTGGGCTGTAACGTGGGAACCCTCCACCTTCACTGGCACCCGCTGCCTCGTGAGAGGCGTCAACCAGCAACTCCCACAGCAGAGAAGCTTCCAGTGTTTCTCCTCCTTGAGAGATGAAGACTTCGCGAGCAGCCTCCATAATCGCTTCCCAGATGTAATGGTTTGTGCTGTGAAGGCAGTGATGCTTGTCTCTTCTTGGCTTGATGTATAGCAGAGACGCAATCGCAGTCTCAATCAGGGTGTGTGAGATTATGGTGACGAGATCATCCTCGTCTCCGGGCTCATCGAGATGCGTCCCGCGGACGATGCGTTTTGTGAGCTTGTCGATGACTGAATCGCGGTTTACCTCGAATGAGAGCTCAACCCAGCCTGTGTCTATGGCCATCTTACGTGCCGTTGCCTCGTCGATTCGATAATCGTAGTCATCGCTAGACTCACTGTTGTCGTCACCTTCGTCCTCCTCATCATCTCCATCGCCGATGATGAATCCGTCCTCAAAATCCTCTTCTGCTTCTTCGTCGTCTTCTTCGTCGTCACTTGAGTTGTCGCTCTCGTGGCTCCCAGTCTCGTACAGCGCTTTGCGGCAAGTCGGGCACGAAGGATGATCGCGCGTCCATTTCAAGAGACATTCCCGGCAAAACGTGTGTTTGCAAGCGGTCGTGAATGGCACGGTGAGCTCAAGGCGACATATCGGACATGGATCATTCGAGTCGAGGGGCTGCAGCTGGGCGAGGAAGTCGACCTTCGTCGGCAAAGGCATCGCGTGATAGAGGAACCTCTGCGATGGGTCGTGATGAGTCGCGTGATCTGTAAGAGACGGAGAAAGTTTGGCCAGAAGGGGAATTGGAAAGGTGCGGTCTTTATGCTTGAAGGAGCGTTGAACTAAACGCAATGGTCGACGTTTGTTTCTCTTCTTTGCCCTGGTAGTTCCTTTTTTTTCTTTTTCGGTAGGAAGTGAATCAGCACGAGAGACTAGATCCACGTTGCGACAGGTGCTGAGACCAGTGCAGAGACATACAGGTAGCTCTACGCTCGGGTGACTGTGTGTCGCAAACAATTCTGCCCAAGCAGTAGAGACTGTGCATAGCCGCTGATCGTGGTCTGATCTCCAGTCTGACCCATCAGTCGCGCACTGAACAAGCGAGGATGTAATCGCTCAATTCTCTTGAAACGTTCCAGAGCTGTCGTGAATCACTGTCTTCTAACCCGCACACCCGCGGCAGCATGTCTGACCTGTTCGTGATCGAGCGATTTCAGGCTAACTCAATGATGGTTGGGTCTGTGAGCACTAATGATCTCAAGCGATTGCTCATCAGCTCAAGCTCTACTGTATCTGCCTTCATCTCTCGATCATCGCAAATGGCTACCAATCTGGCCCGGACTAACGGGGCTCTCATTGCGTGACGGGTCTCCACTACCGCCATAATAATGATACACGTTGCCATTATGTTGTCGTGAATGATCACAGGCCGATGCTCCTGTGTGCGCGGCATTCTGAGTACTGCTGCTCGTGGACGTGCTGAGAGAAACATGTTCTTTTTGACGACTTCGTGACGGCTTCCGGCGATAGAAACACCAGAGGAGACCTAGGGCGCTGATCGCACCAGTAGGTATGATTGTAGCCGCCAAGATCGTCGAGAGCTTGGAATCGCCTGAATCGGGATCTTTTGCAGCTGCGTTGCTGCTAGCTGTCGGAACTATCTCTTCGTACCTGATCGTACTTGTTCCTGATGATGGACCGGGGTACAACGTAGTCTGCGATGCTATAGCGGCGGTGGAAGGGCCATCCTCGGCTGAGATTACAGTGTTCATAGGATCCGCTGTGCGGGTACTGGATGCTGCAGGCACATCTACTGATGTGCTGAGCACAGCCTTGGATGGTAGCTTGCAGTTGCCGCCATTGATGCGAAAGGATCGAATTGGAAGATCATCGGAGATGCCAACAGCCTCTGCCGGCTTAGAGTCGAACAGGACGCATTCATTCGCATTAACCCGAGCCACACCTCCCTCGCAAGACTTGTCGTAGTACGCATACACTTTTGTGCCTGTCAGCAAGGAAGCGAACAGAACCCAGTCTGGTTTACGTACCAGAACAGTCTCCGCCCAGAGAAATGACTTGAATGCTTTTCCAGTCAGGCGCAAGATAATCAATGACAAGGTCATCAACGCAATTGCCGCTGAGAATCTCAGAGCCGGGAAGAACTAAGAAAGGCTTCTCTGCCGTCGCACAATTGCTGCTCAGAAAGAGCGCAACGGCAGTATCCACTGCGGCGACAAGAGTGATCCAAGTTAGGGTGAATAGCAAAACTCCAGCTGGGCTCATGTTGTCAATAGGTGTTGCTATTGCAACGTGGACGGATAAAGCATGCTATTGAAGATCATTGAGGTGTAACTGCAGCTGTGACTTCGATGGACTTGAAGGCCGTCACTGGGAAGGATCAGCTCCTTTGAGGCGCATTTGTTACACCCGATGGCATCGTCTGCTATGCAGTTGATCTTCTAGGCAAAGGGCGCAGAGGCATCGAGCAACTTGAGCCATTGCCGCAGTGATGGCAGCAATGACACGAGACAGCCTTGCCGGCTGACATTTCGCAAGCGAGATGACACTCGTTCTGCATTTTGAATGGACGGCTTTCGGAAAACCTGTCCAGTGATTTTCGAATGGCAAAAGCCTCAGCTTGGCGTTTCAAAAGAGGTCCGAGGCTATGCAAAATCTTCTTGGCTCGACTTGTCGTGGAAGTTACTGGCATGGTAGTCACAGCCAAACTGAGCCGACGCCGGAACAGGCATTCCAGGATGCAGAAACATAGTGCCAAGAGGACTGTCCATTCTCGGCGGCATTTGCCTGGACCATGAGCTGTGACCGTGGCGCTCGCCTAGTGTCAATGGACGCTGCTGGTGCCTGAGAATCAGCCTCACATGTCGCTTGAACCACCCGCACATTGATCGCAATTGCACATTATACTTGCAGAAGGTGCTCCTCTTACCAGACTGCAATTTCTCTGCTCAACGAGGTTTGCAGCACGGGAGTCAATTGGCACTCCATCATCCTGCTTGCTGTGGATCATCACTGCGCTTGTACCTGTTCTCCAGCCAGTCTTCAATCGTTTCTTGTGGCGTGAGCAACGGTCCGACTTCTCCAGTGTGCTTCCACTCCCAAGCATTGAGGAAGCCTTGCCCATCGTACTCGCTGATGCTGTCGTAATGCTTTCCGCGAAATCTGTTCATCAGGAGATGACATCTTTCGTCCATTGTTCGAGCCATTTTGAGAAGCGCGAGGCCATGACCATCACCAGGAGTCAGATTATCTTCATCTATTGCGTTGTTAGCCACGTATTGCTCCATCGCACTGTGCCGACAAGGCTCACCTATCGGACCTGGTCCCCACATTGTATCAAATTCGGAGACTACCAAACCCCCAGTAGAAGGCCATCCAACCTTGACCCATCTCTTCTCTCTCATGGTTGGGTCTGGTCGATACATCTTCCTAAATGAAGTATCGCTATGGATCCAAGTAGACCTCATGTTTCCCGGCCAGGCATCTCCGAATCCAGACGGAGCAGCGAAGGAGAGTCTCTCTTCACTGTCCCACCATTTAGCACCCAGAAGCAGGAGACGCTGGCAAAATTCGTCTTCCTCGGCTTGCAGATCTGAGCGTTTTGACGGTGGGTGTAGCCGATCAAGGCCCAGGAACTCCAGATCGATCGCTTCAGGCTCATCGAGGACGATGACCCCACCACGAGAAGGCCAAGCGTAGATGAATGCTGCTTCGTCTGCGAACACTGCGCGCACGCTGGAGTTGTAGGGTCGACTTGGGCCGGCTGCAATGCTGCCTTCTGGCCTGATAGGATGATTCCCAAAGTTCTGCCGAAGGAGAGACTGTGCCCAGAGGCGCAACGAATGCATTATTTGGAGTGCATCAAAGAGAGCGACCACGACTCAAAGTGTGAATCATTCAGGTGACTTGAAAGAATTCAGCAATTCTGATCGTCAGGGTGAGCACGACTTGCTGTGCCGCACTCTCTCGTGGGCGACAGCCAAGACCTGGCAAGGTATATATAGCTCTTTCCTAAAGCGGCTGCGGCGCCCTTTGAGGTTCACACACGCGCATTTGGATTGTATATGGAGGGTGTGCTGCCCAAATCTTTCACACCTCAGTTTGCTAAACGTCCCGCATGCATAGCACTTACTTTCTCGTCCTCGTCGACAAGCTCAGTAGAATGTCTTGGGAGGTTCTGAGCCCTGGGTGAATAGGGCCCAATGGGTCCCCTCTGGCATGGCAGCTTCAGTGCGAGAAAGATTCCAGTGCTTGACTATAAGATAATCCTTCGCCCCCTGTCGTCTCGGTTGATGGTGCTCATCTTGTGACCCGGAACTGAATCGGCCGAGTAATGTGAGCCGCTGGCGAGGATGGGGTGTTGGTCTGAGATGAAGCCGGATTTCCCACAGCAACAAGATCACAGGAAATGGCATGTAGCACTGGAACAGGCGAAGGCGTCCTGCTCGTCAGCTCGAGCGAGCATTACGCGGAGAACCTCATTCACTCAGGTTCCCAAGCAGATCCGATATTTGCGCTGCAGGAATGATGAGAAGACATCTTGATCCAGAACGACACCTATTTGGTATAGACTCGTGGTGAGGTCGCGGCAAGTGAGAGCTTCTGCATTCAATGCCCAGAGCACGAACACCTTCATGCTATCAAAATGGGCTTGGGTCCCTAGCTCGTTGGATCGTTGTCGGCGCAGGGAGTCGTCGGCTTCGTTGTGCACTACCGCAAGTACATTGTGTGTCTCGTGCGCCAACAACAGTCGCTGAAGGCTATGCGGCGTGGTGTATGTGTGTGTCTGCGATGCTTGATGGCAAGGACGATGTTGAAAGCATGGTGGCAGTAGCAGGGACCTCGGTCCAAGAGCGCGTCATCCACAACACGCGAAGCATGACATCAACCGCGTAGATAAATGAACGACAACAACGACGTACAACATCAATATGCCTGAGACGAGATCGAAAGCGCGCGGCGATGCGCCTATACTGGAATTGTGGTCATCTTGTGTCACCCAACTCCAGCATCCGTCGCTGCCTTGGTCAACATGTCTCTCAGTCGGTGGTGCCATTGCAACAATCACAGCCATTTCCAAAGGAAGGAGCATCGGCACAATCGATAAGCCAGATAAGGAAGCCGCGGCGCAGCAAGAGAAGCAGCAGAAGCGGAAGGAGGAGCAAGCCGAGCTAGATGAGGTTACTGTAATGAGCTTCCACCTCAAGCTGAAAGATGGCCATGCAATAGTCGGCGACAAGCCTAAAAAGCCGAACGAAGACGCGCTCAAGAAGAAATATGGCGGGGAGCAATACGAGCAAGTCACGGCGACCATGCAAGATGCTCTGCAAGCATGGAAAGACAAGGAAGATGAGCTGGATAGCAGGGCTTTCCACATGTATGAAGACTTCCGCCCGAGTGTCGCGGCTGGTCAGAAGGGCTGGGGCAGGAAGGGCGGTCTCAGTCTCAACACTATCCGGAAAGCTGTCAGTGCTACTTGACTGTGGTAGCAAAGCGTGCGCACAGCGTTTTACTTTTCGGGACAAATATGGCTACCTTCGCCAGCAATGTTACGACCGTAACCACGCTTGAGGAATTCTTCGACTACGCCTTCGCACTTATGAGTGTTACTGGAAAAAAATTGGCGATGCTGTCCTTCCACCACGACGACAGCAGTGGCTGACAGCCTCGGTCCACAAGCGAGTTGGCTTGAAGCTTTGCGCCATTGATGCTGAGCATACCTTAGCGCTTGGCTACACTAGCCAACCACTTCGCACTTCTCGTATAGCTTCATACAAGTGTACGTTACGGTCCACAACGGTCTCCCACTTTCTACCAAACAATCAACGGCCCACAATGTTGTCAGCCTTTGCAGTCTTCGCGCTGCCTTTGCTCGCACTCGCGCAATCCACCCAAGTCGACATCGTGTACAACGACATTACAGACATCGACACTCACGTTCTGGAACTTACATCAACCACAGCCGCCTACCAAGGCGGTCTTGTCGGCCAGCTCCCTATCGGTGTCGACTTCACGCCAGTTCACCTCGCCACGCGGAAGGGCTTCTACGATTCTCTTCCTCTGCCCGCCCAGATCTCAACCTCAGATGCTCAGAGACTCATCGATCACGTCAATGCTACGCTTTCGAAGGACAATCCCAAAGCCGTCCAAGTCTTGAAATCTAAGAAGCCACTTTTTGATGCGTCTGGGTCTAGCCCGGTGATCAAGTCTGGCCTGGAGCTCTTGTTGTTTGATCATTTAAGCTTTAGCAGTGAAGTCGCGAAACGTATTCCACCGGCATTGAAGGCGGATGGGCAGATAGTCATTGATGTGATCACTGTGGCCTTGCAGGATGGGATCAATTACTTTTCGAGCTAAGGATCGAGACGGGTCATTGTTCCGAGCACTAGCAGTAGTGACTTGAGTTCGTCTTCACTATGAAAAGACATGTGAAGTTACGGGCTCTAAGTAGTCGGGATGGCACTCGGGAGAGTTATAGACACTAGCAGTGACGGCAAAAATTTTTCACATCACGGCAAGGACAGCCTGGGCCGACAAACTTCATTACTTATCTTGATGGCGACTCCGGCTGAAGACCCTTACAATACATAGAACGCGCACTCTCTCGCGGCAGAGATGGCGTTTGTTCTCCGCGGCAGCCTTTACTGATCAGCAGGAAGCTCACTTCGTCGCCGTTAAACAGCGTAGCAATCAGAAGCCCGAGCATGATCGATCGCTGCACATACCCTCGAAATGATGTCGAGTTGGGATTGCATGTACTCCTTGCAGGCGCCGCAAGACCAGAGTATGCCAGACAAGTCATTACGATGAACGTATTCTGGTGACCTATTGCTCTTGACATGTAGTGTGATGGAGGGCGCCCAGCTTGCAGCTTCTGTGCCGAGTACGATCTGCCATGCTCATATGAGCATCCTCAGCGAGCGGATTCGAGAATTGCTAGCCATCATAATGAAATCTTGACAGAAAGCCAACATTCCCACAACAGAACAAGCTCAGATGTCGATTCTGTAAACAAGGAGGCGCGACTTGCCAGCATTGAAGCGACCCTTCAACACCTGGTTCAGGCGTAACAGCATACAGTAACAGATGCTCGGATAGCTGCTGAAGAGGATACAAAGCGGAATGGCGCCACACGAGTTGGCCTTCATGCTGTGGCTCTGATTTGCTGGAGTCGGTCATGATCGATGGATTATCCTGCGTTGCAAGCGACTCAGCCTCCTCTAACCTTTTCTATGGTAAGAGCACGCCAAATCAAAAGGGTTCAACAATAATTGTCATGAAATCGACCGAACTCAGGTCCGTCATCAACCATCGCCTTCCTTCGCACTCTGTCAGACGCAACTTCAAACTTTTTCAAATCGAAGGAAATTGGCAACAGAAGAAACAGCGAAACAAAGGACGATCCATTTCTATCTTCTGCCAGCAAGGAAACTCTACAACCTCAGTGTAACGAGACACCTGCTGATTGTCTGGGCCCGCTTGCGCTACCTGACAAAAACGTTGCTTTTCGCTTGATCGACATATTCTTCCAAGGGCCAGGAATCCTCTATCCCTTCTTACATGAGCAATTAATTCGTACACGGTTCTCAAATGCTGTCAATGTAGGGCGAGGGGCTTTCACATCCTCATTTCTAGCATTGGTCAACGCCATGTTCGCGCTGGCTTCCAGCTGTGGTCACTATCCACCTGGTACTCCCGATACTGCTAACGAGAACTCTCATTTCTTCTTGTAAAGAGCAAAAGCACTTCTAGATTTCCACCTTCGGCACGGAAAACCAATATTGGAAGCAGGTCTGAAAGCCCTTTCCGAGAGATGCATCAGTACTGACGCAGGTGTCAGTGCAATGTCTTGTGGTGATGTGCTTGTACAAGCAGGGCATGCAGAGCTCACTTGATACTTGCGTCTTATATGGGCGGAGAGGAATACAAATGGCCATTCAGATCGGCCTCTACGATCGAAATTTTCGGTCACAACTCTCTTCGCTGGAGTCTGAAATTCGAAAACGAACGTGGATCAATTGTGTAATCTTGGACAGGCAAGCCGGTTGATGCAAATGGTCGAATTGCACCGACATTAAATGCAGAGTACTGAGCATGGCTCTTGGACGCCCGCGGGACATTTCGGACCAAGTCGGGAAACTCGCGCTTGTCTTGCATGAGAATCTAGATGATCTCTCAGGTCCACTTGATAATGTAGGAAGTGACGAACAGACCTCAAAAATCAACAGTTCGTGTTGTTTCTCCGCTACAGCGTGGGTCAGGCCTCTTCAAAAAGACCATGGACAAGGCTAATATCTTCAGTATTCTTTACTCTATTCTGAGTGACCTTCTGGCGAGGACGTACGATGACAACGCTTCGGATTCGTTCCAGCACTCTTTGGCTGACTTGATCAAACAAAACATCTTGATCAGTGGTCAGTCGCGGGCGTGGCCACGCCAACTTCCACTCGTCCTGACCCTTACATCGTGGAAGGATAACGATGCCGTGTCAGACAGGCAGCAGAAAGGCGACATAACGTTCCAAAAGCTGAGCACAGTGATGCGCTTGCGATATCTCAACGTTCAAATGCCAGCGGACCGAGCCATCCTAACCATCCTTTTGCACTCGGGAGATGAGACGCGAGAGGCTGATGTCTGCTTGCTTGACATGGCGTATGCTTGCGTACAGAGGCTACAGCGCACGGCGACGGAGACCGTGACCATAATTTGGACCTTGAGCAAGCATACTGGGATACTTGGTACGTGGTGGTTCTCAATCTCTTTTGGTAGGTATACTCTCCTTGGAGAACTGCTAAAACTCGGAGTATGCGCTGATGAAGATCGGCAGTGCTGCAAGCCTGCCTTAGCCCACTGGGCTGTCTTCTGCTGGAGCTACAACGAGTACTGACAACAAAGCATCACCGCAACCTTTCGATCTTGGAGCCTATTGCTGGGACCTTGGAGCGAGGAGCAAGTGCAATTGAAGTCATCATGAAAGGATCTCAGGAAGCTTTGCGAACGAGAAAGGTGCTGGTGAACCTTGCCATCACTGCAAGTAGATTGCTGGCTCTGCGCAGAGGCGCGGTAGAGGGTTATGCTCTCGTGAACACAGTTGGCTCTCCTTCAGCATCTATCAACGAGCCATCCAGGCTTCAAACCTCGCCAATGCTATCACAGAGGCAGTCGCAAGCCGCACAGGAAGGTTCTGCAGGCTCGACCTTTTCGACTGATCATGGATTGTTCGATGACACCATAGCCATGAATTGGCAAACCCTGCTCGGGACTGGATGGGAAGAAGGTACAATAGCCGAATCTAATGGTTTCTGGTTGGATGCGAACGGCTTCATCCCTCTGTGATCAAGCGATGGAAAAGGCCTTCTTCAGAGTTGACAATTTTGGCCAGCGCAAAGATTGGCAAAGTGTGCAACGCTCAACTGTCCACCATCGCCTGTTGCTGCTACCGCTTTCATCATGTCCTCGGTCGGACTGAGCTGCCATCGAAGCAAGCCTCGTGGGAATGTCTTTCCATGACCCGGCATCCATTCCAAAGCTTGCTCAACGCTGCCATCGGGCAATGGTCTCTGGTTCTCCTCCTCCTTAAAACGGCCACCGTACTTCCCTGGGATGTTCTCAATGTCAATACGATCTCTCAAAGTGGGAAGAACTTCAGTGGACGACAACACTACAAATTTCGAAGCAGTCTCAGGGTCTGTCCACCTTTTCACTAGATTCCATATCGTGGGGAAAGCACCGGATGCTCCCATGATAAACACTTTGTCCAGGATCTCTGGAAAGCTGGTTGACAGAGTTTTGCTGAAATCTTGCAGGTAACCTCTTAAGTTCCAGACTTGAGACATTCCTAGACTGGAGATGTCGACGAGCAAGACCATCTTGGAAATCTGTTTTTCGGCCAGCATGGAACAGAGTGGCATTATGAATCCTGTCAATTCGTCGAATACGAGGAATGATCGAAGCGCTTCTATCGATATGCCATCCGGAGGGCGCGATGATAGCGTTGCGGATGAACTTCTATACGTTGCCATGGTCAAGGAATCCAATCTTGAAGAGTCGAATGTGAAGATCGGCTGACCCTTTTTGCAAAGCCGACCACTCCATTTGGGATACTTGACAAGCTCTTCAGCGATCGCAGATGTGAGTCGGGTTGTGGTGCAAGGCTTACTATATTCCTTGTCTCCTCCATCGATTGCAAGTCCATACCCTGGCAGAACTCTTCTACATGATTTATTTCGCGGATTCGTTGCGCCGAGCGGTACTGTGCGATGGCGTCCGGAATGATGAACTTGCGCGCCGAGAGAAATCGACTGGATGGACAAGTCAGTACGCAAGTTGTGACGATCGCGGAGAGAGCATGATGCTTACAAAAGTGTTGTATCATCGTTCACGCCGAAGCATAAGCTGACAGGATGGGTCAGAAGGCCCTCGGCTTGAAGACGGTCTTTGAGCGCCTGAAGATCAGACGAAAGCGAGATGCGAGAGTCATTGCGGTCTGACATGGTGAATGAGCATAACGTATGCGACTTGTCCTGGAAAGTCCAAAGCAACGGAGCAAAGCGACAATGACGGAAACGGTGCGTCTCAAATTCGAAAGCCCACAACTTGCTCTAGAGCCGGATCAACGCAGATCGTACCACGCGACAGCAGAGCACGAAGCTGTCTTGGCCACGCCATGCAGTATGACGAGCCGGCATGCAGCCTGACGAGTTTCTAATGAAAGAGGGAAGAAAATGCGCTTCCCCGGTAGCAGGCTGAAGATCCATGTGAGACCGATGGCCTTGACGGTGAGTCCAGAGAGCACAGATCTGGATAGTAAATCTCTCTCTCAATCAAACTCTAGGATGTGTGAGACTTGCGTTAGTGCGGCAGTGGTCAACAGCTCCATGGATGCAGTGGCTCCCACATGCATATCTGTTGCCAAAGCTCCCATGCGATATTGATTGAGGTCCATCAATTTAGGCAGCGGACGCATCGGACCGACGATCCGTCCACTTTTCCTTCCAACTTCGTATTCTTACGTTGTCGACTTTGGGAAAGGCGCTTTCGTCGTGCAGGCGCATTGCATTTGCACCGACTCTTTCGCCATGATCACTTCAACAAGTCGAAATCTCAACTCAAATGGCTTGTCCAATCGCACAGATGAAACTTCACCGCACGCAGCATGAATTTGCTCAACAGCACATCTAGCACATCTCGGCTCAACACATGCGAAGCGCCCGTGATACGAGTGAAACTGCTTCCGGGATAGTCCACGCTGGATTGCTTGATGTCTGGAGATGGGTTCCGATGCTGGAATACTGAAGATCTTTGACTACCACTAGCGGTCTGTCTGCTGGCCCCGTGGAGCTCTACCAAGCCTTCACTTGTGTTTCCTTACGCTTCGTGCTGTCCAGGGTTTCGCTCGATACGCGTGTTTGGAACAGCTCAACAGGCTGTCATTCCAGGTATACTCCCCTACATGTGGCTGGCAGCATTGTGGAATCTCTGAATGGATTATCTGAACGGCATCAGCCTCTCTGCATAAGACCTGTCAATGCTAACTTGAACGAGTCACTGCAGAGTTGTGGCTCACACCTCCGGCCCATAGTTACAGTCTGGCATCTCAACGGTTCTCTAAACCGCTTCTCCGTACCAATACCACAGCGTCAAAGGGGCTGCTGCAGGAAAACCGCGATTGTTGACTGCATGACGTGTATCTCCTGGCTTGATTCCTCTCCCGGCCGGAGTAGATCGTCAGGTACTGACGTCTAATGACAGGCTTTCCCTACAGAGCAATACTGAAGCTCTTTTTGAAGGTTACGATGAGGCTCAACGTGATGACAAGCAGCATTACTTATAGAAGGCCGTCTTGCTTGCGTCAAAGCCATTCCACAGCAACCGCACAGGATGAAGCACGCCTCAGACTCAGGGCCGTCTTTCACGCATTCCGTCCCTCTTGCAAAGCACCTGTACGATCAGGAAGAGTACTTCTGCAAATACACTCCTCGCATACACAAAGATGCTTATCTGGCCGACGAAGGGTCTTGGCAGTGTCAGGTCGACTTCTTGAATGCTACTGGGCCAGCCGAGACGGAACGCAACAAGGCGCATAAAAGTTACGCTGTCGGCTGCATCAATCCCATCGTAGGGAACTTCACAGCCCTATGTGCCTGCGAGGCTATTCCGGAGAGACTTGCTTCGATCACATACATGGTTGAGTATGCATACATTCATGATGATGGTATGAGTACAGTCGCATCACCTCAGTCTGAAGCTGACAGGTGTGGGCAGTGGTCGAATATGCCGAAGACAAGTCACCAGTTCAGGTACTTCAGTGGCACCCAAAAGGCTTCGCGGCAATACTGACAGCTTCCTCAGCTTCAGGAAACGAATCGCGAACTTTTTGAGGGCCTAGATTTCGACGACAAACCTCCAGCTAGTGTTAAGCAAAATACGAAGAGAAAGCAACTCCAGGCCAAGATGGCTGTCGACTTAATGGACATAGACAGAGAGCAGGGCCTAGAGGTCCTTCGTCTCTGGAAGGAGATGGCAGATGTAGGCTTGCACCCAATTATTCTCAACTCATGCGGAGGAGCCTACTGACACTCAACCAATGCCAGGTCTTCGTCGAGATTCGGGATCTCAACTTCACCAATCTAGACGATTACGTTCGCTTCCGAGCTATAGATGCCGGTTGTCCGTAAGTTTACCCCAGCCTGAGGAGTGTCTCTGTGCTGAATCTGTGCCAGATGGACTATGTCGCTTCTCTGCTTCTCACTGGATTTCATCTTGACAAAGAAGGAAGAGCAAGAACTCGACGAGATTACTACGGCAGCATACAGTGCCTGGGTCCTTGTCAATGACTATTTCTCGTGGGAGAAGGAGCTAATTAATCATGAGTCGAATGGTAGCACTGGTGTGATCGTGAGTGCCGTCTTTCTGTTTATGAGATGGCATTCTGTCGACGCGACAGAAGCGAAGCGACTGCTTAGATCAGAGATCATCGCAAGGGAAGAAGAATTTGCCAGGCTCATCAATGACTTCAAGAAACGGGGTGGTGTGACAGCGCGGCAACAACGTTGGTTTGAGTTGCTTGAGCTTGTAACGGCGGGCAATTTTGCGTGGAGTATGACAACTGCACGATACGATCTTAACGGCGAGGATGCGTACCCGACCCTGCGATCCAAGCATCAGAAAAAGGACTCGGTCGTGGACCTAGATGATCATGGCGCAAAGCGCACTGACTCCCCTCAAGAGCCTGCAAGCGTAGAGAGCAGCGAGTTCATCGAGGGTAAGGAAGGGATCGACGAGGCTTCCGTGATGTCGAAAGACAAACCCGATGCCAATGAAAGACTCAACGGAACACGTCCTTTAGATGTATCTGACAAGGACGAAACTGTGAACTTTTCAAGGAAAAGCGCTTTTGTGTCTAGGCTACCTCTTGATTCATACGAGCACGTAAGCACCTTCATCTCGACCCGATATCGCGCATTGAGACTGACAGAACACAGATCGTAGAGGATCCCCGCATATACGTCGAGTACATGCCATCTAAAGGCGTTCGGAACGCCGCGATTGACGCGCTCGATGTGTGGTATGAGGTGCCGGAGAACTCTTTGCAGATCATCAAGAACATCGTCACGACACTACACAGCTCTTCTCTGATGTGCGTCCCGAAACACCTCAAGCACGACTCTCACTAACAGTCACAGGCTAGACGACATCCAAGATGGCTCTCCGCTACGTCGTGAATATCCCGCAACGCATGTGATCTATGGCGTGCCGCAGACGATCAATGCTGCAAATTCGTTGATGATCAAGGCGGTCGAGGCGGCACAAAGTCTGTCGTCCGAAGCCGCTACTATTGTTACTGGTGAGACATATGATATAACAATCAGCAGGCAGGTCCGATACTAACTTGCAATCTAGCTCGCCTCCTTGATGCCCACATCGGTCAAGGTATGGACCTCCACTGGAAGCATCATACATCAGTACCGACGGAAGAGGACTACTTTTCAATGGTTGATGGCAGTGAGTGTTGGCGTGCGGAACTGGATGAGAATGCCTTGCTGATCTTCTTTGCAGAGACCGGCGGCCTTTTCTTGCTGGCATCAGATCTCATGCGACTCGAAGCAACGAGCAATAAGGATGTAGATGTCAGTGAGCTTATGCTCGTTGTCGGCAGATTCTTCCAATCACGAGATGACTACCAAAATCTGCAGGCTGCAGAGGCAAGTGTCCAGGCTCACAACAATAGCTTGTTGCTGACCATAAACAGTATACGAAGCAGAAGGGTCTGGCAGAGGACATCAGCGAGGGCAAGATCTCCCTGCCTTTGATCCATGCTTTGAGATCTCCCGATCATCGACTTCGTCTACTCAGCATCTTGGAGCAGCGGAAGTTCAACGGAAACGTCCCGCTCGAGGTTCGTCAGATGGCTGTCAAAGACATCACAGCGGCAGGAGGGCTGCAGTCCACGCTCGAGGTAATAGTCCGCCTCCAAACCGAAATTGACCAACTGGTCGCCAAATATGAGGAGCAGACAAGAAGAAGTAATTGGATTCTTAGGCTATTGCGCCTGCGCTTACATATCGAATAAGCCTACTACGTAGAGGTGGATTCGAGGGTTGATATAAGTCGCTACTCCTACTACGAGGTCTTAAATAATAACGACCTACTAATATAGAATTAATAGACTAGTTATCCTTTACGGCCTATATACTCTCTATCTAATAGCTATCGGAGACCTCTAAGAAAGCTAGAACTTATTCGTTAGAAGCGTAACCTATTCGAGTCTAACTAGCGTTAAAAGTAATAAGTAGTATCTTTTACTCCTCTATATAAGTTTAGTAGAGTATAGAAGCTATATATAACGCGTCGGATACTAGATATCTCCCGAGAATCTTAACTATACCTAGTCTAGCTATTTAACGAATAGTAATAAGGGCTTATAGAGTATCGATATAAGGATCGACTACCTTCGTTATATCGTTTCCGATTAGAAGTAGTTAATTCTTAACTTATAGAACTAAGCCCTACGACCCTAAGTTTATAGCCGGCTTAGTAAAGCTCCCTAGTATTATACGAGATATATAGTAATACCTAGCCGTCTTATCTAATACTTATTATATTAATAATCTCTAAGTAATTAGTATTTATAATATCCTCGCTATTACTATACTAATAAACTATATATATATTAGTATTATCTAGACTTAGCTATAGACTATAAGATTATATATCTAAAATTAGAAGTCTTAACTAGAATTAGTATATCCTTAGACTTAGTCTACTAATAGATCTTTATAGTATTAAGAGCTACTATAGTCTTAAATCTATAATCTATACTTTCTTTAGATAATAAGAATATATAAATAAATAACTAATAGATACTTAGAGGATCTAGACTCTATATATAATATCTCTTAGTATATAATTACTAACTACTTACTAAATAGACTAAAACTAAGTTAGAAGGACTATCTAAGCTATAGAAGTAGAAACTAGCTAAATTAAGTTAATTACTACTATCTTTACTAAACTATACTAGTAAAAGTAATTAATATAATAACGATAAGGCTATAAGATATTATCTAAATTCTAGGATAAATATCCTTTATCTACTACTTATAGTAGTCTAATTATTAATTAATTACTACTCGTAGTATTTAAACTAGCTTATAGCTACTTAAATTAGCTTATAGTCTTAATTATAAAGCTTCTTAATCTTAGATCTTAGAGGCTCTTACTTTAGTAATAATAGTAATAAAGAGATACTATATTAAAAGTAGTAGTTTAACTAAAAGAATATATCTATATAGATATTATAGTATAGTCTAAATATATCTAATCTCTATCTTCTAAGTAACTATATCTTACTATTAGTTATACTATTATCTTTAGTCTATTAAGTTATATCCTTATAAAGCGAGTATCTACTATATAATATAGAGTCTAATCCTTACTCTTATAGACTATCTTTTAAGAAAGTAATAAACTTATTTCTTATAAGATTAAATAGTAGTATATCTAGTAGTTATAGATTAGTATATAGAAGCTAGTATATCTAGTATACTAGATAGATTCTTATATATATTATAGTAATAATAATTCTCGTATTCTTATTAAAGATATTATTTTTTAAGTACTTTAGCTATACTAATATATAGTTACTAATTAGTACTATTAAGATATTTAAGTAAATTAGATTAGTAGAAGCCTATCTCTTACTATAGGCTTTTAGTCTCTTCTTTATAGTAAACTCTTCTATTCTTATAAATCTACTAAATCCTATATAAATAGTAGTTCTTAGACGAGTATCTTATATATTATTCTTATTAGCTATTTTAATAAGACTACTAATTATCTATACTTTCTTCGTAGTAATAGGATATATAAGTAAATAACTAATATAGTATTTAGAGATATCTAGGCTCTATATATAAGCGGCTCTTAGTATATAATCTAGCTACTCTACTAAATAGGCCTAGCGCTATAATTACGCTCTATCTATATCTTAAAGCTAAATATAACGTCTTTATATAATAATATAACGGTATAGGCGGATAGGTAAATAATAGTTATTACTACTAACTAAGAGCGTATTAAGTATAGAGGAAGAGGTTTAGCTAGACTAAAATCTCGGATATCGCCTTTAGTATATAGACCCCTTTCTTCTATACTTTCTTTATAGTAATAGGATATATAAGTAAATAACTAATATAGTATTTAGAGGTATCTAGGCTCTATATATAAGCGGCTCTTAGTATATAATCTAGCCGCTCTACTAAATAGGCCTAATCCGAGCTAAAGGATATCCTAAACTATAGGAGTAGGAGATCTATTAATTACTACTATTTCTAGTAAATAGCGCTAATAAAAGTACTTAATACGATAACGATAAGGCTATAAGGCCTTAAATTAAACTACGGAGCGAATATCCTTCTAAGTATATATAGTATATAATAGCTACTTATAGTAGACTAATAGCTTATAGCCGATAGTAGGCTCGTAGTCTATAACTTCTCGATCTTTAGTTATAAAGGCTCCTATTTAGATAGTAATAGCGGTAATAAGATACTATATTAGAAGCGATAATTAAGCCTAAATAGATTGTCCGTATTAGTATTATAATATAGACGGAAAGCGTCGGATTTCTAGCGGCTAAGTAACTAGACCTTACTATCTATTATACTATTATCTTTAGCCTATTATATAGCGCCTTTCTATAGCGAGTATCTACTATATAGTATCGAGTCTAATCCTTATTCCTATAGATCTACCTTTAAGAAGGCGATAAACTTAGCTCTTATAATATTAAATAGTAGCGCTTCTAGCGGTTATAGATCGTTATATAGTAGCTAGTAGACCTAGCGTACTAGATAGGTAGTAGTATATATAGTAGTAATAATAATTATCGTATCCTTATTATATATATTATTCTTTAAGCGCTTAAGCCGGATAGATATATAGTCGCTATTAGGCGTAATCTTTATATCTAAGCGTATTAGATTAAACGCCGCCTACCTCTTACTATAAGCCTTTAGCCTCTTCTTTATAGTAAACTTATCTATTCTTATAAAGCTACTAAAGCTAGTATAGGTTATAGTCTTTAAGTATACGCTATAGATATCTATATTACTATATATCTCGCTCTTTACTAATCTATCGATTATAGCTAGTAATACTAGAAGCCTTAGTTTCTTCGGCTCTATTCTATAGTACTTAGTACTATAGATTAGACGTTTAATTTCGCGGATATTAAAGACTTCGAGTATACTATTATTAAGACTAAGATCTATATAGTACGAGCTAAGCGTAGCTAAGTTAGACTTAATCGATATATCTTTAAGCCTCGTAAATAGATCTATATAGTACTAGAAGCGGTAAGTAATATACTCGTATAGTAACTCGGCTCGTAGAAGCTATACTTATTCCTTAGATTAACTATTAAGAGCTATCTACTTATACTATTATTATATAAAAGAGCTATAGACCGCTCTTATTAAAGGCTTTAATACTAACTAAAGTAGGCGCGCCTAGTCTAGTAGAACGTTAACTATTAATAGCTATTCGCTATCTAGCTTAGTAATATTATTATCGTCGTACTTATTATTATTAGTATCTTCTACTAAGAGTATAAGTTAGTTACTATATTAATAGTAAAGCGAGATAGTATATTAGTAAGAAGATTATCCTTTATAGAGATCTAGGTCGCCTATATTCGAATACTATATTATAGAGCGATTAGTAGCGCTTTATATAATAGATAGTTACTATTACTATATATATACTACTTTAATAAACTATTATATACTATTATATTATCTATATATACTATAACCCTCGCTCCTTACTATAGTATATACTACTATTTAAATACTAACTAGATTATCGATTTATATCGATACTATAAGTTCTAATAGTAATAGATATTAATAGAAGATAAATAGAGCTATAAAACTAAAGTTAAAATATAGATTACCTATTTAGGCCTAGTAGCTTCCTAATCGGGAATCTAACGCGAGTCTAACGAATCCGACGATTAATTAAATAATTAATTAATATTAATTAGTATTTCTAATTAAATATTTAGTATTAGCTATATTAGTTTAGTATTAGCTCCGCTTAGTTAGCGATAACTAAATATTATTAAATATTAATATATATATTTAGGAGATACTCTAAGTAAGATAAGTTAAACTAAGTACTATTTCCTTTTTAGATATAGTACTAGTAGAGGCTACTTAGTAAAGCTAGAGTCTAGACTAACTTAGCTAGAGATATCTCTAATAGAGTTTAACTAGCTAGAACCTTCTAGAAAGTTTATCTAACCTAACCTTTCTATATTAATATTTAGAATATATATTTAAGGGATCCTAATTAATATAAGGGGTCTAGAATTAAATAGAACTCGTATCTTTAAAAGAGAACTTTTTATAGATTCGATCGCTTCTAGAATAATAAATTCTAGAGATCTAATTATAAGATAAAAACTAGGTCTACCTAGTAATACGTATAAGCTATTACGCGTCCTTAGAAGGTACTAGAAGCCTAGTAGCTAATATAATAAAGCGATAAATATCGCCTATTAGTAAGATAAGTAATTTAACTACTATCTACTCTATAACTACTATTACTATTCCTACGATTTCTAATATTATCTACGACTTCCGTATACCTCTATATATCGCCTTCGAATAGTTATAGTTTATATAAGATCGTAACTTAACTAGAAGAATTATAAAATAGAGGAAAAGAAGATATAAGGATAACTAACTAATTTATCTAACTCTAATATAAACGAAGCTTAAAGCTAGTAGTATTAAACGTAATAACTTCTATTAAATACTACTAAGTAGAGTTAGATATATATTTCTAAATAGTAAGCTATAAAGCCGAGATAGTTAGACTAGAAGAGAATAGTAATATTACTAAGTAAATAGAGCTAGCTATATAGCTAGCTATAGATAAGTACTTATTATTTTATCTCTAAGGAACTCTAATCTAAGCGACTACTAAAGCTAATAGCTTTAAATCTAATAACTTCTACTAGAGATTATCGCGCGGAGTTATTTATAGATATATTAGATAGTAATAGATATCGATTACCTATTTAAGGCTATAAATATAATATACTATCTATCTTAGTTAAGAATAAGAATAAGCTAGTAGTAGTAATAGCTATCTACTAGTAGATATCTATTAGTATTATTTTAGAAACGAAGCTATATTAATCTTATATAATATATAATTAAGCTTACTAATAAGAAGCCGTATACTTTATAAGGACTAGTTATAGAAATAGCTCTAAACTAGATATCTTATTAAGCTAGTAATATTAAGTTATATAGATTATAGTAACTATTACTAAGTAGAGTTATATTACCGAGTAAATAGAGCCGGCTATATAGCTAGCTATAGATAAGGACTTATTATCTTATAATACTCGCCTCTTCTATAAGTAAGCTAAAGGACTTTAAGATATACTAAGCTATATAAGCGAAATTAAGTATTACTATAGAGTAAGCCCTTTTATAAAACTATAAGTATAAAGCTACTTAAGCGAAAATATATATACTAAGCTATACGATTAAAACTAAGTATTAGAAATATATTAACCTACTATTAAGATAGCTCGAGAATATAATAAGATAGGCTATAGGAGAGTACTTAGTAGTTTATCTATAATTAACTCTAATCGATATTAAGTATTAAGCTATATAATCGAAATTAAGTATTAAAACTATATAAATCTACTTATAAGGACCTATATATAGTATACTATATATTAGCTATACTAGGCCTTAAAAGGGCCTAGCTTAGCCTATTCTAGACTATTCTAGCTTTTATAGCTCTTTTATACTTTCTCCTTTCCCTTCTTTATCGATTCGAGTATCTTATACTTAGAATAGTTTAGCCTATATATTATAACCTACTCTTATATATAAATCGATCTTCTAATATATAATAAACTATTTAGTAATAGCTCCTACTTTAAAGAAGGCTAGTAAATAAACCGCCTAATCTAGAGACGAGCTAGAAGGCTTAGTAATACTAGATACTATCTCTAAGAGAAAGGGATAATATATCTATAGAAGGCGACGAAGATAAAGGACTAGCCCTATCTAATAAGGATAGATCTATAGAAAACTAGGAAGGGCTAGTTAATAACTAATCTAGCTTAGATAATAATAATCTAGAGCGATAGATCCTTATAGCTAAGAAAGAAGCTAAGAAGATAGAATAATAAGCTAAACTAGCTAAAATTAAGGCTAGGACTATCGCGACGAACGCGACGATTATAGAACTAGTAGCTAGAAGACTACTAGCTATTATTAGTCGGCCTATCTTAGACTATACTATATTAATCTTAACTATAATCCCTAAAGCTTATAATCTAATAGTCTTTATAGATAAGAGCTAAGTAGAATAGTAGTAATAGACCGACTTAGTAGAGAGAATCTTCTATAGAAACCTAACTATCTATATTACTAAGCTTACTAAAATAGACTTTAGTAAGGAATAGATCGATTATAAATACTAGTTAAAATAGAAGTACTATACTAAGTCGCTTAGGATAATCTAATTTATATAAAAAGAAATAAAGATATATATATTAGATTTAATAGAATCTATAAAGGAAAGGGCCTAATAGATCTATATACGACTTTATTATACTAAATAAGGCCTCTAAGATCTATTAGAGCTTATAAAGTATATAAAGATCTAGTAGGATAAGATTAGTAAGAATAGATAGTCCTAATAAATATACGCTTTTATAGTAGTACTATATAATAATCTCTAGAAGAGACTAAGTCTTATTAAGCTACTACTAGCTACTCTAATAAAAATAGAGGATAGAGTATATAAATAATAGAGATATATAAAACTAGTAGAAGATAGTAGGACGAAGGGAAAGGATCGCCTATACTCTAATATAATCTATAGTAATATAGATAAGGATACGCTAGATTATAAACGACTATCTAGATCCTAATAGTAGTCTAATAGTCTATCGAGGCCTAATTCGGACTATAGACTATTCTAGAAGGCTAACGATAACTAGATTTATTACTACTACTACTAAGAGATAGACTATAAGCGACTAGAATATCTAGTTCTAAAATAGAAGAGATTAGAAAATAATAGCTCTATACTATAGAACGCCTTATTACGGCTAGGAAAGTTTTATATATAGAAAAGTAGAGATAATCTATAGAGCCGGACTCTAAGATATTAAAGTCTTATAAAGAGCTAATTAGGCTCGATCTAGAGTTTACTAGACTAGATAGATCTAGGAAGATAAAAGGCTTACTTAATTATAGCGTCTAAGATAACTTTATTAGTAATATACTAGCTAAAGAGCTCGCTTTATATCTAGAATATAAGCCTAGTACTTAATATAGGACTCTTAATAGTTAGAGCCTATCTATTAATAGCTACTATTATATAAAGTTTCTAGTACTAGATATAAATAGTATAGCGAGAGGATATATAAATAATTTTACTATAAATAGGATTTATAGTTTCGATATAGTCTTAGATATACTTTAGTTATCCTAATAGAACCCTACTATTAATTTCTACTACTATATAGTAGTATAGAGAAAACGAAATAGCTAAAAATAGTATAAGTTAGCCCTTATTACTATAGTAACTATACTATAAGATATATTAGATCCCTTAACTATACTATATATAGGATCGCTAGTACTAAATAATCTCTTATTAATAAAAGTTATCCTAAAGTAGTATAAGAAGGACTCGAAGATCTTCTCTAATAAGGATATATTACTATTACTAGATTATAAGCTATATAAATTAAGTATCGATCTTATAGATAGTAAGTTACTTCTATAGAGTCTATTATATAATCTCTTAGAAGTAGAGCTAGAGATTCTATAGAAGTATTTAGAAGAGTACTTCGAAAAGAGCTAGATTAGATCTTCGAGATTACTAGCTAATATAGATATCCTCTTTATAAAGAAGAAAGATAGTAGTCTATACTTATATATTAACTATTAGGCTTTAAATACTATTACTATTAAGAATCGCTATCCTCTTCTACTTATCTAGAAGTCCTTAGATAGGTTAGCGGACTCGAATATATATACTAAGCTCGATATATATAATATCTACTATAGGCTCTATATTAAAGATAATAACGAGTAGAAAATAGCCTTTAGGACCTATTATAGCCTCTTTAAGTATATAGTTATCCTATTTAGGCTTATAAATATCCTAGGAACCTTCTAGATATATATTAATAGTATCTTATTAGATCTAATTAATATATTTATTAGAATATATAGTCTAGTTAGTAACCTAGTAAGCGATACTAAGGCAGACTAGATTATATAATAATAGTTATATAACTAGTCTAAGCTAATATCTTTTAGGTTTAGCTCTAATCTATAGATAATAATAATATACTTACTATTCCTACTTTAGCCCCTACTACTCCTTATAGCTTCTATTATAGTTTATAATCTATTTATACCTATCGGCCCTTCTTAGCTCGATAGGTTATAAGCCCGGGTTTATAACTATAAGATAGAAGACTAAAGTAGTATAGGTTACTCCTAAACCTATAAGTCTAGTCCTAGAAGGAAGAGGCAAAATAGGAGAGAGAGACTCGAGATAGACCTATATATATTATATAAAGAAGCTCTATATATATAAGCTATAAAAGAACCTAGTAAGGTATACTTACTTAAAGTATATTAGATCGCTTAGAGTATAAAGGGAATAGATAAGCCTAGGTCTTAAGTACTATTAGATAAGCCTTAGATTTAGTACTTAGTACTACTAATAACCTAACCTATAGGTTATAATAGTTAGGAAGGACTTAAGGAAGTTATTAGCTTTATAGAGTAGGAATCTATACTAAGTTTTTAGTAACCTTTAAAACTAAGAGGCTTAGTAGAGCTAGGGATCTATAACTAAGGAAGATAGCTATCTAGAAACTATTATTTTTAGACTAAAGAAAGAGCTTATTTCTAGAGTTTATTTAGATTTAATTTATAGAAGAAATTATAGATTAAGAAGGAGGAATTAGTAAAAGAAGGGCTATACTAATCTTAATAAGAGAGAATTATAAATTATAGTTTAAGATAATTAGGATATATCTAATAAAGCTAAAGGTTAAATAGATACTAGATAAAATAGTCCTTAGTATCCTAGTATCTATACTATCTAAGTATATCTTAATAATATTATTAGAATTACTAGACTAGTTAATTAGAAGAGTAAGTTATAAGGTTTATAATATAATAGTATTATATAAAATATTTATCTATATTTTAGAAGATAATTAGGATAAATATTAAGAGCTTAAATATATAAAGTATCTATAGATATAGGTAAAAGGAAAATATAAGAGAAAGCTTTAGATAATAGGAAGAAGCTTACTCTAATAGTATACTAATTTTAGTATAGAAGAAGGCTAAATAGTTAATAAAGTATAGTAAAGCCTAAGTAGTATAGCTAGGAAGGTAGTATTAATCTCTCTATAGTTTAAAGAAATTAAGACTAAGGAGAGAAGGATTTAATAGCTTCTAGTAGTCCTTCTAGAATTATTTAGTACTATTAGAGATAGAATAGATCTAAAATAGGATCTAAGCCTATAAGATATTCTTAGTATCCTAAGAGAAAAATAGGAATAGATAATAAGATAGGAGATAGCTATATTTACTAAGAAAAGAAATTAGATAGATAGGGATTTATTATATTTCCTATATAAAGAAAAGTACTAGATTAGAGAATGCCCTAATCTAGATAAGGCAAAAGTAGCTATTAAGCTAAAGTAGAGCTATAGGATAGTAAAAAAACAATTCCTATCTAGAGCTAGGAAGGGATCTTTACTAGATAAAGAGTAACTTAAAGAAATAGTAGAGAAACTAAGCCTAAGAATATAATCCTA
>JABCIY010000217.1:0-195548 GCA_014298035.1 Pseudocercospora fuligena
GCTTTATAGCTCTTAGTATAGTCCTTAATATATCGTCGGATACCTAGCTAGTCGTACGCTCTCTATACTAGCTCTATAGTTTTTTAAACCTAAAGTAGCCCGTAAGAGAGTTATCGTAATAGGTTCGGAGTACCTTAAGTCTATATAGGCCTACTAGTATATAGATATACTTATTAAGCTAGAGTATACTACTCCTATCCTCCTATCTTATTAGCTAAAGGTCTTTCTACTAATCCTCGATCGCTTTATAGATCCGTTAGGCTATCGGATCTTCCTACTAGGCTACTTAAATCCTCTAAAGGATATCGGTCTTATCTTCTACCTCTATCCGTACTACCGAGATATACTTAAAGGGTCCTTCTAACTTCGCTACTATCTTTATAACGTTAGTAGTAATGCCCCTACCTATTATTAGGCCTCCTAGCCCTAATTAGGCCTATAAGGCTTTTAGAACCGGTTTAGAGTCTTCTTAGGCTACCTAGCGACTAGAATAGTCGACGTCTATATAGTCCGGTCTTCTACTCGCCGTATCTATAGTACTATTTAGCTTACCTAGGATATACGTAATTATAAAGTTAAATATAGAGAGCTATTCTACCTATCTTACTTAGCGCCTTAATAAGGACTTAGTTATTATAAACTATTATAGGTTATTATAGTCCGATATTAGCTCTACCTAATATCTTACGCCTTTAAGATAGTATCGATAGTACTTAAACGTCTTAACTATAGCTAGTAACTTAATATCGTACGTATCGTAGTTCCGCTCCGTTATATTTTTATCTTCCTCGAGAAGTATATAACTAGGAACTACTATATTTTACCCTTAAAACTCGTACTATTAGTATAGGATACCTAATACTATATATCCTAAATATATTAGTTTTCGACCTATATAGGCCTCTCTAGATCGAAGTACTTTAATATAGGCGCTAAGTAGAAAGCTTCCTTAAAGTCTTAGAACGATTTAAGCGCGTTAGGCGGAATATAGATCTCTTAAGACTCCTCCTTCCGCTACTTATAACTACTATAGACTATATTAGGCCCTCTCTCTATTAAACGGTTTAGTAGGGCCGCGATATAGGAGAATCCCTTAATAAAGCGACGGTAGTAGTTTACGAAGCTAATAAATATATAGATATCGTATACTAATTTAGGTACTAGCTAATCTCGTATAGTATTAACTCGTTCTAGCTCTATCTCTACCTCTTATAGACTAATCTTATATTTAAGAAAGGAGACCGAGTCCGTATAGAACTCGTATTTAGACGGTTTATAGTAGAGCTTATACCGTTCTAGATACTTAAGGATCGCTAAGATATATTTACCGTATTCTCTTTATTCTTAGAGAAGATTAGGATATTATCGAGGTATATAATATAGAATATATTAATTAGGTCCGATAAGGTACTATAATATATACCTAGAAGATCCCTAGTATATTTATAAGCCTAAATAGGACTACTATATACTTAAAGAGGCTATAACGGGTCCTAAAGGCTATCTTCTACTTATTTACTATCCTTAATATAGAGTAATAGTAAGGTATGCGTATATCGAGCTTAGTAATATACGTTCGAGCCCGCTATATCTATCTAAGGACTCCTAGATAAGTAGGAGAGGGTAGCGATTTTATAGTAATAGCGTTTAAGGCCTGATAGTCGATTATATAAATATATTTTGTCGAGCTGAGGAGGGCCGACAGGTATAAATGGATCATAAAGTGCAACAGAAGCTACAAGGAGTAGTAGGGGCCAAAGTAGGAACAGCAAGTGTGTTGTTGTTATCTACAGGTTGGAGCTGAACCTGAAAGGTGTCAGCTTGGACTAGTCACATGACCATTATCATGTAATCCAGTCTGCCTTGGCATCCGTTGCCAGGTTACCAACTGGACTGTATATTCTAACACTCCCACTCAGAACAGTTGGTCTCTGAGTCCAATCCGAACAAACATATGCAATTCAGAATTTCAATCAGCCAATCAGATGCAGTGGTCTCCTGGTTGGCACAGTGTATCCAACCAGCAAGGTTCAATTCCTTGATCTGGAATCAATGTGGTAGAACAAATCCCAATGATCTGTTTCTATCACATTCTTTTGTCTTTCCTTTTGAACCACTGTATCCTGCTTGCATTCATATTCAGGAAAGATTCCAGGTCAGCCAATCAGGTGCAATGGCTTCCAGATTGGCACAGTGTATCCAATCTGCTGAGTTCAATTCTCAGGCCTGGTATCTTGTTTGCTCAACGGCGTTGATCGCCTTTGAGCAGGCACTTTTGTTGCCTTTTATGCAAGTTGTAATTGCCTTATGAATTGCTGGAACTGTGGCCCTGTCTTTGGCTTAGTCAGGCCATCAGCTACCATCTCTTTTGTTGGAGTGTATTCCACTGCAATCTTTCTTTGCCACCAAAGATTTCTGACCTTGTTGAAGCTAATATCAATATGTTTTGATCTCTCATGGGTATGAGCATCTTTGACAAGAGTCAAAGCTGCCTGGTTGTCACCCATAATCTGAACAGGTCTGATTTCATTCACTGTATCAGAATTTCCTTTGATCAGTGGTTGAAATGAACATTCTCCCACTAACCATGCACAGTCCATCTCCCTTAGGAGTGCTGCAAGGAACTGAGATTGCTTTGCACATGCATTCATTGCCATGTACTCAGCTTCCATAGTTGATGTAGCAACTGACTTTTGCTTCTTACTCATCCAAGAAACTGGTGATCCACAGAGAAAGAAGATGCTTCCAAGGATTGAGACTCTATCAGCTTTGTCCATTGCATAATCAGAGTCTGAATATCCAATCAGCTTTCCTCCTCCCCTTCTGAACATCAAACCCAGGCTTGGGAATGATCTCAGGTATCTAGCCAGTTTCCTGAGTGCTTTTAGGTGTCTCTTGGATGGATCTGATGCATATGATCCAAGTCTTCCAAGGGCAAAAGCAATGTCAGGTCTTGTCATGGTCATTGGCCACATCCATGTACCATTTTGGCTTTGGTACTCTGTCTTGTCACATCTCTCTTCATCTAAGTCAGATTTCCTCAGACTCTCATAGTTGTCAAGAGGTGACAAGGTTGGGTGGGCCATTTCTTTGGTCATTCCAAACTTTGCAAGGCTTTCCTGGATATAATGTTCTTGGTCAAGCTTCAGAGTACCATTCTTTCTGTCTCTGGTAAGCTTCATCCCAAGAATTTTGGTTGGTTCACCCAGGTCTTTGATTTTGAACACCTTGCCCAGTTCTTTCTTGAACCAGAGAACATCTTCCAGTTTTGGTGCTGCAATGGGAATGTCATCCACATGGGTTAAAACCATCAGGTTCCTGCCCTTGTGAATGAGCAAGCATGGGTCTACCTCTGATTGGTAAAACCCCATTTTCTCCAGCTTTGAGACACATAGCTTGTTCCAGTCTCTTGCTGCTTGTTTCAGGCCATACAAGCTCCTCAGGATTTTCAGAGCCATACCTTGTGGGATTTCCACTCCTGGTGGGGGAATCATGAAGATATCTTCCTGTAGGGTACTTTCAGTGAATGCATTGTTCACATCCACTTGGTGCAATTCCAGGTCTTTCTCACATACAGCAGCCATAAACACCCTGAGTGTGTCATGCCTTACTGTTGGTGCAAATGTCTCCTGAAAATCTACCCCAAATTTCTGGGAAAAACCCCTTGCAACCAGTCTTGCTTTGAACTTGTCAATTGCTCCACTGATTAGTCTCTTCACATCAAACACCCATTTTGAGGTAACCAGGTTTGCTCCTTTTGGTGGAACTACCTGATCCCAGGTATGGTTGCTTCCAAGTGCAATCAGCTCTTTCTGGATTGCCTCTTCCCACATGTGACCCCATTTTGGATCTTGTATTGCCTCTTGGTAGGTTCTTGGAATTGGAACCTCCTGTCTTTGTGCAATCCCTGGTGCAAAAGCAGGGAATGCAACCTCATAGACACACCCTAGAAGTTCTTCTGTCCAGTTCATACTTGGATCCAGGTCTTTCATCATACAGATAAAGGCTCTGTGATGTTTTGCTTCAGGGAGTTCTTCATCCTCTGATTCTCTTGGTCTTTTCTGCATAGTTGATCTTGTGGTCATACTATGAACTCTTTCTTCTCTTAACCCTTCATCAGAAATTGATCTTCTTCTCTTTGAATTCCCCTCCTGAGCCTGGACATTCTGGTTGTCTTGCTGAGGTTTCTCTTGGCTCTGATTAGGAGCCTGCTGTTTTTCATTCTTGTTTTCTTCTTCTGGATCAGCTATCACCTGATATTGCTTAATGTCCTTTGGTGGTGGAGGCAGTTGAACATGTAATGGTTTCAGATCCAGTTTCTCCTTTCTTGGTCTGCCAACTGGGTTTCTTGCTGGGGCTTGGCTTGGCTGGTTGAGTCTGGGAACATTCAAGGTCATATCCCCTCCTTTCTCATTCTCAAACCAGACAGCATTGTTGTGAGCCCTTATAGCCTTCATGTCAGGCTCCCAGAACAGCCACATCTTGGATGTATCAGGCACATATCCAATGAACACAGCATTCTTTCCCCTGTTCATTAGCTTGTCTGATCTCATCCCAATTGGCTGAGATTTGGCATCCATATACACAACTGCTTTGCATCCCCAAACCCTGAAGTGTGATACAGAAGGTCTCTTTCCAGTGAAAGCTTCATCAGGTGAAACTTTGAATCCATCAAAATCTGGCCCATTTGGTAGGGCATTTCTTATAACAGTACAGGCATCCAATGCTTCTGGCCAGAATTCAACTGGCATATTTGAATCTTCAAGCATGGCCCTAACATGTTCTTCAGATGTCTGGATTGACCTTTCTACAACTCCATTTTGGATTGAGTTGTATGCCTCAGTTGTGTGGTAGGAGATTCCAGATTCTTTCTCCACTGCTTAAGTAACGAAAGCAATTCCCTTGCTCCATCACTTCTTACTGCCTGAAGCTGATTCCCTGATTGCAGTTCAGCTTTTCTTTTCCATTCCTGCAGGGTGTCTGCTGCATCTTCTCTTGATTTTAGTGGACTGGTCCACTTCTTTCTTGAGAAGTTGTCAACAATCTCAAGCCACCATTTGAAACCAAGCCTTGAAACAGGCAATGGTCCACAGATATCAATTGAAACAAGGGAGAGCCTGGCAGGCTTCCTCTCAGTCTCCTTGCCTCTGTGTTTCTTCATCTTGGCTAGAGAACACACTCTACAAGGCTGATGCTTTGCAGGGACAGGAATTTTGTCCTTCAGGTCAGTTACTTTGTGAAGGTCTCTTACTAGTCCTTCTCCAAAGTGTCCAACTCTTCTATGCCACAGCTCCCACTGATCCTGGTCAGTCTGAGCTGCAAATGCACAGGCATTTTCATTCACTGAATCCTGGGGAATGCATATGTATGCAAGTTCATCCAGGTCTTGGCTGATTTCTTCAATGAATGGTACTCCTCCTGAAAGCCTTGTCTGGACAACTGGCCTTCCATCAGGTGAATGAAGTGTGAATTTTGGTGGTTGAACACCGAACTGCTTGCTGAATTGGTTCCAAGAAACAAGATTGACTCCAAGCCCAGGTACAAAGAGAACACCTTTCAATACAATCTGTTTGCCTTTCCTTCCACCCATTACTGCATTCCCAACATGTGTAGCTGTCAAGTAGCCACCCCCAACCTTGATCCACTTTTTCCTCTCGAGAGGCTTCAGGTCTCTGAAGAGTGATTCTTGGTCAGTCATGTGGGCAGAAGCACAAGAGTCAAGCAGCCATTCAGATAGCTTGTACTTGCCTTTTGCCTCCACAGTTGAATGAGCTACCTCATCAATATCTTCTTCCTCAGGTGGAGGAGATGATTCAGAGGATGCCTCTGCATCTTGTGCTGCATAGGCTTTCTTGGAAGATGGCTTCCTAGATCTCTTTTCTAGGGATTGTATCTTCAGGCTCAGTTTCTTCACCATCTCTTTCAGTTGCTCTTTGTCAGGTGAAGATCCCCTCCTGGCCCTGGATGGGGATTGTTTCTTTGCTATCCTGTAGCTCTGCTTTGGTCTGACAGCTGCTTTTGCCTTGTCTAGGCTGGGGCATTCCTTGACCCAATGCTTCCCTTCACACAGGAAGCATAATAGGTCTTTACTGCTTCCTGCTTGATAACCTCTCTTGGCAAACATAGCTGTCCCACTGTCTTCTTGCAATCTTGCTTCATGTGACTCTAGGAGCATAAGCACCTGGTCAGGTGTCATAAATGCTTGGGCCAGGATAGTATCTTTTGTACTCTGGTACTCAGATGGGAGAGCATCCAGGAGGTGTTTTATCTTCCTCTCTGGTTCTTTGTAGTGACTCTCCTTTGGGTCTATCTCAGCAATCCTTCTGCCAAGATTCCCAAGATGTACCCAAGCCTTCCTGATTGTCCATTCATCTGACATCTTGAAGGTAATGTACTCCCTCACAACTGCCATAGCGTGTGCAGTATACACCTTGCTGTATTTGGACCTCATCTTTGTCCAAACATCTGTAGCATTCTTGTCCTCAAGGATTTCCTCTTGATCATCTTCAGAAAGACAGATAAACAGCTCATACCTGGCTGTTGCATTTGCCTTCCTCCACTCTGGGCTGTGCCTAGAGTGCCTGAGTCCCTGAAGAGTAGGAGTACTCTCTTCTGATGCTTGTGGTGTCCATGAGTCAGAGATGACCCAATATACATCTTTTCCTTCAAGGTTGTTCTCCTGGAGACTGAACCATATTCTCCAATTGTCTCTTGTCAAGATTGGTGCAGCCCTTCTCTTGCCAATTCCACCTTCTTGATCCATGATTTCTTCTGCAAATCAAACCCAAACAAACTCCAGAACCAAGCTCTTTCTTTACTCTGAAAATAACAGTTTCTGGATGGCTGTCTTCCTTGGTTGGCAGATCCCTGGCTCTGCTAGGCCTATCAGTTTTTTGAGGTTACTGAAAACTTGGTACAGATTCCTGCTCTGTAGGGCAAATGACTTCCTCAAGTCCTTCCTGACTGTTACAAACAGGTCAGGGTATTGGCTGTACTGAGTGCTGAATCTGAGGCTTATCCAAAGGTGCTCAAAACTCAGGCTTATCTGTTCCCTTTACACTCTAGCAATCCAACATGCATTAATGAGTGTGCCTCACTAGGTTCTTTCACAACTTATATGCACAGGGCTTCTTTGTACAATGTGTGTGGGTCTACCTCGAGTCTCCCTCTCCTGTTTTGCCTCTTCCTTCTAGGACTGGACTTATAGGTTTAGGAGTAACCTGTACTGCTTTAGTCTTCTACCTTGTAGTTGCAAACCCGGGCTCATAACCTGTCGAGCTGAGGAGGGCCGACAGGTATAAATGGATCATAAAGTGCAACAGAAGCTACAAGGAGTAGTAGGGGCCAAAGTAGGAACAGCAAGTGTGTTGTTGTTATCTACAGGTTGGAGCTGAACCTGAAAGGTGTCAGCTTGGACTAGTCACATGACCATTATCATGTAATCCAGTCTGCCTTGGCATCCGTTGCCAGGTTACCAACTGGACTGTATATTCTAACAATATAGACTACTATCTTTCTTCTTTACGAAGAGGATACCTATACTAGCCGGTAACCTCGAAGATCTAATCTAGCCCTTCTCGAGGTACTCTTCTAGATACTTCTATAGAACCTCTAGCTCTACCTCCGAGAGATTATATAATAGGCCCTATAGAGGTAACTTACTATCTATAAGGTCGATACTTAATTCGTATAGCCTATAGTCTAGTAATAGTAACGTATCCTTATTAGAGAAGATCTTCGAGTACTTCTTATACCGCTCTAGGATAACCTTCGCTAATAAGGGATTATTTAGTACTAGCGATCCTATATATAGTATAGTCGAGGGATCTAATATATCTTATAGTATAGTTACCGCGGTAACGAGGGCTAACTTACGCTATTTTCGGCTATTTTACTTTCTCTATACCGCTATATAGCGATAGAAATTAATAGCGGAGTTCTATTAGAATAACTAGGATATATCTAGGACTACGTCGAAACCGTAAATCCTATCTATAGTAAAATTATCTATATATCTTCTCGCTATACTATTTATATCTAGCGCTAGAAACTTTATACGATAGTAGCCGTTAATAGATAGGCTCTAACTATTAAGAGTCCTATATTAAGTACTAGACTTATACTCTAGATATAAACCGAGCTCTTTAGCTAGTATATTACTAATAAAGTTATCTTAGGCGCTATAATCTAGTAAGCCCTTTACCTTCCTAGGCCTATCTAGTCTAGTAAACTCTAGGTCGAGCCTAATTAGCTCCTTATAAGGCTTTAATACCTTAGAGTCCGGCTCCCTAGATTATCTCTATTCCTCTATATATAAAACTTCCCTAGCTACGATAAGGCGCTCTATAGTATAGGGTTATCGTTTTCCGACCTCTTTTACTTTAGAGCTAGGTAGTCCGGTCGCTTATAACCTATCTCCTAGTAGTAGTAGTAACGAATCTAGTCCTCGTTAGCCTTCTAGAATAGTCTATAGTCTAAATTAGGCCTCGATAGGCTATTAGGCCGCTATTAGGATCCGGATAGTCGCTTATAGTCTAGTATATCCTTATCTATATTATCGTAGATTATATCGGAGTATAGGCGACTCTTTCCTTTCGCTATACTACCTTCTACTAGTTTTATATACCTCTATTATTCGTACGCCCTATCCTCTATCTCCGTAAGAATAGCTAGTAGTAGCTTAATAAGACTTAGTCTTTTCTAAAGATTATCGTATAGCGTAACTATAAAAGTATATATCTATTAGGACTATCTATCCTTACCGATCTCGTCCTACTAGATCTTTATATACTCTATAAGCTCTAATAGGTCTCGGAGGCCTTATTTAGTATAGCGAAGTCGTATATAGGCCTATTAGGCCCTTTTCTCTATAGATCCTATCGAGTCTAGTATATATACCTTTATTTCCTTCTATATAGGTTAGGTTATCCTAAGCGACTTAATATAGCGCTTCTATTTAGACTAGTATTTATAATCGACCTATTCCTTACCGAAGTCTACCTTAGTAAGCTTAGTAATATAGATAGTTAGGTTTCTATAGAAGATTCTTTCTACCGAGTCGGCCTATTACTACTATTCCGCTCGGCTCTTATCCGTAAAGACTATCGGATTACAAGCCTTCGGAATTATAGTCGAGGTTAGTATAGTATAGCCTAAGATAGGCCGACTAATAATAGCTAGCGGTTTTCTAGCTATAAGTTCTATAATCGTCGCGTTCGCTATAGTAGTTCTAGCTTTAATTCTAGCTAGTTTAGCTCGTTATTCTACCTTTTTAGCCTCTTTCTCGACTACGAGGATCTATCGCTCTAGATCGTCGTTATCTAAGCTAGATTAGTTATTAACCGGCCCTTCCTAGTTCTCTATAGGTTCGTCTTTATTAGATAGGGCTAGCCCTTTATCTTCGTCGCCTTCTATAGATATATTACCCTCTCTCTTAGAGATAGTATCTAGTATTACTAAATCTTCTAGCTCGCCTCTAGACTAAGTAGTTTATTTACTAGCCTTCTTCGAAGTAAGAGCTATTACTAAATAGTTTATTATATATTAGAAGATCGATTCGTATATAAGAGTAGATTATAATATATAGGCTAAACTATCCTAAGTATAAGATACTCGAATCGATAAGGAAGGGAAAAGAAAAAGATATAAAGGAGCTATAAAAGCTAGAATAGTCTAGAGTAGGCTAAGCTAGATCCTCCTAGGGCTTAGTACGGCTAATATATAGTATACTATATATAGGTCCTTATACTACTACTCGATAATACTTCTATATACTATATATATACTAGTCGATAGATATTAGAATAGACTAGTATTAGGTTCTTAGTACTATCTTCTAATTCGTTAGATTTAAACCTAATTAAGTATATTTAGGTATAGATTAAAAATAAACTTCGATATATATATTAGATAGAAACGGTTATATAGCTAGATTAGGAGATAGAGCGGTTATAGTAGGAGCTACTAGACTATATACTCGAAAGTATAATAGATTCTATATATAAGCGTTACGAAGCGGTTATTCAAAATAAGGGATATCTAACCAAATATTAGCTAGAATTGGTTTAGCAATTAACGGGGCGTTAGCGCCCCGCATTAGCGCCGCGCACGGACGGCCCACTTCAAAAAACACTACTATATAACAAGTTCTTCGATCAGATCGCATCTTTTGAAGCCCATGGCTGTCCTCATAGATTAGTAATCACTCACTGTCGTACTCGCTTTTCTCCACATTCACATGAGTCCCGAGGAAATGATTAGTAGTATATCGACCCTGGTTACTATATGACATGTAGAGTTGGCTGTTTGTCCATCACAGTTATTGCCGATCGATCATATCTGTGACACAACGAAATGCCTTCCCTTCGAGCAAACATCTACGTCGCTCCACCAATCCCATTCAGCGGGCCAAATGGCAAAGTACGTGGCCACTGGTCACCGATCTCCTCAACTTTGATTCACGGCGAAAAGGAAGCGGTCTTGGTCGATACTCCAATCACCAAAGCTCAGAATAAGGATCTGGCAGACTGGGTCGAACGCACCATTCCAACCAAGAAATTAATCACATTGTACATTACGCACGGCCATGCAGACCACTGGCTCGGCATCGGATACCTCCAGAAACGCTTCCCGGGACTCAAGGCAGTGGCGAGTAGAGGTACGATCGAACACATGAAAGAACAGATCGAACCAAATGCATTCCCAGCGGTTTGGGGAGAGAGATTCCAGGGCCAGCTCGATGAGGACTTCGTGTTAGCTGAACCTCTTCCAGCCAATGGCGAGTTTCATCTCGAAGGATGTGTCCTCAAGGCAGTCGAAGTTGGCCATAGCGATACTCATGACTCGACAGTGCTGTGGGTTCCAGATATCAAGCTAGCAGTATGCGGAGATGTGGTCTATGGCGATGTACACCAGATGCTGGCGTATGCGAAAACGAAGGAGTTGCGGGAAGAATGGATTCGAGCTATTGAGAAAGTTGAAGATCTTGGTCCGGAGTTGGTTGTGGCTGGTCACAAGAAGGCAGATGAGCTTGATGGCGTATTCCATCTCGAAGCCTCGAAGCAGTACATCCGGGACTTCGGGGCTTTTATCGAGGGTGGCGCGAAGGATGCGAGGGAGTTGGGCAGATTGATGTTGGAGAAGTATCCGACAAGATTCAGTGAGTACCCTTGGGTTTTAGTCCCATTCGAGACGTGTATTGACAACGGTGACAGATCCTGGTGCATTGTACGCTGGTTGCATGGCGGCGTTTCCATCGAAGAAGGCCAGCTTGTGATTAATTAAATTTGCATCATGTCGACGAATATTTTGGAGTCGAAGTAAAGGCTTCAGCTTCCCCTTGCCAGTAAAGAGGAATGGTTATCGTGCGTTTGGACAGAGTCGTCAAGTAATGACATTCCTGACAGGCCTCATATTCTCGCTCGAGGTCGCCACTTGGCGTATGGATGATCGCCTGATGAAGGAACGAGATGGTCGACATCAGATGTGTTGACCAGCCCGGGGTGGACCTCAGACAAGTTCTTGATGCCAAGCAGCTTCATGGCACTCTCCATCTCATCTCTGAGTATTGCCACAAGATGTTCGGCTCCCTCGCTGCCATAGCCCAGAGCAAAGAGGAAAGGCCTGCCCATGCCCACAGCTTTCGCACCTAGACATAGTGCCTTCAGAATATCTCCACCGCGTCGGAAGCCTCCATCTACATAGATTTCCATTTGATCAAAGATTTCCGGACATTGTTTATGAAGCTCCAAAAGAACCAGAATAGAGGGTGGGCTGAAGTCCAAGTTTCTGCCCCCATGATTCGATACCAGAATACCATCTACTCGCATCTTCATCGCCATCTTGGCATCTTCAGCCGTCATGATACCTTTCAGTACAGTGGGTAGATCTGTCAGACTTCTGATCCAATCGATGTCCGGCCAGACGAGTGCCTGATCGATATATGCTCCGACAGTCTTGGTTAAGCCACCCCCTCGCTTACCACTCCGTTCGCCCGTGATAGGATTAATCGCAATCTCGTCAACTCGGAGGCGCTCATCTGATTCTCGTTTGCCTCTGCCTGCTGCATCGACTGTCACAAATATTGCTCGCATTCCGAGGGCCTTGGCGTTCTTGATCACTTCCTCGGACTTGCTCCGATCTTTGTTAACGTAGAGTTGGAACATGAATGGATGATCGGGAGCCTGTTCGATAATCTCTTTCGCGGGATAAGAAGCATTGCTCGAGATCTGCAGATCGTTAGCGTTATGACCATCAGTTAGGAGAGATACGCACAATCTCCAGAATGCCACTCGATTGTGCAGCTCGGGCTAGCGCTTTCTCGCCTTCAGGATTGATCATCTTAGCCAATCCAGACGGACATATGAAGAGTGGGACTTTGACGGGTATGCCTAGAATGCTGCTTGATGTGTCCACCTCTGCAACATTTCGCATGACTCTGGGACGAAACCATATTCGCTGCAGCATTTCCCGATTCTTATCACGAGTCCAGCAGTCTGTGGCGGCTGTAGAATAGAATGCATGGGTTTTAGCTGACGATGTCTGTAATGATGCTTCCTCAAAGTCGTTGCTGGGCATACAGGTAAGTATTGAGACAACTAAACGATGACAGAGAATGTACGCACGCATTGATGATGGCATGAAGTGGTGTCTTGTCCTTATCCGACGCTGCCTGTGTCGGATTCTGCGGTAGAGGTTCACCAGCCCATTCTGAAGTGATCGTCGATCGATCAAGGTTGCCTTTGAACAGATCTGGAGACAAGCTATTCTTGACAACGGATGATGAATGTATCTCGGAATATGCCTTTGTGGCATCTTTGCCAGCGTATTTAAGAATTACTAGATCCCTTCAGCAATTGTACATTCTTATGGCAATACCAACTTGGCTTACGAGAAGGTCCACCAGGATGCTCGCTGCTGAATTGAGTACAATCCCATACCTGGTCCTCGACCACAAGCCAACAATCTTCGGGGGTGTTGTGTTTTGCAATCTCTTGAGTTGAAATCAGTCTTGACTCCTCCATGTCTACGATCTAAGAAGATCTATATGCAATGATCAGCAGTCACAATCAATAAACAGGTTCTTGTGATATGGACGAGTGAGAAGCAAGGAATTAATGATGATTGATTCTGCCTCTACCTTCTTCCCACCTTCTCCGCTATCGGACTTCGGCAGGGGAGATGATCGCTCGGCATAGCCTTCCCGGTGCGTACTGTCTGGCGTGAACATTGGACGCGTGGGCTATCAACAGATCCGGAGACTGTACTCTGGTGCTCTCGGTGCTGTACAAAGCAAATGGAAGGGGTGTGCGCAATGGTCTTGGTGGGTGTTGATATGACGAACTCCAAAGTCAAGCAATTCACCAGCCACGCGCTTGGGCCATCATTGAAAAGCTCGGACCTAGGCCGAAAGATAGGGCAGCGACGAAGGAACTCGACCTTGTCGTCCCCAGTCTTTCGGCGGACCTGGTCGACTTAATAGACAATGGCCGTTGCGGGTGCCATTACGCAATGATAGCGTACCGCGAGCACACATAAAGCTCCGTCGGTAAGTGGAAGGCAGGTGTATGGACATTAACCTCTTAGATGCCCCGGCCACAACAACGAGCGAGTCCACAATGTCTGCAGAAAAGCTGGTCCGTCTGGGCGTCCTGGTTCCATCTTCTAACACAGCTCTCGAACCTCTCACCAGTGCAATACTCTCGACACTAAACAATGTCTCGGCTCACTTCTCGCGTTTCGAGGTCACCGAAATATCGCTTTCCGAGCAAGCCTTATCCCAATTCGACAATAGCAAGATCATAGAGGCTGCAAAGCTCCTACAGCACGCTCATGTCGATGTCATAGGTTGGAGTGGGACAAGTAGTGGTTGGCTAGGCCTGGAGGCCGATGACCGGTTGTGCAAGCGGATCGAGGAAGCAACAGGCGTTAAGGCAACGACAAGTGTCATTGGATTATGCAATATCTTGCAAGAAGTCATGAAAGACGGTGATTCGAAAGCACGCTTTGGTCTCGTTACGCCTTATCTGGACGAAGTGCAGAAGAAGGTCGTGGAGACTTTTGGGAAAGCAGGCTATGAAGTGGTCGCGGAATCGCATCTGAACGGGAAGGTCAACGTAGAGTTTGCAGACATCACAGAGGAAGAGCTGGATGAGCAGGTTGCTGAAGTTGTGGAGAAGATGGAGGATGAGCCGGTGAGGATTGTGTCCACATTCTGCACGAATCTGCGTGCTGCGCAAAGGGCTTCTTATTGGGAGAACAAATACCCTGGCTTGATTGTAGCAGACACAGTGGCAACTGTGATTTGGGACATGCTTCGGATAGCTGGACTCGACATAACGAACCTGCGTGGCTGGGGCAGCATCTTCTCCAAAAGTCCTACAAAAGCAGAATCGTGAGCTTACTGGCAGACGATCAACAATAGCTCATCCTCAAGCGCACAGCTTGCTCCGGCTGTCACCTGTCACTGCTTCACTTGTGGGTAGCTGCAGGAGAAGACGCAGTCTGAGTATTTACGTATGAAACTCTTTACGCATGCACCCACACCTGAAGGGTCCAAAGATTCATGAAATGGGCCTTGTGACCATGTTATCTGCCTTGCCCAGGAACTGCTCGCGAATGCTTCCATTGGGCCTATCGAGTCGTGTCGAGATCCCAGAGGGCGATACCAAAGCAGATCTGGTGGACATGCTGACTCCTGAGTGGCAACGTGCGCGAACCGACTCAAACGTGCGTCGAACATTACCTCAACCCGCCGCTTCGATGCCGGCACTCTGGCGGCAGCAGAGCGGCAGATTCAATGCATGGTAGACGGTGGTGTTGCGTTGTTATCTTCAAATCGGTCCTCTCACACAAATTTGGTGTCAGCTTCGACACAGGACGATGGCTGCCGCAAAGCGTTTGTGTGCTAAGCATACCTTCGCAACCCGCCGACTCCATAGCGACAGCTAGTCGGCATCAGATCGACGGGTCCAGTGTCTGAAAACCGACGGCGTTGCGTTATCGTCATCAAATCGGTGCTCTCATACAAATTTGGTGTCTGCTTCGACATAGTCTTGGATGCCTGCCGCTCAGCGCGTTTGCCCCAAACACACTTTCGCGACCCGCCGCTTCAGTAGTACCAACCTGTCGGCAGTAGGGCGGCGGGTTTAGTCTCTGATACATGATGGTGTCGCCTCGCTGTCATCGAATCGGTTGTTCCTCACAAATTTGGTGTCAACCTCGACAGGGCACTGTTCGACACCTGCCGCACTGCGTATGGATGTCCCAAACACTTCTTGTACCCGTCGATCTGATGCCGACGCCTAGTCGGCAGTGATTCGGCGGATGCACTTCACGCTGCACGATAGCGTTGTCTCGTCGTCGTCGAATCCGTCTCCGCATACTAATTTGGTGGTCGGTTCGATGCTGCGCTGTCGATACCAGTCGCACAGTGCATTTGTGCCTAACACACTTTCGGTACCCGTCGAATCGATTGCGACTCTCTGGCGGCAGTACTACGTCGGGTCTCAGTAACAGGACATGGCGATGTTGTCTTGTTGTTGCAGAATCGGTCTTCTCACTCAAATTTGGTGTTCATCGCGACACGGGCAGCGAGGCCTGTCGCCCGGCGCATCTGCGTCAAAAACACCTTCCCAACCCGCCGATCTGCTGCCGATTCATGGTTGGCATCGTAGCGGCGGGAAGCGTGTGACAAAAATAGTGTTGCGATGCCGTCGTGGTAGAATCTGTCCTGCCTCCTAAATTTGGTGTACAGCGCGACGCTACGTTCGAAACATGCCGAACGACGCATATCCTCAAAACTTCACTTTCCAGCCCGCCGATGTGCTGCCGACAGTCACTCTTGAGAGATTCGGCGGGACAGTCACTGTGCGGAACAAGTGTGGTGGTGTCGTGATGTCGATGGCGCAAAATGCTCGCCCATAGTCCTTCTCAAGCTGCCACCATACACTTACCGACCGCCGCACCTGCCAGCACCACTGCTCTGCTCATTAAAACCCGTCGAAATGCTGCCGCCGGTCATTCTCGAGAGAAGCGGCGGCACGAGCGAATAAGACTAGGTGTTGTGGTGCGATGGTACGCAATGGCGTAAAGTCTTCGCTCAAAATCCTTTCTCTGCACGAATTCTGACTGCCGACTACACCATCGCTACTACTCAAGTTATAAGATCCCGCCGTATCGATGCGAACGATTCATACTCAGAGAATCGGCGGGTTGGCTATGCTTGAAAGTCATAGATCGCTGCCATAGGTGCTGTTGTGAACTTTTCACCCAAGGTGCAGCCTCCTAAAGCCAACGAACACTTCCTGGCTGCCGACTACGCCACCACCACCTCTCAGGTTCAAAAAACCCGCCGCATCGATGCCGATAGACCGTTTTCAAAGGATCGGCACGCTGGATCCTACTGAAAAGGCGACATGGTCGACGCCGTACTACACGATGCAAATCTTTCGCCTGAGTCCATTCGCTGATGCTGCTCAAGAATACATGACCTGCCGCGCAATGAACCAACGCTCTTCAGAATGCTCCAACCCGACGAAACGATGCCGACGGTAACAATCAGGAGCATCGGCGGGCTGCTGTTGCCATGAAATACGAAGGGTTGTTGCACTTTGCGATGTCGCAAACCTCACGCCTAAATCCTTTCGTTAACAAACTTCATGGCTTGACGACAACAGCGCCACCACTAAGCAACGCATTAGAGCCCGCCGAAGCGATGCCAAAAATATTTCTGAAGACATTCAGTAGCCTGTTCTTGCGGTGCCTGATGTCGTTCGCGTACATACTTCATGTTACAAGCCTCCAAGCCAAATCGACAAACCATCAAAGATCGACCGCCTGCCGCACGACGCCTGTCTTCAGCAAACATGCATGTATGGCTACAGACTTTCAGAAGGCTTTCTGTGTCATTCTCGTTACCGGACGAGCAAGAAATTGATGGACTGTGGGGTCTCAGTCCATACATTGTGCTTCGCGTTGATGTCTAAATAACCATTATACGATTTCAAACTCCCCACTAACTCCTTCAAAGGCGGTGATCCCTCCACCTAATGACTTTGCATCACCATAATATCGTAATCTGTACGTTCCTCGTAGCTCATCATCGTTCCTAACCAGAAGCTCGGTATGCACGTCTTTACCCTCATCAGTCTCATTTCCCCGCCAGTCCCCATTCTCCCACTTCGTCTCCCAAGAGATCTTGACCTCACTCGTTCCCAACGCGGTGCTAGTTCTCTTCCACTCATAAACCAGACTCCAATCCTCATCATTTCTGATTTCTTCCCAGACTGCAATATCGAGATTAAGTTTCTCGACAGCAGCAAAAGTCTGCTCGAGTCGGAAGTTATTGCGAGGGTTTGCGCCGACAAAGGTTGCTGATATGGTATCACCGGGTCTATAAGTCTTCTCCACATCTTTGGTCACCTGGCCGAAATCTTTGAAGAGGCCAGCGCGATCGACGATTACCGGCGTGATGAAGCTCAAGCTCTTTTCGACGAAAATTGGTGGTTTTGGACCATGGGTATGGTTCAGATGCGGTAGGCTACTAGCCGATGCTGCAAGCTGGGGGAGGTAGGTGAGACTGAGGTTAATGTAGGCGTCGAGAGTCCAAGGACCGTATAGAGTCGATGCACCTTCGTAGCGCTGGACACTATACTCTTCTGGCGTGGTGATGTAGTGCGTGTAGGTGTTTGCAGGTCCGCCGAGGACGACGATTGGTTCAGATCCCTGGGAGTCGAGCTCATTGCCGTGTATAGACACAGCAGACGTGTGCAAAGCCTCTCGCCAACGACGACCCGCCATTGTGGTCGCCTCGCCTGGTGAAACAATGATGTAGAACTGGCCGACACGCAAGAGCTGTATATCGACAATGTTCGGGGTCCAGTCGTAGGGACGAGAGCTCTCACCGACATCAAGCAAGATAGGTTTCTCCCGATGGCATGCCTTTTGCGTATCATTTGGCGAATGTATGAAGTTCCTAACCGCATTCCAAAGAGGATTTGCGTGCGGCTCATTTGGCTGGCCTTGCTTGAAGTCGAACGCTCCGGGACCGTCTGATGTACCAGCTGCAAATGAATATCCCAGAGCAGCCGGGCAAGTATTGACTTCGGTTCCATTGGGTAATGTGAAGTGGTAGTTACTAAGATCAGCATATTGATGTACGCCGCGAACCACTTGACCACGGACAGGCGTGAAAGCTGACTTGTCTTCGAACAAGCGACGGGCACCTCGGAACTGTCGGGTTCCAATCTCATAGCTTGACGCAGTGCCGCTATCGTCACGTCCGAAGTAGGGTCCTCGTCCGTGACATGGTTGTGTCACGTTGCCACAAAGGCTGGTTTCGAAGTCGCAAAGCTCTCCAGCTTGGGGGCCAGATTCACAGTAAGCTCCGAGCACATTCGGAGATGTGTCACCCACATTTGCTTGACTAAAGCCAGCGACGAAAGATGTGTCACTGACAGATTTCTCAAAGAGCGTTGCGGCGACGCCTTTGTTATCGCCAGTGACTAGGGTATTGTTTCCGAGCATGCTCGTCCCATGGACTGCGAACCACGTCAAGACGCCGACATCCTTCTCTCCGGATTTTGTGGCTTGACTAAAACGCAGGGCAGTCATAGTCTTGTCGACGTCGTGTTCGTACCGCTGCCTTTCCAGCTCGGGGTTCTGGAGATAAGCCCAAGGACTTCTGTTGACATTCGCATCCAGTATGTCGATGCTGCCAATACTCAAATGACCAACAGCAAGCGACTCGTGCGCCTGTTTTATGGACGCGACAGCGCCTTGCACAATCGCATCGTAAGAAGGTTTGTTGAAGCCTTTACTCGTGATCTGAGGTAACAAGTAGTTCAGCCAAGCTCCAGGCCCGCTGTGAGAATGAGTACCAGTCACTGCAACGTTCTGCTGTCCATATAGAGCATAGTCGCCACCTAGTTCCTTCAGGGCGTCCAGTATGCCATGTCGAACAGCAGTGTCGCCAGACTGTGTGTCCAGCACTAGATATACAAAGCGATCTTTTGCCTCGTGAGTATCACCGATGATGAAAGCGCGTGAGTGCAGTCGTTGTCTCAAGCCACTTCCAAGTTGAGCTGGGTCTGCGTATCCCATAAAATTGATCTCAGCGACTGGTCCAGTAATGTCGCCCTTTCCAACGCCAACAAGATACTCATCACCATATTCCAGGGCCGGCTCCTGGCTGGCATGGATGCTGAAGCGAGTTCGTTCTGCCCACAGGTCCAACACAGAAGGACCTAGTCTATGCAGTACGTTCAGGGTCGAAAGAACAAGAAAGACCAAAAGCGCTACAATGAGCACCGGAAGTGGTGAGCGGCCCATATTGGTAGTTTGGAGTCCAGATCTGTCTCAACGAGTCATGGTTCTGCAGTCGTGGCCAGCAACGACTATGCTCAAGATGTTGTAGAGGAGAAGTATATATCGATCGTGAATGCGAATTTGAATGCTCTTATGCCCTGTAGCCCTCTCTTCACCAACACCTGCCACCTTCAATGATGATTGATGGCAAAAGGCGGTAGTCTGGGATGATGGTTCTGTGAAAGTTGAGGCAACGGCGTCGAGATGGTCGTCATGGTGTCCGCCTCACTTTTGGTGCCGCGGCTTCTTTGGCCGACTCTTCGCTGCCAAAACTTCACGCCTATACGTCAACTTTCGCGACAGCAAGCCAAAAATTTACAGCAATGCCTTTGATCACGAGCGCGCCGGACGCGCTACCATATATCGATGCGCCAGTATCAGATCACCAGCTGGCAGCAGCAAATACCTTGATTCAGGCCGAAATCGACGCTGCGCATGCGACGACACTACACCCATCAATACCAGCATTGAAGGATTCTAAGTTCTCAGACTTGATCGAGGCCGAGCATGCGCGCATATCCTCTGGTCAAGCGAAGCAGAGTGGCTTAGATCTGAGCAGATATGAGCTCCAAGATGCGCCAGAGAAAGGCGACTTGACGGCCTGGAAGACGACGTTGAACAAGGCATACGCTAGCGCAGAGTACTTGCGAGGCAGAGAAATCAACTTGAGCTTGTTGGAGACCTATGGAAAGAATGCTTGGTTGATCAGCAACAGCCAACTGGAAGACACGTTGAGAGCACTGGAAAAGGAGCTCGAGGCTGCCAAGATTGAGCAGGAGCAGGTCGAGCAGACGAGGCGTGTGGTGCAGGGCAATGCTGCGGGAGAAATGCAGGGGTTGGAGGAGGGGTGGAAGACTGGTGTCGGCAGAATGATTGAGGCTCAGGCTGCTGCGGAGAGGCTACGACAAGAGATTTTGAGAAGGAAGAGGGAGGGTGCTGTATGAACACGATGTGTGTGCAAGGCACTTCCACGGGCATGATGCAAAAGATCTTTCGAGCGAGTCCCTGAATTCTTTGGGCATTTGACGAGCAGATGATGTGTCTACGCTGTTCTGGCCGTGGAGTGGCATCAGAAAGCAGAAGCAGCGAACAACACGGCCAAAGACTCCGATTGCAGCACGCCGCATGCAAATGCGGGCTTATCGGCAGACAAGGCACGAGACATGACAAGCCATGGTCCAACGCTGCAACACCAAGCTGGACAGCACGACGATGTCGTGTGTGGACATCACAGCGAGTGGGCTGGTGATCTGGCCGGTCTAAAGCATAGCGAGTGACATTACGAGGAGATGTTATGCCAAGCATGAATCAACCTTTCACCTAAGAACCTCTCCGCACCTCCTGGTATCAACAGCTGCAATACGCAACAATCGATGGGCTCTATACTGGTATGGCTTAACGCATATACCACTGTCAGAGCCATTGAGAAATGTCATACTCTGCAGATGCAACGAAGTTCGTAACAACATCTTTCGTAGCAACGACCCATGCAAAAGCCTCAGTTCCCTACGGTCTCATGTATCGGTTTTTTGCAAAGAACTAATGATCGCTCCGGAGGCACGCGGTCAGTGAATCGAGACGAGGCCTGATTGTCTATCCTCGAGATCGTCCAAAGTTTGCTGTTTGCTGAAAAGCTCCCGTGAGCAATTCTTCGTTCAATAGCAATGCCAACACATCGAGCTCGAGAACGTGAGCATAGCAGTCGAGTCCATCATGTGGAGGAACCATAGCCTCTTTACATTCTACGGCATCCATATATAGACTTTTCTTTACTGCTTCCATTGCATCAAGCTTGATAACGGCAGCGCTAGATCCAATTTTACACAATGGCATCAAGACCCATTCCCTCCTGGTTTGATAACCTCCCTTCCTGGATCCAGTCCGGCAGAAACTCCTACCACGACGACCAAGGCTCCAGAGTCTCTTCATTGGTGTCTGCAAGTACAAGGACCAAAACCAAGTCAAGAGCTGAAGCGATGCGTAAGCTGGAAGGCAGAAAGCTATCTGAGCCAACCACAATGGCTTCAACCAGAGGAGAGGACTCAGAGAGTGAGGACGACGACCCTTGGACAGACCCATGGCAATGGCAGAGACCACCTGGTGCACGGAGGAGTTCTTCTGTGTATTCGGAAGCACAGGAACTACAGACAATGCACAAATACTTCGACGAGCAGATCCAGAATCCGTTTGTCGAAGAGGACCATGCGGGCCCTGGGGCTGCGGGCCATGTCAAGAAACCCTTCGTCGAAGATTGCCGGGAAAGGACGAAGCCTGGCTCCCAGAACTATACCAAAAACCCGTTCACGGAAGAAGATAACAGTAGCTCGGAAGAGTTCACGTCGGCAGAAGCGAAGCAGCAGGACCTAGGGTTTCAAGTCAGAAATGCTTTGAGACAGAGTTACACTACCGACCTCACTCATCCTCCTAAAGCATATTCCGTGCTATCAAGGAGATTCTCGCTCACGCCTTCGGACTCGCCGTATAGGCTATCATGGCTACACTCGTGCCCTGACGATGAGTATGCCAAGGCGCATGGGTTATGGCGAGGAGCGAGCAGATCTTTTGATCCGGATTTGCGCAGTGAGAGAAGTGCAAAAGAGGCTGAGGCTGCTCGATATTTAGGGTGGCGTTTTGAAACGGTTGAGGCGCCCAAGAGTGTCTACCAGTCTTCTGTCGAGTCGAAGCTGAGTTCGTGTCCTAGCCGGTCAGTATACCCTTGTCTTCGAAGGCATGACTCCAGTCAGTTGCGTACGATCGAGGCAGCACTGTCAGAGATGGTAGCACTGTCTCATGCACGTACATCGGAGCGAGTATGGCTCAAAGGAGAATTGCTAATCATAAATTGATTTTAGATCGGTTTCTGAGCGGCGGATACTGAAGGACTGCCTTGCCAGAGAGGGATCGATACAGCTTAGCTGGCTGCATTTCATGGCGGCCTTCCTTGTGTTCTTCAACACCTGGGGTGTGGTGTGCGCTTTCGGAGCTTTCAGGTCGTTTTACGAGCGAGTGTCTCTTCCAGAAACCAATCAGTCATCCCTTGCCTGGATTGGAAGCACTCAGCTTGCGATGCTCTTCTTCGCTATGGCACCTTCCGGACAGCTTGTGGCGAGAGGCTACTTTCGATCTGTCTTCCTGACCGGAACCACTTTGCTCGTGATTGGTATATTCAGCGCTGGTTGGTGCAGTACGGCGACTACTATTTGGTTGACTCAAGGATTGATCACTGGCGTTGGAACTGGTCTGGCCTTCGGTTCATCTTCTGCTCTCGCAATGCAGCAGTATAGAGAGCTTCCTTCCAGGCTGCGCTTTTCGATCCTTGGCGCTCCCATAGGCGGCTTGTGCTATGCTCTACTTGCTCGCAAGCTGGACGCAAACTATGGTCCCAGAACCACATTGCCTATCGTGGCACTGGTCATAGCACTTGCAATGATTCTGCCGTTAGTGGTGCTTTCGAGATCTACACCCCGTTTCAGTAGTCTGAGCAACGACTCTAGAGGCACAGAGAAGAACGACAATTGGAAGCATCAGTACAGCTCCGCGTCAACACTGCACCTTGGTCTAGTCGCCAGTGGACTTTTCTGCGCAGCACTTGGAGCATACTTTGGTCTCTTCTACCTGGGCTCAGGCGGCTTGCTTCCCTTACAAGTAAGCATGTCGCCAATGCTCCTCATCGCCGCCCTGATCGCAAGCATACCTGGATGCCTGCTGCTTACCGTTCTTGGACAACACGTTGCATTCCTACAATGTCTTGCAGGAATCGCTCTGCTGGATAGTTGCGTAATGTGGCTCTGGCTAGCTCTTGCGCAAGAGGTCGAAACGTCCATGGTGGTCGCATGCTTGTATGGCTTGCTGGCTCCAGGCATCCCAATGCTGTGAGTAAGCCCTTGTGTCCAAGGCATGACTCCAAGCGAACGTGTGAGACTGAGCGAGCGGTATCAGAAATGGCAGCTCTGTCTCAGGGCGGCGTCTCGGAGTGCCTTTTGTTTGAACCATTGCTGACCGTTCTACCCATTGCTTTCAGATGCATACCAGCGATCTACAGCTTGTGTTTCGAGCCTGCTACCAAGCTGGACAGAGAGCTACAGAAGGCGAAGTCCAGCGATGCAGCATGGGCTTTCAGGCCTTACGGACGTAGAGCTTGCGTCCTGTCCATCTGCATGGGAGTAGCATGTCTTGTGGGCACTCCACTATGCGCTGCTCTGCTGGACAGTGCAATTCAAAGGGAGTCGCTGCAAAGACCTTATCTTGCTGCGCAGGCCTTCGCAGGGAGTGCGTTGTCCGTTGGTGGTATCTTATTGCTTGGCGCTGCGATCACCGAGGGTACACGAGGCAGTCGCATCCAGACCAAGGAGTATTCGCAAGCAGAAGGCTGATCTGTGTGAGTGTCTAGGTACTTCTGGCGTACAGAAGTAGTTAACAATTGGCTGCTGTGTTTGGCAAGGCTTGATCAGCTGAAAGGCAGCATCAATACTGACCACGTGCCTCATTCTGGGCCACGTTTGAGCCACGCATCATAGACTTTCCCAGAAAATCTGAAATTAGAACCGAGATCGCGTATTTGAGCCGGGTTATGCAGAAGCCCGTTTAGGAGTCCATACCAAGCCAGCGTTTTCGCTGTTGCAAAGTCGTAGCGTGAAGATGACGGGTGTACCGAATTTGTAGCGAATGGGGCTCTCATATCTGCCCTAGAGTTCGTACAAGTTGTACGATATGTGTGCATGAGATGTGTAAGGAGTACATCACATCGTCCTCGCTGAGAGAAAGACGCGAACTAGGATCCTCTTCGCTGCTGCCTTCCTCCATTTGGCTTTCTGAGTCACCCTGCTTAGCAAATCACGGAAGCAAGCTGCTGATCGGCCGGTCGCGCTGAAATGGCCGAGCACTCACACTCACACTCCCAGAACTAACGTTGACTAAGGTTTCCAGGTTCTGAGGCACAGCCCAAAAGCATGTGTGCATGCCAATGTCGACCGCCTAGTCAGCTAGTTCTAGAGCTTCGGACGTGCTCTTCTCGTAATTCTTAAATGCCTTTTGACTTGATGGAAATACGGTGTTTGGGCTCAACGACCGGGTAATATGATGAAGGAAGTCGGCGGAAGCACGACCTCGCCGAACGGACAACACGCATCGAAGAATCCCCATGGCTTGGCCCTCGCGTGTCGTGAATGCCAACGAAAGAAGATAAAATGTGACAGGAAGTATCCGTGCACCCAATGTTCACGAGCGAACTTGCCGTGTCAGATCTCAACGAGGAAACCCAGAGCAAAGATCGCCAAAACAGTAGACGCGGAACTGAGGAACCGGATCGCGAAACTTGAAAAGCTCGTCGAGAGCTTCCAGGACGAAGATGGAAAGCTTCCTAATGCTGAGGATCTCAAGGCCATCAGTCAATTGAGCTCCAAGGACGAGAATCTACGCGCCAGTGATACGCCGCCCTCAATCAACGCGGTGGTGAACTCCGACCATGGCAGTCCTTCAAGTCCTATAGACGCCACCTCCCCAGCCACAAGTAAATACGTTGCTGGCTCATTCTGGTCTACACTGACTTCCGAGGTCAAGGCTTTGGCCGACGCATTTGAGGAGGATGGTCCGAATAGTGAACCGGACACGACACCAGAGACCACACCTCCTGGACCATACGCACTTGACGGATCTAACAGCACAGCACAGTATGAGCTCATCTTTTGCCCTCCTGGGGCTCTCTACATCATGCCCGGAGCAATGATCGAACCAGAGCCTGCTATTGCCCTGGACCTGCTTAATGCGTACCTAAATTACGTGGAGCCAATATATAAGCTCCTACACGTACCAACCCTAAAGGCTTTCATGGCTGATGGACAGCCTTATATGAATCGCCCGGCGGATGCGCCATGCAACAAAGCTTTGAAAGCTGCCATATATTTTGCTGCTGCCAATGCCTACACGGAGGAAGAATGCGAGTCAAAGTTCGGGAAATCACAAGACCTGGTTGTACTCCAGTACAGACGAATGGTCGACATTGCGCTTTATCAAGCAGATCCACTGAATACGACTGAGGTGGCGACCATCCAGGCGTGTGCTTTGTATATCGTGAGTCCTGCCTTTGCCAAACCAAGATATTTGATCCATTCTGACGCGCAGCAATCTAGGCATCAGCTAGAATAACAGATTCTAGCCGACGGGCTTGGTCACTAGTCGGAATGCTTGTCCGCGTCGGGCGCGCCATCAACATACACCGAGAACTGCAAGGCGAATCAATTTACATGGCTGAAATGAAACGCAGACTGTGGTACTTCATTGTGTTCCTGGATTCATATGCCTCAATAGATCGTGGCTCCGAGCCAGCCATCCACCCCGACACCTACAATCGCCGGCTACCGACCAATTGCAATGACGAAGACTTTGGAGAAAGTAGTACCACGATCACTCCTCGACCTAACGAGATTGCCGACATGACTGTGTCCCTCATAGCAATGGAAGCTTCGGACTTGACCCTTCGACTTGCCATTCCGGAAGACATGCCATCTGGTCAACCCTGGCAGAAAAGGCTGGAGATCGCCTATGCCTTCCAGAAGAAGATCAACGAGCAATACTTCCAGCATTGCAACATAGACATTCACCTGCACAGAATCGCAGCTGGTATCGGTGCGGCGGCTTGCCATTCGCTCATCCTGCGCGCTGTTAGACCTATGCAGCTAAGTCCGAACCACAGTGCTCCAAGAGTCGATTCGCCCTGGGTCATGGAGCTGGCACTCAACATCCTCCGACATTGCCACGATCTTCACACCGGCATTTCTGGTCGCTGGAGGCGAATGCCTTGGGTACCTTGGCACGGCATGGCAGTTGCACTGGCCGGTCTGTGCTCGATAAGAGACACTCCACTGGCCAACGAAGCCTGGGAACTTGTGGAAAAGACTATGGCTACATATGCTCCATCAGTAGCGGACACCAAAGATGGTATGCTTTGGAAGCCACTTGAGAAGCTAAGAGCGAAAGCGGAGGCATTCAGAGATGAACCACGGCAAAATTCAAGGAGTGAACCCCCGAACAAAGTACAGCAACCTGCGGTGGTACAGCCAGTACCCAACGTAAATATGTGGAATGGCGTGGACCAATTCGGCAACATGCCATTACCTGACCCGTCCTTGAACCTAGCAACTGCGCCATTCCCGAACGATATGACCTTGGATCCTCTCACAGCACCAATATCAGCTTCTGTCTTTGACTTCCCTCCAGATATGGCTGCGACTCTTCCCACCGATAACAGCTGGCTGGATTGGGAGGGTATCTTGCAGGACATGGAAGACGTTCGCACGGATGGTGTGGGATGGATGTAAAAATATTGGAGGAAGTTGAACAGATATGCATATATGATACCCAACTCTTGTGACTGTTTGCGGACATACAATCATGTGCGCATTAATCTTCGTAAATCGATGAGAGATGCAGCGAACTTGGATGGTGGCAGACATGAGAAGTCAGAAGCTTCCGAGAGCTATCCTACGAGAAACACTGGTGATCTCTTGGAAGCGGAGAGTACGAAGCTCAGCAGATGTGTGCGAATGAAGATCATTCGTCGCTCCCAAAGCGCAGGCTAATACCAGTTCGCTGCGCCTGGCACAGCGGCCGAAGCTGCAATCACTCCGCAAAGTCATTTCTTGCACTCTTCGATAAATGGTATGCAATCACGCTGCAGCTGCCCTCGCGGCAAGGACGTGCTTCGCCTTCTCAAGTTGCACCTGCCTGTGCCACTCCCACTCTCGCAAATGCGGTTTCAACTCCTCTCGGACTGCAGCCATTTCAGCTTGCCATCGCTGAATCAAGTCTCCATGGTATCTTGGTCCTTCAGGCTCAATTTGCGACATTGGCTGCCGCTCTGGTGGAGGTGTATCGAATTCGAAAACAACACTGGGCTCACTTGGTGGACGCCACACCCTGCCTTCGGCTTGCGGTGCCCAGTACTCAACTTTTCGACGAGCCACTGCAGCGCGGACCTTGTACTCGCCCATCATTCCGGTTCCCTGGCTCTCCGTAAAGCCATCATCGGCATGATCCAGCAGACCGAACATGTCTGCTTCACAGTCGGTCATAATCTTTCGCTGCTGGACCATGTTGCGCAGCTCATTGTATCTGGCCTCAGCTTTTCGGAAAGCATTGTTGGCGCGACGATCCTTGCCGATGTACTTTCGGTCGTAATAGTCTAGGACCTTCGTATCATCGTCCGTGTCTTCCAGAATGGGATCATAAACATATGTGGCTAGCCAAGCGTCTCGCTGGGCTGCATATTCGAGTGGGTGGTCCTTGTCCATGTATTCGTACGAATTGAGTAACTCATCCTTGGCGGTTTCGAGTTGTCTCAGGAGCTCAGCGTCATCAGTGAGATCTGGTTCGCCGGGCTGAGATTCTGCCTGGGCTGGTCTACCATTGGTCTCTGACACAGCTGATCTGCCTAGCTTGGGCGGCTTGTCTACTCTCAAGGCCTCCTCCATCTCAAGGTATAATCTGGACATACGTTGGCGCTGGTTCTCTTCTCGGAACACCATCTCCCAGTAGGGGTTCAGGCTGAAGTTGCCAGCATCATCGACCTCGACAAGCCTTTGTGTCGGTAACCTGCTTGATTCGTGGGATAAGCATCGCAGAGGGCTCCGACCACAATCGGCCGCTTTCCTGAGATCGTACCTCAGCCCAGCTGGGATAACATCACACTTAGGATCATCCCAGCGCTGATTAGCCAAGAATCCCGAGGTTGCTCTGAAGAGTCGGGGCTCGCCTTCTTGCAACGTTCGAACAGCAGAATACATCTTGTTCTCCCAAGCATGGACCTCTTTGAGGATTCTGTTACGTCGAGCGAAGGCGACCTGGATCTCAGCATCAAGAGAAGCCTCCAATCTGGTCTCATCATCTAATACGCCAGCATATTTTCCGAGATTCAATCCATTAGGTCTCTTTCGGCGTCGAGATATGTGTTTCGAAGTAGCAAGCAAGGTATCGATCTTGCCCTGCTGCGGCTTGATCTTTTCTTTGGCGCCTTCGATCTTCGCCGCATATTCTCGACGACATCTCTCGGCCTTGATAAGAGCTGCTAGAAGATCTCCATACTGTTTGCCCTCTGTTTCCGGCAAATCCGAGGCGAGGGAACTAACAGACTGTTCGTCGTCTGCAAGCCCGTAGCCAGCTCTTTCTGGCAAAAGCTCATTCTGAGGCGTGAATTCTGAAGCCTTGTTCGAGTCCTTCTCCCAAAATGACTGGTCGTACAGCCGTTGGACTCGAGCTGTCCGACAAAATGATATTTCGAATTTTCGAAAGTTTGTGGTGCTGTACTCGAGCTTGCGAACTTGAGAGGGCTTCGCGAAGCCAACGCGGCGACATATCCTCTTGACAATGCGCCAAAAGCGTGAGTCGAAATTCGCGAAGGTGCCAATGTTTCGATATGCCCGGCGTCGAGCCCGATCTTTTGATTTCCGTTTATTCTTCCATGACCACGCCATCAAACGAATTTGGCCTCAAACATGATGCGGCCCTCCGGGAAGATGACTATTTGGTGGCATGAGAGCAATTCATTGCCTTTGTCCTCCGGATTGGGATGGATTTGCCTTTGTCTCTTTGTTAATATGAGAGTTTACGACTTTCTCTAGCTTGCGCTTCTCAGATAATTACGGTGGAAGCTGGAGAGTTGGGGTCTGTGCTCGCACGGCTGCCATCATATGAAAATGCTTGGCGTCGAACAGACTTGTGTAACCACGCTAGCGAGACTCGACTTGATGTCGCCTGGGGGTCCAAAGCAATGCGAACTTCCAACAAACCCAAGCGCTGTTCTCTCCCGACCACAACATCTTACGTTCGCTCCAGGTCACTCCATCACGGCTACTCTATGCGCCTTGCAAGCGTCCGACCAGAGCAACATTACACAGTCCGACCGGCGACGTTCGACTGCTTGATCTGAGAAGGCAACTGGAGGATCGACTGCTGCTTCCACAGTAGCGCGGTCACGCATACTATTGAGCTAAAGGCTCGAGACGGCTTTTAGCTGACAGCAACCCATTGCCGCCGCCATTGAAACATACAACATCTGTTCCACTCCTCATTCGTGAAGCCTAGACACCCTACCATATATAAGCTCGAGGGTGCACTGAGCGTTGGAGATCGTCTGATATGGCGCAGACTCCCGCCGGCGGCGGCGAGCAGCCGGAGAAGTTGGGCCATGCAATTGCGCTCACCTTACACGGCATGATCCTTACTCCAGCAGTCATGGACGTGCTGAAGTGCATCCTCGACTTTCAACCGCAGGAGCTTGATATGTACGAAGCGAACATCCTTTCGCACCTCGACAAGGAGCGAGAACAGCAGAAGGAATGGCGAAAAGTCGTCCATTTCAACGACACTCAAGAGCCGACAGTCGACGAGTCGAAGGATTTTTTGGTCAGCATCCAGAAGAAAGTCAAATCATCGAACAGCACGCTCAAAAAGTGGCTAGATGACCAAGGCTGGCAATTTGAGGAGGGTAAGAACAAGGAGAACATGTCTCCCGGAGACATCATGTACTCCATTGTTATCGAAATGGTGAATAGTTACAATGGCGACAAAGGAACCATTCTCTCTACCCCAATCGGCGATCTGATGATCAAGAACTACCTGGTTGTTATCATGAAGAAACTGGAGTTCGAGTATGTTCACCTGCGCTTGACCAGCAAGGATAACTGGGGCATCGGCGGCGTTACGCCAAATGCCAGAAAGGAATATGCCTACGTGCAGGTGCCCCGAGATCCGTCTCCAGATCATCACAAGGATGAGACACATAGAACGTTCGAATTAGAGAGAACAGGCCGATTTGAGATCTGCCGCAACACCATGGTACATCTGGTGCCTCGAGCACAGTCCTACAAGATCCCCCTTCGTCCAACAGGGCTCAGAATTGCCAGGATTCGTGATTATCAAGGCCGGGACAACAAGGAGTTCGCGCGACTGATGTCTGCCGCGGGCCTCAAATATGACCTCAACGATCGTGAATGGAATGGTACGAATGAGAACAACATCTTTGGCGGCTATCCTTACGCGCTGCAAATACCAGAACACGACCCGGCAAGCAATCGACCCGCCAAGACCGCGCCAACTCGCAGACGGTCTCTCGCACCATCTGCTTACGAGTCGATAGAGCAGTGGATGGAGGGCGCTACCAATGAGAGCTTTCAGCTTTTCGGCAAGAAAGTGGCCATCACTATCATCGAGGAGCCTCCATCGGCAGAGACTGGCGCAGAGGCCGAGCGTAGGCTTACACCTGAATCCAGCGGCATTACAACCAGCCACGATACGCCGGAATCAGAGGACGCGGTCCAGTCGCTTGAGCCCACACAGCTCACCAATTCACCAACTTTGCTGGCAGATGTGGCCACCACTCCCGCGACCACACCTGCTAGCTTTTCTAGCAGTACAGATGATCCTACCTCTCCCGTCATCAAAGGCATGAACGCCAAAGTCCCACGCCGCAAACGCAAGCGTTCTGCCGACTCTTCATCTGATGCATCTGATGATGAGAGTGACCCCAAGGTCCCTAAGCTTGAAGTGGAAGAGAAGGGAACAGGTCTCACCCAGAAAACGCGCGCTGTCACTCTGGAAAAGAAAGCACAGAAGCCATTGAGCTCTCAAGCAGATGCTGTCCCAGGAGCTTCAGCGCGTGAATGAACATCTTGTGGTTGGTGAATTGCTCTTTTCAGCAGACGAAACATGCATGATTTCAATCCGCCAGCAAATTGCACCAATTCTACCGGCAACGAACCTTACAAGAATTCCACTGAATCACATAATGCACATACCCCTTGCAACTCTCAACGACGGTACGCTCTTAGCTGTGGCAATTGACCACGCCGCGTGCATCGAGTATCTTCTCGGCTGTTCACGGATTTCTCAAGAGGCAGGCCTTATATCAGAAGTGAGCTTTCTGAACGTCCGCGGCCGCTGATCACCCTCTTCACTCTCTGGAGCTCGCGCTCAATGTCAGCTATCTGCTCGTGCAGCTTGTCACTCAAGCAATGCCAAAGGAGCGGTTGACGGGCACGGAGCATCATGTTCAGGCCTTTTTCACCTCTGTCGAAGGGTTTAATCCACCAGCGAACGTCTTCATCTTCCACGGCATTGGTTATTTTGTACTCTATTGGCATGTTGTTCTTGTTTGGAAAGACGGTATTTGGATGGCCTGTATGAAGAGAGACATGGCGCATGCATGGACTGACTACCAAAGTGTAATCATTGGGATTTGGAGGGCCTGGGAAATGGAATAATGACTATGAGCGATTGTTGAGTTGTGTACAAATAGCATGTGCAGACTAATGAGACACCTCACTCTTGGCATTATGCGTGTGCCTTCAGCAGAGGCTTGTCCAACAAGTTCGATTTCGGAGACATTGCAACGTTGGTGATGGATACTCAGACATTGCCGGAGCAGCGAAGAGAAAGCGAAAACGGTAGCGGCGAGAAGTGCTGGTTGCATTCTTTTGAAGCTTAGATTGAAGCTGGCGTGCTCTGTAATGCAAAATGTCGAACTCCATCTTCAGATCGACTGTCTTGTTGTTTGCTATCTCAACAATGCCTTCATGCGTTGCTCCAGTACAAAGAGCTTGCGAACGAGGGCGGCGTCTAGCGAATTCTGAGTCGTTCGCTTTCAATGGCGTATTTAATTGCAGCAATGTGTGCGCAAGAGCGCCATAAGTACGTATACTAAGTGTGACGGCGATCAGCTGGGTCTGTCAGTGCCATACACTCTGAAGCCAGCAGGGCCTTCAGAGGCTGCCCGCTGTCTAAGTCCCGTCGTTGTGGATGCCTGAGTCTCTCTCCTCGTATCGCGCCACATATGAATCTTCTCCAGCATAGGCGCCCCAGAAAATGCCAGGAAGATCGATGCACTGACCACGCCTGCAGTGACGCAGATAGCTACTGCCCAGAAGAGCCATTGTGTTTTCTCCATGTTCCGAATGTCCGAGAAGTTCATGCCAAAGAAGCTGGAGACAAAGTTGAGAGGTAGAAATATGATAGTCACCACTGTAAACACGAGAATTGCTTTGCCGTGGTCTTCAAGTCGTATGTTGACAAGCTGGATAGTTCTAGTGACTAGCCTGTCTGTATTGTCTCGAAGGTCTCGTAGATCGGCTAGCTCCCTCTCAAGATTGTCCACTAGTTGTGCCACAGGGTCAGTAAGGACAGATGCCGAGAGTTGGCGATACGTAGAGCGCCTGGATACATGATGGTGCGTCGCGTCATAGTCCTCAAGATCTCCATAATGGTTGGTCCTGGTGGACCTCACGGAGGCTGGCCTTCTTGTGGTAGGCGATGGCGCTTGAGCTTCATTTGCAGCACTCATGGCCTCCGATATGTTCTGCAGTACATTAATAGTGTTCAACTGATCTTCAGTGATCTGTATGACGATATTTAGCTCTTCTTGGCACGCGATTAGATCCATGACTAATTTCGTCGAAGGCGCTCGGTGAAGTCGATACTGAAGATGTCCCAAGTGGCCAGCATATCGGTCAGCCATGCAAAGATATAGATCGGGCCAGAAATTGCGGTGCAGCATTCCCACAGCGCCGCTCAAGCTCGCTACAGTATGCGTGAACGCAGTGTACTCTCGTGGCTCGCCTGACCCCTCGGACCTGAAATAATTGTTACGAATGCCGCGAAACGAGACATCCGAGATCCTCGACATGAGCTGGAATGGTGGCCAGCGTGACTTCCAGGTTTGATTTGATGAGAAAGTCACAACATGCTCTGCATCAATCGCGAGGATCCAGAGTTCGTCCACGTTCAGGCCTGTAGGATAGCGGCCATACCATTGTCGCACTTTCAGGTCCATCTCGCGATTGGTGCTCCATGGTATGTGCTTAGCAAATACCTGCGAGCCTTCACGATCGTGAGTGTCCTCCAGGCGATAGTAGTATTGCAATATAGAACGCACAATGTGTGCAGACGACCTTGAGGACAGGAATCCTTCTCGCCTGTCTACCTGAAATCGCAGAGGTGGAGTAGGTCCTTGTATTGTCCAGTCTAAGAATGGTACTGAAACAAGAAGAGAATACAGATCCTCTCCATCGCCACTAATGGACGCCGGCTGGAGTACCTGCGCGAAAGGCGCGAAATGCTTTCCATGTTTGGAGAACCGGGTTTGTCTCTGAATTGCAATGTCGAGCATGCGCATAGAATCCGCTACGGTAGCTATATCATCAGACAAAGCCCAGAGTGCACCGGCAATGTACTCTGGAAATTGGCTCGAGCAATGAATCCATCGGCATTTGGCCGAATCTTCGTCGTCTAAGGCATCTCGCTGGTATTTCTGCAGACGTAGATATCGCATCCAGCCATGATCTTCTTCCAGATTGCTGAATCGCTGCTTCTCTATAGCATTGTCGGTAGCTTCAGAGATTCTGAGGAGACTTGCAGAGGGCGTATACGCTGCACTGTCCGGAACCAGAGAAGATGCTGACCTCTCAACTATCTCAAGCAGGGGACCCCGTTCCGCGCGCAGAGTTTCCAACCGCACATCGTGAACCATCAACTGTGCCGGAGTTAATGGTTTCTTTCTCCACTGAGGATCTTCCTCATAGTTTCTTGATGGCGGCACATCGTCGTGCGGCTGCCAAAGACTGGGAACTTTTGGCATTGCATGTTTAGAAACACGGAGGATGCGAAAGCTGAGAAAGGGAGCAAGTGAAAGGTCCAGAAGAAGGATTCGCATGCGCCACCACCGCCACGAATTGTGGCTGATGGACCTCCGAGGTTCTCGCGATGCCGTTTGAGATCTCCCACTTCAATGCCCAGAGCAAAAGCACAACTGCTTGACATGAGTCGTAAATGAGGTATTTTATGGCGGCCTAGTGAGCGGTCTCGACTGTCTTCCAGTATCTAACCTTTCTTATTCACTTCTCAACCTTTCGACACGCAACATGACTTCCAACGAGAATGTCGAGACGCTGGAAAAGTTCGATGGCCTTGAGCTGCCAGCCGCAGCAGACATGCACGTTCATCTGCGCGAAGGTGATATGACTGACCTCGTTGTGTATGTACCTCGATCTTCTGTCTGGTCTCAAGAAGCTGACAAGTCGTAGTCCGACCATTCGCCAAGGTGGTGTCAATACAGTTTTCGTCATGGTAAGGGAGCAACGGCATGATCGAATCAGTCTACCCGGATCTAACAGCCACAGCCCAACCTGGTGCCTCCTATCACTACGGCCAATCATGCCTTACAGTACCAGAGACATCTGCAGAAGCTGGCGCCAGACGTACGCTTTCTGATGTCTCTATATCTCCACCCAAATATCAAGCCAGAGACCATTATCGAGGCCAAGAAGGCCGGAATCACAGGAGTCAAGTCCTACCCTCACGGAGTCACCACGAACTCAAGTCATGGTGTCATGTCGTATGAGGAGTTCTACCCGGTCTTCGAAGAAATGGAGCGCCAAGACATGGTCTTGAACCTACATGGAGAGCTCCCACCATCAGCAGGTGCCGACATAACAGTCCTCAATGCCGAAGAAGCATTCCTACCTACGCTCTTGGACCTTCACAAGCGGTTTCCAAAACTTCGGATCATCCTTGAGCACTGCACGACAGCAGCTGCAGTCCGCACAGTGAACTCCTGCGGTGATACAGTCGCAGCTACATTGACTGCACATCATCTCTGGATCACCGTCGACGACTGGGCTGGAGACCCACACTGCTTCTGCAAGCCAGTGGCCAAGAATCCTTCAGATCGACGAGCACTTCTTGAAGCTGCGGTCAGCGGTAACCCGAAGTTCTTCTTCGGAAGTGATTCTGCTCCACACCCAGCGAAGTCAAAGCGCACTGACAAGATTGCTGCGGGTGTCTTTACACAACCTCATGTGGTTGGTCTCGTCGTGAACGCGCTGGAAGTCGGTGTTGAGAAGGGCTTGATCAAACAGTCTGACGTGACCGCCGAGAAGCTGGAAGGCTTCCTTTGCAGTTTTGGTCGTGACTTCTACAAGATCAAAGACGAGAAGAACGAGAGGATTGTGCTTGGAAGAGCAAAGGCGTCTATCGCTGAGAACCTGGTGACGGAGGATGGCTCGATTGAGGTCATTCCGTTCCGGAGAGGCAAGATGACTTGGGAGACCTCGTGGAAGTGAGGGCAGAAATGGGCGATGTATACATGCCGCTTCGACTCAGCGAAAGCAGCAACCGAACATGCTAACCAAGGCTTACGACCAGCACGGGCATTATGGCCCACGCGAACTGGCGCTGACGTGATATCAATGATTCGAATATTGGAGGAGCTAGCATTGGTGGATATGACGAAGTGACGATGCACTGGGAGTCAGGCGTGCTACGACGTGTTGATGCATCTGGATTCACTCAGTCGCAACCCAATTGGCGAGGAAGTTCCTAGCATTGGCTAGATAAGCACTCCAAGCAAGACCACGACACTAACGATCAGAGCGATGGCTCGATCGGCAGATTCGAGATGAATGATAAATGTACAGTGTGCGAAGTGTAGTCATCCGGCCGTGATCAGTGTCTCCCATACCCCTTCATTATGCATCATAAATTTTTCTTCCAGACCACTCCTGGCGTGATTCAAACGTCCCGAGGCGTGAGCGCGACCTTAGCACCATGGAGGTTTACGCAGGTCAGAGTCAAAAACTCTGTCCAAGGATTCGGGTCTCTGCTTTCGATGCCACTGAATGCTTGGCACAGCCGTACAGTGCAGTAACTAGCTTCTGTCAACGCGAATTGCTGGCCTAGAAGTTACGCAGTATGTCAGTGCTTGTTCTGAATGATGGCTTGCCTGTCCCACTTACCTAGACAGATTCTCGCTCCGCCGTTGAACGGAAGATACTCCCATCCTGGTCTTAATCCCTTCTTTCCGGTGACTGGATCGTCGAGCCATCGTTCTGGCTTGAACTCTTCAGCATCTTCCCCATAGAAATCTTTCCGTCTATGCATAGCCCAGACACTCCAGGCCATGAGCGAGTCCTTCTTGATGAAGATGGGAGCTCGACCATCTGGTCCGCCTCCAAGTGGTAGCGTGGTGTCTTCTGTTGCTTCCCGACTGTTGAGAGGCACGACAGGGTACAATCGCAGCGACTCATTCAGCAGAGCTTTCAGATACTTCAAGTCCTTGAGCTGCTCGAACGATGGTCTAGCATCGTCAAGCTGCTTCACCTCGGCCTGCAGCTTCTCCCAGATGTCCGGCCGATTGGAAAGCGTATGCCAAACATTTGTCAGAAGCGAAGCAGTGGTGTCTCGGCCCGCGAGGAGGATGTTGAGAGCCTCGCTGCGAATACGAATTGGATCGGTGGTCTGCTTCACCAGCTCATCGATGAAGACGTAGCGACCATTCTTATCACCAATTGTCTTCTCGGCTAAGATCTGGTCACGTCGTGCGAGACCCTTCTGGACGTAGTAATCGACGAAATCATGGACAAACTTCGTGTCTTTCTCGAATCGCTTGTTCGCCGGGAAGAGCTTGGCTAGGGAGCCCCATCTGGCTAAGTTGGCAATGAAGTCCTGGCCGTGAGTGAATGCATCTGCGAAGCCATCTGTGGTGCTGCTCGTAAGGGAGCTCGTAGATTCTCCAAAGAGAAATTCAGTTGCTGAGTCAATGGTCAAGCGAAAGAAGAGCTCAGACAGGTCCACAGTCTGGTTTCGCGGGATTACCGATATGAGCTGCGAGACGTGCTTCTCAAATGTATCAACGTCTGCCACCTGAGTACGCACAAAATTCGGTCGCAGCATATCTCGAGAATGCTGCCATGCTGAGCCGTCCGTAGTAAAGATGCCATCTCCAAGCAGAGGTCGAAAACCGTACTTGCGACGTCGTCCAAGGCTCCATTTAGTGTGCTCTTTGGCTTGAATGACTTTGAGGTTCTCTGGCTCGGTCGTGATGTGCATGTGTCGACCGAGAAGTACGAGTTGATATGTGTTGGAATTGGTCTCCGCAAATCTTCGGTGGCCGACTTCCAGGATTCTGTGTTCTTTGAGAGCTTGCATGTTCTTTCGAAATAAATTGAAGCCTGTAATCTTGTCCCACTGAGGATACCAAGGCGCCTCCATCACTCCTTTCTCCCGTTTCAGAGCTCGCCGCTTGGCCCATAGCGCGACCGAGGTGATGATCTGGTATGCAATGTAGAGCACCGCCAACCCCAAGGCGGCTCTAGTTGTGTGGTTCATCTGTGAGATTTCCATGGTTGCCACTGTAGTTGTTAGCAACGGAAAACAGAATGAAGTGGCCGACGAGCGGATAGCATATGTGATAAGGAGTGGTCAGAAGCCAGGAACAATGGCAATATAGTTACTGTCATCAGCGATGGACGTCTCGGCGGTACACATGCAACACGCGGTTCAGGCATGTGAGCAAGGAAGCTCCATGAATGATGACGGGTGGGCGGATTCAGCCGGGAACGAAGGCGATTAAGCCACTCGGAAGAACGCCATATGATGCTGGCTCTCTTCTCTCTCCAGCTCGAGACGTGGTATAAAGGCTGCCTGCTTCCCACACGGCCAAATGGTTCTCCCGTTGGGCGACGGTTGGATATACGGTGGGCGGCGGTAAGCAAGCCTCGCCGGAGCAGCGACGACTTTGGCAATGGTTCGCCGATTTGACTCGGCGTCGCCGCTCCTCCCGTGCATGTACGACATACGTGCATATGACAATCCATTCTCTCGGTCCTAGATGTGAACATCTGAGCCCGAATATCGTAAGTATTGCTCGAGAGAGAGGAGAGGATCATGATGCGAACGCGGGGACTTGTGCACAAGCACGGCGACAAAGTTATCCGCGACGCGCTTATCTGATCGCATAGACGCGAGCATACCGACCGACGTTTATCATTGATCACTAAACAGCGACGAGGGAGACGGCAACTTCGGCCACGGTCTTTGAAATTTGGGCTGTCACAACCCTGGCACATTCTAAGCAGATATACGTTCATGCTATCTTGCGCACACAACCTCGGACATCATGAGCCCTAGCATCCTGGCCTGACGGCATGGAATTTGGACTCTGATCCTAGAGCGAGCACGAAAGTGTATATGAGAGGATTGCCGAATTGAGCTGCTTTAGAAGCCAGGATACTGCCTCGATGATTTACTGCATCGCGACATCGCAATCCTGGCTCCGAAACTAGACACACTCATCCCGGTCAACGACCGCAAGCTGGCCAGTCAGTGAAGAGAGAGGGCAGAGGTGAGATATATCAGCGTATGGTCCACGTATCGGTGATGCCGATAGAGGCCAGGCTTTCACGACGAGGCCCCTATGGCTTTGTCTACATGCTGCGTACAGCTTACGAGAACACCTTCGGAGCAGCTCCGCAATCATACGTGTTCTCGTGCGTATGCACCTTGTTTCTCTTAGCGTGAGGGTGGTGATGCAATCCTCTAGTCTTGAGCATCTTCATGGTCGAATTCCTAGGCGGGATGCTCGAAAGGTCCGAGCCATAATAGGCAATCGAAGCAGCAATTGCCTTGGTGTTGGTCAAGAAGGCTTCAAAGTTGAGGTTGGTGTAGTTGTCGCCCGCTTGGTGGTAATTGACGTCGTAACTGTGAGACCGAGTTGGTCAGTAAGGCTGTTCATTGACTCAGCAGCAGAACTGACTTACGCAACACCAGCCTGGCCACCCCAGAGCAGAGCCTCCTCCGCAGTCTTGAGCTGCTCGGCACCCGTGAATATGCCGCCTGCAGGGATACCAGCATCCAAAAACGGCCCATAGTCTGATCGACCATCGAAGGCAGTCGCCTTGGTAGGAATACCTTGCTCCGCGAACCAATCCTCGAAGAAGTGCTCGGCTTCAGCCGAACCAGGCGGTCCTGTGATGTTGAAGGTGTCGCCATCGCCTAGAAAGTGGAAAATTAGGTCAAGGAAGTGTTTCAAACGGCGCCAGATGCTCTCAAGTCCTTGTTCACTTACCATCGTACAGCGCATACTGGAAATTAGGCGATGCGATCATATCGAAATTGAGATCTGACGGTCTGTTAGCTTCAGATAAGTGACCTAATAGCCTGGATAGCATACATAGCTTGATCTTGTCGGCTTCGGCACTCGGGAGTGTTGTAACGTAGTGCTCTGAGCCAAGCAGACCGAATTCTTCCGCAGACCAGAAGCAGAAGCGAATGGCATTCTTAGTGCTGTAGCTTGCAAGTTGTAGTGCAGTCTCAAGAATGCCGATTGTTCCACTACCATCATCGTTGATGCCAGGTCCAGCGAAGACGGAATCGGAGTGAGCTCCGACCGCCAAGACATTGCTTTTATCGCCTCCAATCGTGTCGGCAATGATGTTGTATGTTGTTCGGTTCTCGATTACGCTGTCCACCAGGAGTTGGGCTTCTACGACACCTGCCTGGAGTGCGTCCAGGATTGCAGTGCCATTTTCTTGGGAAACGCCAGCAGAAGGAATATAGTCACCAGCGGGATTTGGTGGCGCCCCAAGAGTGCCTCCACTGACTGGTCCTGGCACGTTGTTGTAGATAATAGCACCTCTGCAAGGTTCAGAATTAGCTTCGCTGAGCACTATAGCAAGCAGTTCGCGATCGGCACTTACACAGCACCAGCGCTGCCAGCCAAGGCCGACTTTGTACCAAAAGTGCATTCTCCTCTTGAGATCAGAGCGATCGCGCCAGAAATCGCATCTGTATAGTCCGTCTCATTGCAACCAAGATTTTGCACTTCAACGATTGGGGCCGTGATCGTTCCGTCGGTGGATGGTGAATACTGGTAGATCGTGGAGGGGTATTCTGTCTCTCCTGCGACAAGCGATCCGCTCGCCTGTGAGTAAAGCGCGATGAACTCCTGTCGTTCGTAGGTGTAGTAGTCCTTTACAGAATCGAGGTAGCCTTCAATGAATTCCAGTGTGCCATTGTGACCTTGCGACGAGAACACGCGGTTGCGATCGGGCGTGCTATATGCAACCTCTTCCAACTCTTTGGCTTTCTGTGCTAGAGCTGCTTCCTTGATCGATGCTTGGAGCTTTTTCGAATCGACCTTTGGCTTAGTGGCATTGTTGTAGCTGTCTTGCCGCGCCTCAATCGGCCCAAAGGCCGCCTCAGTCAGAGCCACGAGGGCAGAATACTTTAAGATCGAAGTAGCGTGAACCATGTTGACAGAAATGCTTCGCGAAACCACTACGAACACCCACCTTGATGGGCAAACAAATGGTACTTAAGGCTGCCTTTTCCCTCGTGTAGCACCCAATGCCGCCGCAATCGTTTCAGAAGCAAAGGGCCACTCTTTGCAGAGGACCTGCATATCGCCATTAGTCTGCTGCACCTACCTGTTAGCACGCAAGCAACACCAGATGTCGTATTGACGATCTACACGTTTTGCGAAGCTTTTCTGCAATCTGGTTGGGCAATCCCTCTCGCATGCGACATGTGGTCCAAGGACTTTCCGTTTTGAAGTTGAACCAGAAAGATGATGTTACGCTGCCAAGTGATAGCTGTGTAGCACAAAGCAAACAAGCGTGGCTTGGAAGGCGGAGTTGGCGATGGATAGGGCAGGTCAAGCAAAAGTCTTGTCGCCAAGGGCTTGTCGCATCCACAGCAGACTGCAGTATACCGCTCGCCACAGGTGCGAATTCATTTGACTTCATTTGGAGGCCGATACCAAGATTCGCATATCGCCGGTTCGATGATGGATTGGGACGTGATTCGATACGATCAGGTAGGTCCTCACGCATGCTGATTGATGGCAGCTCTCATCAGCGTCGCATTATGCTCATCAGCGCTTGAGCCGACATCTGGAGTCAAGCGCTACGTACGCGAAGACTGAGCGAAGTAGTGGCCCTGGCACATGTGATACTGCGGCGACCGCTGTGGTCGTAGAAGACTACGAGCATGTTTCCCTCGCCCATGATCGTAAATGGTCCTCGGTCGACTTGCGTGATGCTGCAGGCCACGATCTTAGTTGTCCAATTGCTTATGGCTGTGGCAGAGCTCTTCCTCTCGTTTCACTACTCCGTGAGTCCACGCTCTCGATGAGAAGGAGGAGGAGAATTGAGACGGGTAACAGAGTTTCAAAACAATTGGCACGGCCCATGCTTCTGCCAAGACATTCACTCCCTCGCCCCTCTCCATCAGTCAATTGCATACATGTACTTCAGTAATCATACATATACTTCACCCGGCTCGGGTCTCAGCATTATCAGTATCAGACTCCGACTTCGTAGCTTGGTGGACTTGCTGGGAGCTCGTTGAAAATGGGCAGCAGCCACGCCTGACGAGCAAGAGCAGATTCTGACCCTCGAACCCTCCGCCCGAATATCTTGCCGCGGACAGATTCGTTCTATCATCAATTCAGTACCATTGTTGACATAGGCTTTTCGATTCTTCGATCCTACAATCGAACGCATCTCAGAGCGGAAGAGCATGGCGTGCTCTGTCCAGTCGTTGCTACTTCGGCCGATGGCCATGCTGCGAACAAGTGGGAAGATGAAGCAGGTATCTTGAAGAGCAAGGCTACAAACAAAGACGGGCTAGATAGCTGTGGGCAGAGACTGCATCGTCTTCATGATCGAAAACGTGTGTTGGTACTTGATTAAGACATGTACAGGTCAGCAAAGCTATAGGCTCCTGAGCCGGTCATCATTTGCGTCTTCATTATTTGAGCAGAAGCTGGACGCCAGCTGTTCAAGCCTTTGTTGCCATGCGCTGTATGTCAAGCCAAGTAGGGCGACAATCAGCGACAGTGGAAGAAAGGTCGTCCCAGCTCAGAAGCGCATGTGTCTTGCAGTCGTACGATCTCAGTACTGCCCTAAGTGCTCCTTGGTAGCATGGAAAGGATGCAGACATGCTCTTTTGTGACTAAGCAGTCTTGCTACAACCAACTTGCCGACGGTTAAACATGATGCGGACCAATCGAAGTCCGAGTGCTTCGCAAGTTCCCGAAGATGCTGCAGGTCCACTACTGGTGGGGACCTTCAAGATACCTGGAAATCCTTCAGACTGGATCTACTCTTCGTTACTCTTCAGCTTTTATAAGCTTGTTGCACCAAGAGACCAGCTGAGTTTTAGACTTCAAATCACTTCGTACCTGCCTCACCAATTGCAGACAGCCGCTGCAATGACAGAAATCGTCCTCTACGATCTTCCAAGCAAAGACCCATGCACGAGCTGGTCTGGCAACGCATTGAAGAGTACGGCAACAACGCAGCGAAAGCGAGGCCATCTTCCTGACTGCTTGATACAGCTCGCATCGCCTTGAACTACAAGAAGATTCCGTACCGAACAGAATGGGTTCCATACATACGCTTGCAACAGACACTCAAGAACACTGGAGTCAAGCCCAACCCAGAACCCAACTGGTCTGACTACAGCGTGCCAACAGTACGCTTCCCAGATGGCAAAGTGATCATGGATTCAGCACAGATCGCTCCAGAGCTCGAAAAGATCCAGCCTAATCCACCACTTCACCTCGACCTCAAGTTTCACGAAAAGGTCGGCGAAGCAGTCGGCGTCATGCTCAACCCTCTGATTGCGTACTTCATGCCTCGAGTTGAGCGAGATGTCATCGTTGAAGAAGACATAGAATGGTTCAAAGCGGACCGAACAGCCAAGCTAGGAAAGCCTTTGACTGAGCTGGAGAAGGAGAAAGGTATGGGTAGCGCTCCGTGGGATGCGGCGAAGCCTGGGTTTCAGATCATCGAGAAGCTGTTGCATGAGCATAAGAAAGATGAGGGACCTTTCATTCTTGGGTCCGAGCCGACTTACGGTGACCTTGTGCTAATTGCTTGGACGAGGATGTTTAAAGTTGTGGGAGATCTGGCCAAAGACGATAGTTTTGACAAGTTCGTGGATGGCGCAAAGGGACTAAGAGAGCTGTATGAGGCTGGCGAGAAGTGGTGTGAGAGTATTTGAAGTGATGCTTCAATCGACAGGATTGATGTCAATGCCTCCGCCTCTTAGCAGGTCGTGCGTTTGCTTCGTTGTCGTCACTACTGCTTTCATCACTCGAGTTCTCTTCATCTAAGCTGTCCGGCTCAGCTTCGTCCCATTCTCCCAGCTCGTCACTCGAATCATCGTTGTCCACTTCGCTTTCGTCCTCAATCTCGATCACATCTTTCAAGATCTCATTGAGTCCGTTGACGTCAACAGGTAATCCGCAACTGAGGAGCTTGAAGAATCGTCGTTCGTCCAGTTTGCGGTTCCCAAACATATTTGCGAACTGAGATTTTCTCGCATTGACCGGATCTTGAAACCCCACGACCACAAAATCGAAAGCATTCTGATACGACAGCGGTCGAGCTGGATCAGATGTCTTCGAAGGTTCAGCGACCGCCTCGCCTCCATAAGCACAAACTGCAGCATGGGCTGCGCCGCGTGTCATATACTTCAATTCGCCAGTGAAAAGGACTGCGAAATCGTGAGCAGCTATCATGACAACGTATTGCTACGTGGGTCACTAACATCTTCCACCTTTCAAGCCCCCAAGCTTGCCGGCGGGTATGCTGACCATCTGTCCGAATTCTGTCTTGTTCTGATCGACCGGTTTCGGCAAGTCGGGAAGACATTCGGCAGAGACTTCGACCTTAAATCGATCGCGCTCCGGATAGCTTTCGCAAGTTCGCCAATAGATGGTTATTTCGTCGTGCGACCCATAGTGGACCTCTTTGTCGACACCGCCATCTGAAGCTGCTGCTTGTTGCTTCGCATGGGATTTGGCCAATTTGTTCGCTTCTTTGACGGTAGCAAAGGCACCGAGCTTTTTAGTCCTGCCTTTGTAGTCACTGTAATGTGTGTAGTCAACCCGTGTTACTACGTAGACGTATTGCGAAGGCATTTCAATATCAAGATATGAGATGATGTGTTGCAAGACGCGTCGTGACGCGCGCGAACAGAGTTCTCCATGTGGAGCAGAGGCTCACCAGCATTGCCCTAAATGCTGTAGCATGAGCATACCTGCCATCCGTCGAGATTTCATTTGATTGCGGCGAGTATGCGCTTGTGTATCATGCATGACTCCGAGCGAACGCGTAAAACTAAGCGAGCGGCGTCAGAGATTGCAGCTCTGTCTCAGCGCGGTGTCTCGGAGTGTCTATTTGTTCGAACCATTGCTGACCTCTATACCCGTTGCTTTCAGGTGAGGGACATGCAGGTCAATAATGTGTCTGCTTTTACCTGAGAGGCTTTCCATCCTTCGTCCGGGCGTTAGCATTGGCCTTGCCTTTCAGAACGTGCACCATCCGGGCAGCACTCGCTGAATCCAGTGCGATGTACGACTCCGCTATACAGTCCGAGCGTCGGTCGGCACGTTGCAGACAGTAGTCCTGTCTCGAGCATGGAGCGCAGAGCGTGTGCATTACTGCTAAAGACGGCTCGCCTCTAGAAGTGGTGCGGATATAGGCACTTCTTCATTGCCGCAAGTTCAGCCTAACCAGGGTAAAGGCTGTATGCTGCGAATGTCTCGAGAGCCGTTACGCTGGAGTGATCGAAAGGTCGTCGAAGCACTGTGATGGAATTGTTGAAGTTGATACTTTGGTACCTGCGCTAGACATGACATGCATCCAGGCTGACCTAGCTGGGGTTTGTCTGCAAAGACCAGGTGTTGGCATAATCCCAGTCCAGCAGATTGAAGTGCATTGAACAAGCGCGGAGAAAGCATAGCAGAACAACCAAGGCATGGAGCATGACTGTCCAAATGCGGCTCATGACCGCCATTGGCGGCTTCGTCCAACCTGCCAACATGCTCTAGGTCGAAGCCCGCATAGCCGCCAGAGTGGTCGCCATAAAACGATGGCAGTAGAGCTGCATCTCTGCTTCGTTGTTCTAGCCGCTCCGCGCAGGTCGAGCACTTCAAGGCGCCGGTCTGCGAGAGTGCGAGCGTAGTCATAGGTACATGCGCAGAGCTGCTTGGGTCGAAAGATAGCGAGCAGCCTGCCACCGACTGTAGTTCGTTATGTCCAGTTGTATTGGCTCGTCTGGCGCGCTTGCCTCGAAATCTCTTCGGCCTCACTTAAGGAGGTGAAGTGAGGTTGACCGCTCGATCGTTCCAGGCCATTTGGACCTACGCCTGAACAAATCATCAACTAACACACCGCCCACCTTGAAGCTCTCTGAGCCGCCATTCCACCCACACATACCCAGACTGCCGGCGCCGCGGTTCTTACCTTGGAGTGCATCCCGCATCCCGCATCCTCTACCCGTCAGCAAAACCTAAGTCTAGCAGTTCTCAGAAGGCTGCGGAGCCCAATCAGGCGACTCTGGATGTGTGATTACATCACTTCCACCCACTGACACCTCACAATTGGAGCCAACGAGGCAGCCGTCGGAACAGAAAACATATGCAGACACGGCAGCGAATGGATGCAAAGCCGAATTGATCAAACTAATTACCACGCGTCAGCGAACAGTCTTTTTGCAGCATCGTGGTGCAATTCGAAATCTTCATAACTAATGCAATCTGCCCGTCAGTAGTGCTACTGAGAGCTGCACGAAATCCGCTCCATCGCTCGACCGTCGCAGCTTGCTGAGTCGTGTCGCGCGTCCATCTCGCAGCAGATCTGAACGGTACTTCTAGGCGTTGGTAGGCTGAAATCTACCGTGCGGCCGTTGACGCTCCCAGTGAGTCGGATGCTCGCGTGGTCGTGAGAGCGTGAGACGATAGGAGCACAAGACAGCAACCGGTGCAGACTTGGAGAGAAGAGCTTCATCTGCCGCCGAACCCTTCCTTCATACGCCCGTCTGCTCGCCGGCGCACTCATTCAGCCGGTCAAGAATCCTCATTTCGGCAGATACCAGGCAAACAGCGCCTCTACCAATTTTCGACCTCCTCCATCAGCGCCAAACGTCGGCTCAAGCAGAGAAGCAGCAACAGCAAGCTTGGGAATCCTGGACGCAGCACAAATCTGCACAACGACATCCCTCGCAGCAAGCTCTGACGCCCCCAGCCTCTTGAAGCAAGTCGGCCCAACTGCAGCTCAGGCGCCGGCATAGCCTAGCACACTAGAGCGTCATACCGGCTGACTCCGCCTCTCAGAACCCGCCACCAGGAGGGTACCTGGTGACCCCTCTGTCGCATGGAAAACATCGTCGAAAACTCCCTCGAGCTGACCAACTACCTTACTGACCGGTACTGGGAGAAAGGCTGGGACAGATATCAGAAATTCGTCAACGGAAAGAAAGTCGAATCTGTCTACACACCTTACGAGAGGCGCAAGGACGACAACACTGCCCGACAGCCGCGGTCTGCTTCATCATCATCCTCGTCTTCATCGTCGAATAACCGCACCGGGAATCGGTCAGCACCCGAACCACCGCCGCAATCGCAAGGCCGCTCCCTGACTGTGAAGTCACCAGATTCAGGTGGTGGCGTTATTCAGCGAATAGCTCGGCCTGAGCTTACCGGTTTACCTGGCGCAGTTGCGCTTGCTCAGCTTCCCACAGACGTGCGCCCGAGTACTTACCACTCCCGAGAAGAAGGCTCCCGACGTCGACAAGCTGAATTTCTTCCCACTTCTGAACGCGATATAGGCAAGGAGTATAGTCGCGACACCAGTACACTGCTGCAAGAAGAGGAAGAGTATAGCAAAGAGATTCGACGCCAGTATCGAGCTGAAACCGACGACCCTCGGAGGCCAGCAGCAGAAGTTCTTCCCGAGAAATACCTCTGGACTCTAGACGAATTAGATCCACCAAACAACAGACAGCTTAGCATAAGAGGACCTTCAACCAAGCGCCAAAGCATTCTCAAGGACTCGGCTGAGTCGAGACGAGACAGCGCCGTGATGGCTTCCGGATACAACGACAACTATTATGGCAACACGCAATACCAGGGCGAAGGTCGCGCACGCTCAGCGCAGCCGCCAAAGAGTCGATACTATGACGACGACGATAGCGACTATGATGAGCGCAGCGGAAAGAGGTCCAGCGGAAGGGGTCGTGGATGGGATGATCGATACGACGATCGCGACTACGACCGCGTGGAGGAGGTGACTGAGCGTTACAGAGGCCCTGTAAGTGCAGGACCACTCGTCGTTCGTCCATCAACCATGTGCGAGATTCTGTATAATATGCGCTGACCACTCTGCAGCCTGTCGACCGTCCTTACGCCTCGCAGAGAGGTGATAGCTACCGATCTGGATATGACGGACCATATGGAGCTGGTGCAGTAACACAGTATGGTCGCCGATCGGATGGTGCACTTGATCGCACTGGAGACCGTGAATCGTACGTCAGCCGTCGCTCCAAGTCTCGAGGACGCAGCGATCGCGATAGATCATACTCGCGATCGCGTTCTCGAAGCCGAAGTGGTGAGCGCGAGCGTGGTGAGGGAATTCGTGGTAAGATTGAAGACGCCTTCGACACTTCCGGCCGCGGTCTCGCTACTGGTCTTGCTGGCGCAGTCATCGGTGGTCTTGCAGGACGACAGTTCGGCCAGCGACATCAACAGCGTGACATCCTTATAGGTGCAGTCGTTGGTGGACTTGGTGCAAATCTTGCCGAGAACAAGTACCGCGAATGGAAGGACAAGAAAGAGGACAGGGAGGAACGTTGGGAGCAGAGATACGACGGCCGCAGCAGGAGCAATGTGCGATGATGAGAATTGCACCTAGGCAGCTGCATTGGGAGGCGTCTTCAATGAGGCATACTTGACGACTTTTCACGATATGGATGATGAGAGGGCAAAGCATGACTAGAGAGCGAGAGCGACGGTAATTTCTTGGATTGATGAAATTCAGCGACGAGGACTTTTGAATAAAGCTTGATGTTCTTGTAGAAAGATTCGACAGAAGTCAATATGTGTGTTTCAGAAACATGTTCCCATGGTTGCATTCCAGAAACGCGTTGCTTGGTATCAACGTCAGTTCTTATCGTTCATGTGAGACGCGGACCCTTGATCTCGTGAACATCCTTTGAACCTCTGCACATCTGCATTGCTTACCTGCTACGAGCCTATACATGCTTTGAACTTCTTAAGCGAAACTGCCATCAGTGCATTGCTTCCTGCATTTGAGCGTTTAGTTTGCTTCTACGCTAATAAAAGCGATACATAAACATCGCAGCGCAGCGCATCGCCTCCGATCTCAGGCCTGAGCGCCGCCAACCGCTTAGAGCTCCAGCGCTACACTCCTTCCTAGCAGCCACAGAGCCTGAAGTGATAGAACTAGTATGGCTGCAGGTGATGCGCCAGTGATTCAACGACCTCCCTCACAGAACAGCGGCGAAGGCGGCATCGAAGAAGAAGATGCCCTCCTGACCGGCCAGCGAACCGGCAAGACGCCAGCAACAACGGGCACATCGCGGAACGCGAACCGATGGCAAAGATGGCGGGAGATAGGACTCTTCGTATGGGCGGTGGTAGCAACAGCCGTTGTGATCGTGCTGGCTGTGGTATGGCAACATAACTCGCAAACATCAGGCAAACATGGCGGAAGCACAGGAAAGGGAGGAAAGAAGAATCTTATCTTTATGGTCAGCGATGGTATGGGGTAAGTCTGATGGGTTCAAGGCATGCACCATGTCTAAGACACTTGCTAACCTCGTACCCTTCGGTTTTGGTAGACCCACATCCCTCACTTTGACAAGAAGTTGGAGACAATACACGGAACAACTGCCTTGGGACGAGACTCTCATTCTCGATGAGCATTTGATTGGGCAGTCCAGGACGAGGAGTTCGAGTTCTCTGGTCACGGACAGTGCAGCTGGTGCTACGGCGTTCAGTTGTGGGCAGAAGTCATACAATGGAGCCATCTCTGTGCTTCCCAACTTCGATCCTTGTGGGAGTGTCATGGAGGCTGCGAAGAGGATGGGATATACGACTGGGCTGGTTGTGACGACGCGGATAACAGATGCTACGCCTGCAGTGTTCGCTAGCCATGTGAGGAGAAGAGAGATGGAGGACGATATTGCGATGCAGATGATTGGCGAGACACATCCTCTGGGTAGGATGGTGGATCTTATGATTGGTGGAGGAAGGTGCCATTTCTTGCCAAACACGACTGAGGGAGGATGCAGAGCTGATGATATTGATGTGATTGATGTCGCAGGAAAAAAGCATGATTGGAACTATATTGGCAAGAGAGACGACTTCGACAACTTGGGCACTGATGCGAAGTTGCCTCTGCTGGCTCTATTTGCGCCAACCGATATCCCATATGAGATTGACCGCCGGCATCAAGAAGATGTCTATCCATCGCTGGAGGAGACTGCGAAGAAGGCTTTGGATATTCTCAGCGCCGCCACTCAGGACAAGGACCAAGGATTCTTCATCATGATTGAGGGCTCAAGAATCGACCATGCAGGTCATGCCAATGACCCAGCAGCGCAAGTGCACGAGGTGTTGGCTTACGACCGCGCCATGTCTGTCGTACTCGACTTCATTGAAGACTCCGATGTCCCGACCCTCATGGTCAGCACATCGGACCACGAGACAGGTGGTCTAGCCACAGCCCGTCAACTCCACGAAGAATACCCAGACTATCTTTGGTATCCTTCCGTCCTTGCAAACGCATCACATTCCGCCGGATACGCAGCCCACGAATACTACCTTCACCAACAGAAACGTGCATCAACAGCCCTCATCGAAACAGGAGCCAAAGATGAAGAGACCTACCTCAAATCCCTCATAAAATTCACTCTCGGAATCTACGACACAACCCCGGCAGAACTCTCCTCCCTCATCAATCACGAAGCCCCAGCCTCCTACATCTTCGCCGACATGATCTCCCGCCGAGCACAAACAGGCTGGTCAACGCACGGCCATTCAGGTGCAGATGTGAATATCTACACATCTGACCCCGTGGCTGCAAAAGCTCTCCGCGGGAATCATGAGAATATCGAAGTTGGACAATTCCTCCGAGATTACCTTGGCGTGAATGAGGAAATGGAGAAAGTTACAGAGAAGTTGAAGAAGCATATGCATAGCGTTGGCGCAGAAGAATTTCTAGGAAGAGTGCCTGAGGAGGAAGAGAGATTAGATGGTCAGGATCATTTGGATCAGTATCATGGTGATCATAAGACGAAGCATCGGAGGTGCAATATCTGTGGACATTAGGAAAGAAACATTTGGGACGCATTAGTTGACAAATTGGGCCTGAAACAGAAGACGATGGCTCTGCTTTAAGCATTGCGCTGAAGAACCTCGCATGGCAAATTTTGTCTCGCTACATTGGATTTGGACAAGGAGTTGGGATGACTGGCATTTCGGTTCGGATGGTTTATGGATACCCTATACTGCATGACTTTATCATTTAAACAACTTCTCACTACTCGTGCTTCCGTCTCTATTTGCTCACACTCTTCTCCACGATGCAAATCAGATCCTCGACACTAACCACTTTCCTCCATTCCTTCGCGTTGTCGGTGGGGTTGATGCCGTTGAATTCTTTTTGCAGGTCATGGACTAGTTCGATCTCGACGAGTGAGTCGATTCCTATATCCACCAGGTTTTTCGTAGGGCGAATCTTGCTTTCTTCGACTCCGGAGAGGGCTGAGATGACTTTCATCGCGCGGGAGCGAATGCTATCATTCGGTGACTGGTCTGGTGCTGGGTCGGGCGTGCTGTGGTTGGCCATCGGTGCCGTGTTGCTAGTAGGAGGATTTGGGTTGATTGCATTTTCGACCTGGATGTCTTCTGTTGTTGGCTTGTTCCGCGGGTTCGTGAATTGTGCAGATGGTACACCAGTGAGAGCTGTTGTGGCCGCTAGTGCGTAGTCTTGCATGGCTTTTGAACTATGTGCGCCTGGTCCCACTATACTGTGCTGCTTCATCACTGAGGATTTGGATGTTTTCTCAAATCTCACGCCAAGAATGACCACCGTCAGCTTCTTCTCGGTAGAGTCGAAGACGAAGACATCCGTGATATACCCGCCATCCTTGTTCTTTACGTGAGTTGCGTAGATGTCCCATGTCAGATTGTCATTGTCATCCGGTTTTGCCGGTAGTGGTGATTTGATCCAGGTGTCGAAGCCTGTAACACGGTACAGATAGTTCGGGTCCCGATCTGTCATGCAGTTGACATAGAAGAATCCGGTCTGTAAGAAGCAGTCGGACAGGTATGGGTCAAATGAGGCATGCCCTGAGTTCTTCATCTCGATGTGAGCTGCAGACTTGCCTCCTTTTCCTACTACCTTGGTCAAGCCTTTGAATGCTTCGCTGTATGTGGTGACATCTGCAAGAACGCTGTAGACGCTGCGTCCCTTGACGATTTCATCGGCATTGATAGAATTGAGCAGCTCGAGACATGTGTCATAGTCAATCAACCTTTGGTATCGTGCCAATTCGTGATGGTGATGAAGGACAGCCTTGCCTCCGAACTCGAATTCGCCTTTGATGTGATCAATGCGACCGTTAATGGAAGAGTCGGTGCTGTAGATTTCCCAGGCCCAAACTAGCTGCGTGTTGGTGTCCAGAGGTCGAAGATTGAGCCACAATGAGCCCGATAAATCCTTGGAGATGTCTTTTAGGATCGTCAAATTTTGGATCTCTGATAGATGACTTGTGGCGTCAAGCTGAGGTTGTGAGCTGAGCAGCGACTCCAAAGCAACCCTGATAGCTATGCTTGTAGGACACTTTGACGTTCTCTGGGCCACGAAACCGCCCGAGTGGGCCTCTTTCCACACTTTGGACGTCGTGTTGACCTTGAAGCAAGCAGATCGCCTTTCATCGCCGAGATGTTCTGCGAAAGTCGCTAGCTTCGTAGCTGAATCCTTAGCTGAACCATTACTGTCTTGCGGTTCAACTGTGATTCCTTGAGTAGCAGGTTCCTTCAGCTCTAGCCAGTGTCTTGTCTTCTCGAATTGGTATGGTGGCAGTAGAAGCTGTTTGACCTGGTTGTTTTGACGTGTACGATGGAGCCAGTGGTGCACATTGACTCCTTCTCTCCATAGACTGACACTTGCGTCCGTCAAGCACTCAAGGTCAGTCAAGTCTAGGGATTGGAAGTATGAAGCCTGAGGCGCTCCTAGGGCCTTCTTGGCCATGGATGCGATCGTCGACTTCGAGCCAGCTTCAATCCATATGGCTGACGGGAAATCCCGATGAAGTCTTTGGAAGGCCTCGTTTGCGTGTACAGGCTCTCTCATATGCTTCGCAAAGAAGTCAGTCCCAGAGGCGTCGTGGTCAGGCTCTTGAGTTGCTCGTTCCCATCTTATCATGGGCGGAGAAAAGGTCATGCCCTCTCCAATCGTCTTCAGCTCTGCGATCAATGGATTCACGAGAGCCGAATGAAAGGCATTGCTGACACTAAGCGGTATACCTCGTAGCTTAGGATAGCTTGGTAGTCTTGCCAAGGTGAATTCGATTTCTTTGCTTGGTCCAGCCACAGTAAAGCTTGTAGGCCCGTTGAAGCACGCGATGTTCACTTGAGCAGGAAAATCAGTAGCTGTGTTCAACTCTTGAATAAATGCCTTGACATCTTCAAGGTTACCATCCACAGCAAGCATGGCTCCAGAGTCATCGCCGAAAGAATCTCTTACTAGCTCAGCTCTGTTTACGACTGCTTTGAGAGCATCTTGAAGGCATAATACGCCGCTGATCGCCAGGCATGTGAGTTCACCGAAGCTATGCCCGACAATTGCAGCGACTTCAATGCCACAGTCCATCCAGGTCTTGGCACAAGCAAATTGCAAGGAGAAAAGCGATGTCTGAAGCTTGACGGTATCTTCAATGGGACTTTCCTGGAATATCTCGGGGTAGATACTGCCTGCTCCAAGTTCTGTCAATATATGATCGCAATCGTCCAGATGCTTTCGGAAAGTAGGCACAGAGTCATAGATCGAACTAGAAAGGCTTACAACCCGAGCTATTTGTCCACCAAAGCAGAGGATGATTGACCTTGCAGCTTTGACAGTGATACTTTTCAGGGTTGTACCACCGCTGCCAAAATTGTCAAGCTTGTCAAGCAGATCCGATCTTGTAGTTGCGTGAAAGACCACAGACTTGGGGAGCGTTCGATTTGACTGCCGGGATAAATTGAAAGATATGTCAGCCACCGATGCTCCGCTCGAACGGATGAACTTGGCGAGTGCGATGGCATAGGCTATCAAGCTTCTATCGTCATGTCCAGAGATCCAGAAGGGATACTTGTTGGAATGCACCTGTACATTCGTTGTATTTCCATCCGACAGTGGAGCTGTCGTGACTACAAAGGCAGAGTTCGAGCCCGACGCTCCAAAACTGTTGACTAATGCCGCTCGGAATTTATCATCCCACTGCATGTGGTACTTCGGTAGCTCGATCATGTCCTCTTTCGTTGCTCCGAGCTCCGGACTCAGCTTCCGAAAACCTGTCTGTAGAGGAATGCGGCCCTTATTGATCATGGTCAAGATCTTGATGAGGCTAATTATGCCCGAAGCGCACTCTGTGTGACCGACGAGGCTCTTCACTGAGCAGACCGGCAATGGTGTATCTCTAATGGCAGAGTTACTTAGTATCCGTACAATGCTCTGATATTCAGCAGGATCGCCGACGCGGGTACCAGTCCCGTGTGCCTCAACCATTGAGATTTCTTGCGGCAAGAGACCTGCTTTCGTAACGACTGGTTCAAGCAGTTCTGCGAGAGAATCGGCGTTGGGCACGAACATGGGTGTAATCGAGCTGTTCTGTAGAACAGCGGTGCTTGCGATGCAGCCAAGTATCGTGTCACCATCTTCGACAGCCTGTGAAAGCTTCTTCAAGAAGACAGCACCGATGCCCTCGCCACGACAGTATCCATCTGCGCAAGCATCGAATGGCTTGCATGGTCCAGTAGAGTTCAGGAATGATGCTGCTGCCAGGTTCTGGTAGTGGAAAGGACTTGTGAGCATTTGGGTGCCACCAATCAGTGCTGCAGAGCACTCTTCACTCAAGATGGCGCGACAGCCAAGATCAAGAGCGACCGCGGATGCGGAGCAAGCAGTGTCGATGGCTAGACCAGGTCCAGTCCACCCGAAGAAATGTGACACACGTCCAGGGATAGCAGATTTCAGTATTCCCGTCGCGGAGAAGGCATTAGGTGCATGGCAAGCATAATTCGCTTCGTATTCTGCCGACCCCACACCAACATAAACACCCAAGCGAGTATCTCGCTGTGCTCTGTTGAAGTAGCCGGATTGCTCGACGGCCTGGTATGCGCATTGCAAGAAGAGTCTGTGCTGAGGATCTGCATAGAGCGCTTCTCGTGGACTCTTCTTAAAGAATTTGTGATCGAAGGCATCATAGTCTTTGATGAAATTTCCATACCACTTTCTGTTCGGATCGACTTCGCGCCAATTTGTGCTCTGGAATTTAAAGCGATCTTGTGGTACTTCTATGTGCTGTGATTCAGCCTTGATCATGAGGTGCCAGAAATCTTGGACGTTGTCGGCTCCGGCAACATTGATGCCCATGCCAACAACGGCAATGTCGTAGCCGTGATGCTTAATATCGTCGTCGGAAGCGGGCGTCATGGTTCCAGTCGTTCCCGATCTGTCTTCCATGACTCGAATATCTGCGTGCCCTGCTGTTCAACAGTGTTGAGAAACTGTTGGAGCGTCTTCAATCAGGATGAGGACCTAGGAGCCATGATCCGGGGTTGGCGATTTCGTGCTCGTATAGCGAGCAACGCCAGTTCATGCGAAGGATCAGACAGCCGTTCTTTTCGTAAGCCAACACGAGGGAGCTGCAGACTTTCGCGAGCTTGTCCGGCTGTCGTACAGACTCGTTTGTCTGGCTGATCGTAAAAGCAAAGAGGATACAAGTGCTGAATTGGTACATTGATCGACGGAGTGTCAGGATCGCGGACGAGGTGGCTTAAGTAAGGAAGCGAGAACGTTAAAGCCGCAGTCCGCCGACCCATCTGCGTAACACGGACACAGCCTGTGTCAGCCCTTGAATGAAGATCCTGTTCCTTTTGGATAGGGTTCGTGTGGTTGTCCTTTGATACCGTTGCACAGATCTCGAGCAGCTGAGGCCCTGCTTGTATGGCTAAACACTTCAGCACCGGACTTCGTCAAGGCCCCAATAATTCAAAGACTCGCAAGTCGAAATGGCCTCCATAGAGAATAGAAACTTGGTGAATTGGACGCTGTCCGGGACTTACGATGGGGAACGTCCAGTGCGTGGAAATCTCTAGGCATTTGTGAAAATGCAGCTCATACTTACCAGGTTCTGATTGACGCTGATGAGCCGGCTCGATCGGTATCGAGAAATCAGGCAAGTCACTTGGTCAGTCGACTAGCAGGAGCTTTTGCAGCGGGAAGTGTCGTCTGCATACACGCCGGAAATGATGTATGACCTCGAATGCCAGCACTTGCGCGGCTCATATTAATGTTCGGAAAGGTCCTGTACCCGATAGTTGTTCTGAGTATTCTGGCATCCCAGTGTACTTGGACGGGCACGAATCCAACCTACGGTCCTGCGGAGCTACTCCAGCATCTCAAGCTGTCTGGGTCGAGATACATTGTGACATCGCCTGAGCTGCTTCATGTGGTTGAGTCCGCCGTTGGCAAACTCGACATAGCCGTAGATGTCATACTATTGACTGACATTCTGAACAACCCACCTCTAGATCAATGGAAGGAGTGCCAAGTGGAACTTGCAACCCTGCATAGCTTGATGAAAAGCGAGACTCAAGCCACTTTGCTCAATGGCGCCCACCAAGACTCGGACAATGAAGTTGCTGCTCTGATGCCGACTTCGGGAACGACTGGCAGGCCAAAAATGGTGGAGCGCACACATCGGGCGCTGATCCTAGAATCAAAGGCTCTGGGTGATGACAATGCTGCGAAGCCATACGAGGTCCGGCGGCTCTATTGCTTGCCTATCCATCACGCCTTTGCGTTCCCGGAGATGGCGATTAATGCATTGCGCCTCGGTCAAACATCGTACTTTTCCAAGGGATTCAGCTACACTTTCGCTCGCAATGCCTTCGATTTTGGCATCACTGAGATCTTGGCCGTTCCCTCTATGCTGCTCGCTTTATCGAAACAAGCAATAGCTTGTGATAAAGAGCGGATATATCTGCAGTCGCTCCGCATGGTACTAAGCGCAGGTGCGCCTCTTCCAGCACATCTCGCAGAGAAGATCTTGTGTCTCTTTGACAGTCGACCACGACTACTGAACGGCTGGGGAATGAGCGAATGTGGTCGGATTTCGACCTTCAAGTATCCAGAAGCAGACAGCACGGGCTCTGCTGGCAGACCAATCGGCGACTGCGAGGTTCGCTTGGCGGAAGACACCAGGACCGGACTTTCGAATGGCCATGAAGCTGGAGAATTGCTGGTTCGTGGCTCGCACTTCATGCTTCGATATAGAAACGCCGTCGAAGCAACTGCAGAAACCATTGACAGCGCTGGATGGCTGAAGACAGGCGATATTGGCTATCTGGATGACGGCAAAGTGTATCTTGTAGATCGCGCGAAGGATATCATTAAAGTCGATGGGTTGTCAGTGTCTCCAAGTGAGCTTGAGGAGGCTCTCGCAGACTCTGAAGGCATCATGGATGTTGCCGTGGTCAGCTCTGGGTACGCCACGGGCACCGAAGAGCATCCGGTAGTATTTGTGGTTGCGAAAGATGCGGACATATTACCCGCTTCCCTGAAGAAACATCTTCTGAGTCGGTTGTCCAGACAGAAAGTGGCAAAATGCGAGATTAAAATTGTGGGCTCAATACCACGAGGGCCGAATGGCAAGATACTGCGACATATTCTTCGTGGTCAGATAGCAAGCTCGTGAAGAGCTTCAAAGACTTTCACATGCGCTCAAAGGTTAAATCCCAGCGAGATCTTCGCGAACATGGTGGAAGTACGGACACTTCAGCGATCGATTTTGACCAGTGTTGACTCTTAAACTCTTTCCAGCCCTCCCTCGCGCCTTGAATGTGGACCTTGCAAAGCTGCAGACTCCCTTCTATTGCGGACTTCAAGAAAGAGGCGATCTCGTGGTGTGGTATTGGATCTAGACATACATCCTCATCGCCTTGCAGTGGTCCAATAATGGTCAGTTCCTGGAGATTGGCTGGCAGACGCTGCCTCAGGATATCCTGATTTGAATGAAAATGACAACCAAATAGGGCAGCTGGAGTCGCGGCCAGATGTTCCAAGTTCTCCATCTCGTGCAAGCAACCAAGTGTGGCATCCATGGCTTCCATCATGGCGATATTGGGCGGCCTGGTATCGCCCTCGAACGACGGGCACATATTCTGTCTTGAGTCTAATCTCACCACTTCCAGGTTATCTCCTCGGCTTGTTAGAAACTCGCCAATGATGCCATAGTGAAGACGATGCTGTTGGGCGGGCCACTGAATTTCCAGCACGCGAAGATTGGGCGCACGCAAGAGCAGTGCACCGATTGTTGCATTCTCGATGGGACATTCGCGTAGCTCGATTCGCTTGAGGCCTGGCCATGGATCTCGGTGAGTAAAGTGAACGTCCATTGGGTGCGGTGTCAGCAGCTTTACGCAGTGCAACCTCCAGGCAGAAAACGATATTAACTTCGGCATCTCGAGCATTGTCTTGCAGAACAGCACACCAAAGGCGCCTGACTGACGTTCAAGCCGGATTGATAGTTCTCGAACGGATCTGTAGCGGCTATCAGAGTCACTAGACCATCTTCTCCAAACCATATTGTCCAGCAAGAACCACAGAGATTGAGCTCTTAGGAGAGCTTGCCTGTGCGCTTCTGCGGGCAGACATGGAACAGACGTTTCGATGGCATTGATGTGAGGACAGAGAGCCATCAGCATTGTGATGACAACATCTGCTCTACCACCCTCGAGCTCGGAGCCGATCGGCGATCCTAGTCCCACTGGGTAGCAAGAGACTTTACGCAGGTCTGTGACATATTGATCGCACTGTGCCTCAAGAGACAAGTATGATCGATCGATACCATGCGCTCCACGGTCATCGTCGAACGCGATATGTTCCCACTTGTCGATGACGATTTGCTGAACATGTTGGCCAAGCTCGGAGTTCTTTGCAAGAGCCTTGACGAAAAGTCTAGCGTTCACCACTCGGAACCCCGGGAACACAGAATACAACAGCGGCTTCGTGATGCGGTTGAGAGCTTTCGACACCTGGCTGAGAACTGACAAGGTGTGGAGATGCTGCTTGAGCTGACGATCATGGTCACTTAGGCGACCAAAATCTGGATCTCGTAGCTCGCCAATCTCCTTCGCGGTAGGCAGTCGAAAATGGTCCAAGACAAGCGATAGGATCTCCTCTGGCAGATGGAAGCTTGCAGGCGTGGAGGCGGACATGTTGGGGGGAAGTATAACACTTATATATGAAGCCAAAGTCTCAAGACACCGCCCGGTGCATGCTGTTCGTGTTCAAGAGCTCCAGCAGGCCTGATGAACGGAAGCGTGGGAAGCGTGACTTGAGTGAGGCTAGCAATTACCTAGCAGGCTGATAAAACTTCCAGAACAGGAGATTGCTTTCACAGATGCCGGCACCGTCGTGTTGGAAGCTTTCAGCCGGCTGATATGGTCCGCTTGGCTTAAGAGGTCGGTGTGATGACAGCGTGGGATGAGTGGAGGCGGTGCCTCAGAAAGATATCAAAGGTGATGCAAAAGGGTGTTCAGCAGACTCTCAATGGTTCTCCAAGCGCTTTCCCGGAGAGTACAGATACTTCAAAGCACCGCCAGGATGCATTGACACCAGCATCACATGTTTGAAGGTCCAATGGCTGGAGCCAGTAGAGCTGCATCGAGAGGTGTTGTGACGAAGGAGAGTTCGGGGGGCTTCGGCACTCGCGGTTCAAGATCCGGCAATGGAACCGACGGCACGTGCGTTCCACATTGCCGACGACGATGAGTGAAACATGGCACCTTAACTGTTAACATATGATCTAAAGGTCAATGCGATAAACGAAGACCGCACGTCCTCAGCTCATTTCGTTCTCGTTGAGATCGAAGATGTCTTCTGGTAGCTCCGATCCGCGAGATCCCAACACAATCTTACAGACATGTCAGTCTATAGCACGACACTTCGTCTACGAGCAGATTCCGGGCATGTTCAATGCTGCGACTGAACTTCCGTCCAAGACATGGCAGCGATATATTGAACGTGACAGAAGCTATGATGCTAGGCAAGGTGCTGTGGGAGATCCTTTCCGAGGATGGATAGACCCAGGACTGGCTGATGGCATTGACGAGAGGAGCAGACGGTACGAAGAGCATCTGCAAAGGAAGCGTGAAGCGAAAGATCCGGAGAGCGATAGCGCGAAATGATACACAAGTCGTCGTCTGCATCCATACGAACGGAAAGTGCGCCAAAGCAGGCCGATTGGGATGCTCAAGCCGCGAAGCTGCGTAGAGAGAGCTGAACTTTGGCACTTGGGGTTTTCCGTGCCGCAGTCGTAACTCTGACGCAGAGCCACCAAAAAGACGTCCTCAGAGGGCCTCATACACCCGCTGCGCAGTCTTCGCGCAGTCAAACGATTTCCTGGTGGTTATCAGAATGACCTGCAGAAAGAAGTCTCCAGCGAAGAATTTGCGAGATCATAACGAGAGCAGAAGCTGGGGAGATCGAGAGAACAGTACCCATTGGTGAATAAGTTGCCATTCTTCCGAGCGTAACAACATCATACCAGATGAAGGTGATCAATCTATCCTCTACAGAGCCCTCACACCTCCAAAACATCCTCCTCAATGCCCACCATCCCCATTAACACCCTCCACCCTTTCCGCCTGCTCCGTCTTCCTCTTCCAAGTCTTCGCAGCAATCTGATCCCTAATAGCCTGACTAGCAGCAGGATCAACATACTCACAACAATCAATAATCTTCTCCCCACTCTCATCACACTTGACAAAAAACACAATATCATTGCACACTTTCTCCCCACCATTGGGCAAATTCAGAAATCTGCTCTTGCGATCACCGTCCTCTTTTTCACATCCACAAACAGATCATTGACAAGGATGGCCCATGTGGAGAGGTTGGCAGACATGCCTCGAATGTGATTGCAGAAACCTTCGATGTCTTTTGCGTCGCCTAGGAGGGGGCTGGAGCGGGCGAAGAGCTTCGGTGCCCGTTCTATTCGGAAGTGGGGCGCTGTGAAAGATTTTATGAGGTCGTAGTCTGGGTTGTTGTCGCGTGGTGTTGCGGCGTTGGTGGCTTCGATGAAGCCTTTGGCTGTGGCCGCGAGGCGGTCGTAGAGGTCTGTTTCTACTGCCATGTTCTGTTTTTGCTGCATGAGTCGAACGCTTCAGCCGGAGGAGGAGGATGGCTTGTGGTCAAAGTTCAAAGAAGAGCTTACGCCTTGACAGCGTATATCTACTTGGCATCTTGACATTTTCCCGCTCCCTTCGAGACCGACAGATCCCAAATGCCAGCCTTGCCATGCAGAGTTGGCGCCCACGCGAGAGATGGGAGCTGAACCGAGCCGCGATGCCCTCGCATCCTTTCAAGGAAGCCGCCGAGCTTTGACTTTCAATGTACATGGTAGAGCATGCGAACTCAGTCAGTGCTCGAATGAAGCAGCTATATACATCTTAACCACGCTCGGAAGATCAGCTATCGCGATGGGTTCCTCGTTCGGCAGTGCAGGCTAAGATCTCGGTGCCAGACGGCTGTCGCAGGCTGTTCCCATGTTCTGCCCTAGAGCAGCCTTGCGCGCCAGGATCTTGTGGTTCATGGACATGCTTCGCCAAGGATGAGCATGTTCATGCTCGGTACCGAGATGTTCCGCTAGGAGCCTCACCAGAACGTGACCACTTTTCTTGTTTCAATCGACTTTGTACAAATGATTCGCCGCGCACTTGATGCATTCCAGCTGAGTCGTCATGACTGACTGGTTCTCTACAGCGCCTGATGCTTCTCATTCCGATTGTGAGAACAGCTTGGGAATAGGGAATGTATTGACTCTCGCCCCACTGTGATACATCTCTGTCCACAGTGTCCAGAGCAATTCATCTTTCCGTGTAAGAAGTCCGCGTGCTTCCAGTTCTTCGTATACAAAGGACAGCTTTGATGACGAAGCGTGCCATTGATGGCCTCCCCAGGCCGTCCTGACAAGGCTGACGCCGAATGTTAGTGGTGCACATATGCTGGACTTGACCACTAGCAATCTAGCCTTGACCATTTGTCGTCGTAGCACGATTTCTTCCTCTCGGAGCTCACCGTCGGAGCACGATCTGAGCATGGCTTTGAGTTTTTGCTCAGTGGGGCCTTCGTATGGTGTATGATGTGTTTCAACGACCTTTGGCGATTTGCTGCGGATGTACCAGTCTTTAGTGTTGAGCTCCGAGCGCTGGATTGAGAGCGAGGGTGCTGGAGTCTCTTTAGATATACTGGCTTGAGCAGTGGCGTCAAGCTGTCTCTGAAGGTCGTCTACTCGATGTTGAAGGAGTCTGTTTTCGACCAGAAAAGTATTTGTAATCCGCTCGACAATTGACTGTCGCCGATGGCTCGCCGCTTCAGACTCACTGAACAATAGGTTAGATCAACGTGAGGATACAATGTCAGCAGGTGGCTCCACTCACCAGGTGACAAGGCTTTGATACTCGCGCAGTGCCACATTTTGCTCTCGAATTCTTGGTATCAGTTCATTCAAGCTCGATATATCTTGATCGGCGGATATATTGATTGGGAAAGCAGTGTAAAATCTGTCGAACAGATCTACGGCATTCATGAGAAGCGTAAGCAAAGGTAGCGCTTCATTCTGCGAAATAGTGTTATGACTGTCGCAAAAATTTTGCATCAGGTTCTTGAAGTCGAGAATTTGAGCTGCACCTTCAGTGACACTGCTACGGTGCGACTCGCTTGTGGTCTCGATTTGCAAGAAGCGACGATGAACAGCAGTCGCCAACGCATTCAAGGCTACAACGGCCTCGCCGATATTGATCCGGTCCTGGACTTCTGAGCTAGCCTCTGGAGTGGGTAAATTGTAGTTGATGTCTAGTACTGTTATAGACCTGGAACTTTGAAACGTATAGTAATGCTTACTGAATGAATTGTTGCTGTACGTGTCGCCGTAATGCACCCTGGCGTGGCCAGAAGCAGTGTTGTCTTCAACAGTGAATGTGCTTCGACTTGGGATTTCGTTGGTCATGTCGCCGCATTCTTAGAACGCACTTGTTGACTATGTGTGTTCTCAAAAAGGTAGTTTTGATCTAATTTGCTGTCGTCAGGCTCGAACCGAGGATGCAATCATTAACATATGAGGCGGTATGCCGTATTTTTGTCCAGTCCCGAGGTTGTGCGCAGCACCACAGCCCCGAGGCGTTCGTTTTCATTGGTATGCGCCAGCTTACGGGTCTCCAATGTCTTGCATGCGCCACAGTATAAGCGATGCGCTCAAAATGGCTGTATACATTCGCACATACGAGCATTAGGAAGATGCCCTGTCGCAAGCCATGCTACGTGCCAAAAGTACCGTCAGACATGTGATGATATTTTGCAGCAATGTCACTCGACTGAAAGACGCTGCCTGCCATCAATAGACAGCCTCGTCTGCTGCTGCATAGCCAAGCTCGTTGCTTCGAAGACAGAGGCGGCGAAGCACACAGTTATCGCGAAGCGGCCAGAGAGAGAACACGGTCCTTCTAGAAGTCGCGCTTGGCAGGAAGCTTTGGCTGATTTGTACTATCATCGTAGTCCTCTCGTGAAAGCCGTACACAGTGTTGTTCCCAGATCCATCCAAGTTCGTTCGTTCGATCCTCCTGATTTCTGGCAAGCCAAAGTTCTCCCTTCTGCGCAACCACATCAAAGACCGATGATTGTACGTATTCCAGGTATGGATACCCAGCTTCTCTGATACAGCGGCCGGGATTGAACTCGAACAGGCTTGCACACACGAAGAGGATAGGCAGAGCTTCTGACCCTACTGAAGCATTCATCTCAATATAGAACTCACTCGAGGCTGAGGCAGAAATTGGATTTCCCGGGACTGAGGGTCCAGATAAATGTCGCTGCAACTTCTGCGCGGTAGAATGCCAGGTGCGGGCTGGGTCCGGATCATCGATGGTGGGATTGCTACTCGTACCCTCCGAAGGCGAAGGTAAATAACGGTATGCATTCAGCGTTCCCGAAGGCCAGTTGTGAGCGAAGTGCAGTCCACCGTCCGCTCCTTCTTCACTATCCTTCAAGTGCGCTGATATCCAGCTCTGGCGCTGAGCTGGTGGAAGAGCTCCTTTCAACGACACTATGAGCTTGTTGTGCGAGGAGTCGCCGTTCGCCGTATTTGATGCATCGTCCATATCGACATACCAGTGCCCACATTGAAGCTCTGAGACACGTATTGGCAAAGCGACCACTGAGATTACCGAAACATCTCCCAGTGATAGCTCGGACAGCTCCGACCAACCAAACGAGATGGAGTCCCGAAAGGATAGAGAAGTAATCCTGTCGCGATTGCGTCTATACACCCACGATTCATTGAGAGCCGTCTCGAATTCAGCAGGTGTCATACTCAAGCGATTGACCCCAGTGCTCGGTCCTGGTCGTTCGGAATAGATTGGATGCTGCGGTACTTCGCCGTGAGACCGTCCTAGGCCCTCGGCCCGCTCTATGCTCTCCTGGACATGTTCCTGATAATCGGAGATTCTGCGACGAAGATCTTCCTGCCCGGCCAAGAGCTTACTGGCTACTTTGTCGAGAAGCGGGACAGTATTGCGAGCGGCTTCTTCGTCTGGACTGAAACAAGGTCAGCAAAAGCAATTTTTTATGCGTTGCAAGCTTGTTCTACCTGCTCAGAATGAAGTCTTGCAGACCCCAGGCATAGTTCTGCTCTCGTATGCGGGCTAAAATCTTGGTAAGTTGCTTGGCATCGAGCTGAAGTCGGCCTTCACTGTGCTTGAGTATGACAGCAAGTTGCTCGAATAGTAGAATGGCATGCGCGAAGAGTATGACGAGTTTGTCCACCTTGATCAGAGCGGCTCTCTCCGAGGACAAGTCAAGCAAGGTCAGTCGACGTCGAAAAGATTCCAGCGTAAGTCGGCATGCAGAGACTGATGCTGAAGCGTCGTAGTACAGTCTCGAGGTATTCACGCCCTGGATCTCCGCGAAAGCCTTTAGTTGCTGCTGTATGGCGCCAGTGATTCCTAGAAGGCCAGGCATAGAAGCTAGGACACCTATTCGTTCTCCTGAGCCAACGTCGAGGGAGTGCTGGCTGTAGACATCATAATTGATATCTTTATGGTCAGTGACGAATTTGTATGTTCGAAGGCTGTGTATGCCGTACTGTATGTAATGGTTTCATAGTGGTCCCCAAAGTGCACGCGTCCGCCATTTACAACATTGCTCGTGATAGTGTGTCCGGTTCTGGTAGAAGCGTCGCGGGACATCGGGCGACCTGAGGCTCGAAATTGCTAGAAAAGGTCTGGAGTTGAAGATTGCATGGTCATATCGTAGATGCAGAGGAACGTAAAGGTGGATTGTGTGATCGCTTGGAGGCGCCCGGTCATCGCCTGAGCGCCCATTCAGCCACTCAAGCGCGCTAATGCACGAAATGTGGCGGAGCTCTAGGCTGGCGGCCCTGCTATGCATAGTGTCTAGCGATATCACTTTGAAACAGTAACTGACAGGCACAGATTTGCTGCGCAATAATTCCAGCTTGGCTGAAAGCTGAGAGCTGTGGTTGCTCCGTTGGTGTCAAGCTCAAGATCATTCTGCACCGAAACCCTGCGAACGTGCCTTTTTATCACAATTTCAGAGCTTGCTGATTGCTGCTCCGTAGGCCATTTCAGGTAGCGTCCCGCGTATCGTTCATAAGTCTCGCGAGGCGACTTCGATCGGGGAATCGTGCTGGCCGTCGCGATATTCAATTTAAGGCCGGCTAGCACTGAAAGAAGCCAAGTTACAGGCATTGCATGTTGATCAGAGCCCTCCAGAGACTCGCAAACTCTTCATGACCCTCTGTACGTCGTATAACTCCATGGCCCAAGCAACAGCGGGACATGATAATGTTCCTCCTCCTTCTTCGCGGCAAATCTGAGCTCAACTTCTGGCCAGAATGTCTTGCCCTTGCCAAAGTACTTCTCAGTGTCAAATGTCAAGCTCCAAACCATCTGATCGCCGTCCGCGAGCTCTGCCTTGACTTTGCTCACAATCTCGTTGATGTTTGCAGAAGAGGTCCAAGCTGGAACGCGTCCATCGCCGTTCGTGGTAGCAGTCCAGTGCGCAGTAGTGGCTTGAGAAGGAGATAGGAGTTTTAGCTTGACGTCGATACCGGCGCCGGGCTTGCCGGAGATGGTGTCGAGGACGTGGCAGGTTATGAAGGGTCGTTCGGACATTGTGGGTGGAGGAGAAGTGAAGGATTTGGCTTGGAGGTGGGAGGAGATGGAATTTAGGCGTGCTTCGGCGCTGGATGTACTAGTCTTTTGGGAGCTCATAGAGGATCGCAATGACCTTCAATTGTAACTCTAGAAACGTTGGTCATGTTTTGTACGGGCTTAGAAGAGTAAAAGCGAAGAGGTGATATCGGCGTTCGCCGTGGCCCGTATCAAGCTTCAATCTCAATGCCGACGTCAGCTCTTCTCTTTGCTCCCACCAACATCGACATCGAACACAATCGGATGCAACCGCGTTGCATATAAGCTTACGACTGTCAGGAGAATCGTAGGATGTCAAGATCTGCGGGACGACTATTATGATGATGACAAAAGCAGGAATTTTTCGAAAGTTGAGTTTAGCAAGTGCGTTGCATTGCATTGATCTATGATAAACGCGCGTGTTCTGCTTCAACTCGTACTGCATCATTATCATATGCATTTCAGGATCTATACTCTAGGTGGCTTTTCCTGCTTCCGGGATCGTTCAGCAATCGTCAATAATCCGACTTCCCGTTTGACCAAGCTAGTGCTGTCTACTCGCTTGTCTGCCGCCTCCACCCACCTTCTCCAGCATGATCTTCATGGCTTCTGGCGCGATATCTCTGGCAGCTGGTCTCTTGAGCGGGTCAACCTCGGTCAACATGGCGACCATCGCGTGAAGTCTCCCACCGTATTTTGAGCCGATAGGATCACGAGAGTACAAGACCTCGCGGTCTGGAACAGGCGAGTATCTGTCAATGAGCATACGACAGAGCACGTGGATCGTGGCTCCGAGTTGCCACATATCTGTCTTAGTGCCGTAAGACTTGGGCTTGCGAACGTCGCCCTCCGGAGGATACCAGATTGGGGTGCCGCAAGGCTGAGCAATTGCTCCCTCGCGACCGCCCTCAATATCGGAGAGCGAGACGCAGCAGCCGAAGTCTGCCAGAATGATCTTAACCTGTCCACCAAGACCACCGATGCTGTGCATGAAGATATTGCAAGGCTTCAGATCCAGATGACACATTGTGTCCCAGTCCTTTGGCTTTGCAGGGTGCTTTCCGGGCTCGACGTTGATAATGCCGTCGTGGAGGAACGCCAGGCCAGAAGCAACGCCCTGGATCACATTCCAGATGGCAGGCTCTGAAAAGCTTCCACGATCCTTTGCCATAGATCTCATGCGATCCTCCAAGGATCCCTGATCGCAGTAGTCGAGTATAAGTGAGCCAAGCTGGCGCTGGTCGGAAATCTTGTACTCGACCATGGTGTTGAGGTTGCCGCCGCAACCATATTCCTTTACAATATGCTCGAGTGCCAGAATTTCTGCCAGTGCTCGCTTGCGATTGTGGCCGTCAACTCGAATCCGCTTCTCGATATAGAGCTTGCCATCTCGCTTGCTCTTGACCAGGTGAATTGCTGTTGACATGCCACCATGCGTCAGAGTCTTGACCTTGTCATATCCAGGAGTGATGATGTCGCGGTCTCGTAGTCCAGTCTGAATGCGATCCTCGTGGCCATGGGACGGTGGCCGGTTTGGCGAGAGACCTCCTCGCAACTTCGGAGACCGCGATGGGTCGAAAGCTCGGCCACGTCGAGGCGACTTGTGGTTTCTCGGCAGAAGCACATTTGGTGGATCGCTAGGCCCAAACTCGAAGACATCCGGACGGCCACCGAAAGATGGTCGCCGACGATGGGCAGAGCGTGCTCGCGACCGACCACGCGGAATAGACGGTGTTCGAGAGCGACCACGTGGTATAGATGGCGCTCGAGATCGACCACGCGGCAGAGATGGTGTACGAGACCGACCACGCCGCTCAGATGGCGATCGAGCTCTCATGCGCGAGGGGTCGAAATTCTGGCCGGGACGTCCTCGAGATGGCATAGGCATTCCCATCCCTGGAATTCCAGGCATTCCTCCATGCATAGGTGGTCGTCTCAGCCCACCTGGAACACCACCAAAACCTGGTGGAGGGCCTGGCATTCCCATACCTCTACCGAATGGTCCTGGTCCCATGCCTGGAGTCGGATGCTGCATACCCATCGCGAATGGTGGTCGCATTCCCTGGGCAGCGAAAGAGGCTCGTCGGCGCTGCCGAGGTGCCATGAATAGGCCGCCCATGGATGGTGGAGGAGCGCCGTTCGGCATCATCGGACTGAATGGTGCCTGGAAAGATGCTGGGCGTGGTAGGCCGCAAGGTGGAAAGCCAGGTGGTGGTGGAGGGCCAAAGGGCGGCATGCCAAATTGTCCTGGAAACATTTTGATCGTGGCGTACTAATGCGTGGTCTCGAGGGAGGGAGAGTTGTCGCTAGTCAGTGTGGTATATCGTGGTACGTAGGCGCTCAGTCCTCGAGGCGAATCACTTCTTGGATTTGTACGAGTCTTTTCGTACTCTACTCAATGATTTTCGAGTGTCGGAGGCAGTTCTTGATCGGAGTGACGGAATTGATCGATGCAAAGGTGTTATGCAGTGTGCTGGCGGTCGAGGCTGGAGACACGGTAATGTTGTTCGTGTTTGAGCATAAGAGGAAAGAGGTTGGAATGAGTGTTTATAAAGTAGAGAGCGGTGATCGAGTGATTCGGTGTTGCCCAGACGACCAACAAGTGAATGGGCGAAGTGTCTGCTTCACTCACTGGGATCACAGTCCGCGCGTCCTCTGAAGCCGCTTTGCATGTGTATACTTCTTCATCTTGGCATATGCCGGAGGCAGGGAAACGTTGAACGAGTGATCATGACCTTGTAGTTATTTCTTGTCCCAATAGAGTTACTGATTGTTTGCCGGTGTCTTAGGCTTCTCGAGGAGTGGTCTTAGTCCTGACCATATCAAAGGTGCGTTCCTAGGCAGCTGGAGGTCTCACAATGTTGATATTACTTTCCAGTAGGTGCGTCAGGGGCCAACGTCGATAGCCTGGGGTGCATGTAGACCGCAAAGACTGCTGCTCTCCTTCATGCACTTTTGATTCGTTGGTCCTTTCAGCGAGCGAAGGGCTTGTAGCGATCTGGAGCCACGATCACGACATCCTTTTCTTTGTCAAACTCTGCCGAGGTAAACTTGTCGCTCATCATCTGGAGTCGCTTGTATAGTCTGACAGCATCAGGCCTGTCGGCAGGATAGGGTTTGAGGCAATCCATGATCAGTCGACAAAGGTCTGGATCGCGTCCATCAGCAGCTCCATCTTTGAATGGAATGAATGTTTGAAGAGTAACAGGATATGGTAGCCACTCCTCCTCCTCCTCATCAGTGCTCAGGTTGACCAGGCACAGCATTGTTCGGCCAATCGACCATATATCGGACATTGGTCCAATCGGATAAATTATGCCATGTTTGCATACTTCTGGCGCAACATACCCATGAGATCCACAAAATCTGGTCTTAGTCTTCGGATGATCCGCAAACGCAGCAAGGCCAAGGTCTCCAAGCTTGACCTCCGGGAAATCTGAACTGTCCCTCGGAGTGGCGAGGAATATGTTGGCGGGCTTGAGGTCGCGATGTACAATTGCTTTGTGGTCTTCATCGGCAGGTCCGTCTCCAGGAAGAAAGCCTTGGACCATCAAGCATGCAGCCGCGGCCAGTCCTGTAAATATGCGCCACAAAATGCGGTCCGGATATTGGCTAGGCAAGTCAGTCTAATGCTAGGTGCATGGCGTATAAGGAGACACTCACACTTTGATGCCTCCTGCAGCGGATCGATTGACCATCCGAGCGAGCTCAAAATACTCCTTAAGATTTTGCTCGAGGTCGCCGTGCTGACAATACTCCATATAGAGCCGGTACATTCTAAACCTCTCATACAGGCCATATGCTTGGCAATGTACGACGTTGTCGGCCTTTGGTGATTTGCTGAGAGCCCTTTGCAGTATGTACTCCAATGGGACCCGATCAGCCTTGGGTCCATGCCAGTATTGTTCTAAGTCCCACTTGCTTCCAAGGTAGCCTTCTTTTGTCACGACTCTTTCCACAATGCTACCATTTGCGTTGTATCGGAGCCATATACTCGCACAGCCCCAAGCACCTTTTCCAAGGATGCCCTTATTCATCCAATAGCCTTGCTCAGGTAGAATAGCACGCTCGCTGCCGAATGATAGCCTGCCAGCTCGGTCCGAGATGGTTGCGCTCTTGTTCTTTGTCGGTGATTCCTGATCTGGGCCATAAGGAGCATGTCCAGCAGCGACATGGCTGCGCAAGCGACCGTATCTTGCTCGTGTTTCTGAATTCCTGTTCCTACCCACCCACTGATTGTAAACGCTGCCCACAAGCACATCGGTAATCTCATCGTTGAGCGCATCGCAATACTTACCGACTGTAGCCCCAGTCGGCATTTCGTGAGGGAAGATGAGACCGTTGTTGTCCTTAGCGAGCTCCTTGATGCGATCGAAAAGGTCGTTGAATCGAATCTGCATCCTTCGTGTTAGATTCAATGCTGCGAGCTGACTCAGACGACCTGACCATTGGGCGTTCCAGATGTCGTTTGTATCAATCTCTCGTAAAACCCGAGCGTCTAAGTTGGACCGAAACTGATTTGCCAACCCATTCCATTCTCGTTCAAGGTAAGCTGCGCCGCCATTTCCACATCTATTGCGAACATCTTCAATGTGAGGAGACCATTTCGCCCTGTGATTTCTAAGTGTGTCCTGTATATATTGCATTTCAGTTACGGCGACAGCCTGATGTAACTGAGTATAGAGGTCTTGAGGTCTCATATAGTACTCCCAAGTCGGGGTATGCGGAACATAGGACAGATTGACCAGCCGAATTGAATGCTTGCAGAGCTGCTCGAAACTAGCCACCTGTGCCGTCGATACATTGAGTCGTTCCAGTCGAGAGAAGTATGATCTCCAGTGATCTAGGAATCGGTTGACCTCAGGCGTGTTGCTTGTAGCCATTGTATAAATATCATATCCGAGCAAGTCCTTGCTTATGTCGTAAGAATGAAGTCCGTGTTGTGAATATCTGCACATGTGGTCAATGGAACAATGGATATTCTCTTTGTGTTTGAGAAACTCCTTTTCCGGCGGCGGGGATATTGAGCTGCCAAGACAAATCGATTTGATGCAACATGCTGAAGACAAAGAGATACGAATTCATTCCCGCGTTCCCGGTCTTAGTGGTCATCCCGATGAGACCATGCTTCATATGTGACAGTCGACAGCTCTCAGATTCCAGTTACATTTAAGATCGTCCATCCAGTCAAAGAGCATTTGGTCCAATGGTAAGATCCGGGCGACGGTCGAATGTCGAGAGACGTTCGACATTGCAACTGCGGAGATTCCATTGCCAATGGTCGCTCAGGATGCGAGGTTCGACTACCGCAATGTCTATAAGCTCCTTGGTCCAACCTCGTCATTGGAGCGTGCTGCTTGTTGACAGCCCTTGGAAGACGTCCATTATGCGCATTTCCGAGCGCCTCATCGCCTTGGAAAGCTGGGCGAATCTGCTGAAGCTTGAGCATCACGTGCGAAAGCTGGGTATCTGTACATATATCTGTTGATACAATCATCGGCATTCCGCAGTGCTCCATTACTATCGCCTCTGAGCCACGCCAGGTGACCAAGCATTCGGCTGCCATTCCTCTCCCGGATTACCCTTAGGCTGCAGATGTTCCCAAGGATTTGGCTTCGGCCCTCTCTTCTCCCTGCTCTTGCCCTTGAACCTGCCTTCGTCCACCTCTTTGGTATCTTGACCTTTACTCACAGTTTCTACCTTCTCTGGCTCTCCAACCAGATTCGTTACGCCCTGCTTTTGCTCCGGTTCTGTTTGTGGCGCATAACCTCCTGGATCTTGCACTCCTATTGCAGGTTGCGGCTGTTGTACATTCGGCTTGTCGAGATACGACGGTATGCTCTTCCATCTTTCATCGGCCTCAGCTGCGAGCTGTTTCATCATTGCTTGCCGTGAAACATCGTATTGCTGTTCTTGGATCGTGGGCGGTTCGTCTCGAGTGTGTCGTAGCCACTGATGCCATTGCGCTGATACCATATATTAGCTTGCTTACATACAATTCTAAGTTAAAGCTCACATACGACTTATCTTGACATCGGCATAATGTATAGCGCGACTATATTTGACTATTCTCCGCCATCGGTTCGCGTTCAAAGCATCTTTGAACTCCCAGAATGTATTTCCACTTAGGTCAAACCCTATCAGAAACGTCTTTCTCCAAGGCAATCGTAGCTGTTTCCACTTGAACCAAGCTCTTCTGATTGCACCAGGAGCAGACATGGCAGAAGAGATTACGAACAGTGATGATGCTGTGAAAGTGGTGATGTAGTTCGGTAGACTTTCTGGAACCCCGAAGCTTGATCGGACTCGGGTCCGTGCTGATTTCATGGCACGTGAATGGTTCGGTGCTTTTCGGCTTGCAACTACTCCTTCTCCTTCTCCTTCCCACCACCTCCAGCGCTGTTTCGCCTCGCAATGTCACCGTTCTAGGAAGCTTTGCTCAGTACAAGGCATTGACATTGTTCTCGAAGCGGGCAGAGATGAGCTTAGTGGCTGTCATCTCCGAAGCATGTGCTTCCCCCTGACAGGACTGCGGCGAAGAAATCTTAGCTACCTCCGGAGTGTATTCACATGAGCGATGAAGACAAAGCGCTGGAAGACGACCTTCTTCTCGGTATGCGTGCGTAACGAAAGGCAGCTATATTCGAACTACTGTCATTGGCTGTGGACAAACAGCTATGCCCTGACATGATCACAATGCCATCTTGTCTACCATTAGAATTCATCGCGAATGCGCCGGCTGAGTCTCAATGGACTTCTGAAGAAACCAACGATGGTTCAAAAAGCTGCCGTCTGGCACCACTGGGCATGTTATAGCAACACTAATTTCGACCCTAAACTACAATGTCAGGTCCATCACCCTCTGCAGTATTGAGTCTTCTCCGCTCACAGCTCCTTATTCATCCCAAGCCATCCAAGAGTAGCTTCTCTTCGCAAACGGTCATCGTGACTGGTGGTAACACCGGGCTCGGTAGAGAAGCCGCAAAGCAAATCGTACAGCTGGATGCCGCCAAAGTCATCATCACCTCCCGAAATGTGGCAAAGGGGGAGGCAGCACGAGAGTACATCCAGCAGCAGACTGGCAGAGACATCGTCGAAGTATGGCAACTAGATCTTTCGAGCTTTGAGTCAGTTCGTGCATTTGCGAAGCGTGCCGAGACACTCGATCGCCTGGACGCTGTAATCCAAAATGCTGGAACATGGCCGAGAAGCTTCGAGATCGCTGGGGGATATTAGGCTACCATCACTACCAACGTCATCTCGACTTCCATGCTTGCGAACCTGCTCCTGCCAGTGATGCTTCGTACCAGCGATGCGTACCCGGATCTTACACCTAGGATGACTTTCGTCGGATCCGGCCTTCACAAGTTCGCAACGCTGAAAGCACGCAAGGCACCAGGATCCGTTTTCGATAATTTGAAGGAACTATCGGCCGACAATTCTAGTGACCAGGACATGCGATACAACGATTCGAAGCTCTTACTACAATTGTACGCCAGCAGATTGAGCACTTCTATACCGACCTCAAGTGCGACGAAGAGGCCGAAAGTCTGCATTAACGTGGTCAACCCTGGGTATTGCATTTCGAACTTGGTATCCACACAAAGTATAGGCCAGAAAGTCGGCGAGAGACTCCTTGCAAGGTCCACAGAGGAAGGCGGGCAGGCGTTGGTCGATGCGGTGGCTGCAGAATGTGTGGATGGAAGGCATGGAGCATACGTGGATGATATGCAAGTCAAGAAGTATGTACATTGATCAGGATGCTCACTTGTAGTCCTGCTAACAAGTTTCAAAGACCCGCACACTGGATCGGCACGAAAGAAGGTCAAGAGACCAAAGAACGAGTTTGGCAGGAGCTGAATGCGATCCTCGGCGTTGCGCAATGATGCGAAAAGAATCGTCATCCCAGCGCCGAGCTGTGTATCAAAGACAATTGACTTGTCTAGACTTAGACGCTATCTCGAATTTCTTTGGCCGAACTGATGTTTAAGCTATGGTCGCTATAGCCCCACTTTAAATCCACCTAGGGTGCAGTTGAGTAGAATCCTTCGCGTCCGCGTTGTTCAAGTCGCAGGGTCCATGAGCATGACCTACCACTTCCATCTCCCGCACAAGTCTAATACTACTGGCGTAGCCTGAGGTCGGCGAATTAGTGCCGTCGAATTGGATGGTCTTAGTTAGCGAGCAGGAGCTGAGATGGAATTGAAGGAACACAGAACTTCTCACTAACCTATCGGAAGGCTGTTCCACTTAAACGAGCTGCACTCGTTTCAAAACGAGTAGTAGGCGTTGGTAGGGCATCCTTGGCAAGGTAACAGTAAGCATCTGTCTTCTTACTATACAAGATACATTGATCCCCCAGCTCATCTTACCAGACACATCAAGGACACTTCCGAACAACTCTCGTCAAAAACACAAGATGGCACCTCTCATGGACGTCGATACTTCCACCAGCGATACCAGCTATTCGACAAAAGATGGCAGCCGCGACTTTATCACTCAGCTCGGCTACACCATTCCTGCTGCAGACGGAGGCAACATCTCAATGGACGACTTAGCTACCGAGAATCCTACTTTCAGAGAAGTCAGACAAGTGAAGGTCCATGATGTTCGAAACTATCCTGAAGAATTCAAGCTCGACGTGCACGGCTTCCAATACCACAAGCTGCCATCGATCCCTGGAGAAGGAGAAGTTGACTTCTTCAATCACGATGATCCGAAGATACCAGAAATTCACTACAAAGGCATGGCTGATTGGTATGCGAAAGAGTGAGTCGACATGCGTTCGTAGTATCTATTCAACAACTGCTGATCTGGAGCGATAGACTTGGAGCGAAAGAAGTCCTCATTTACAACCACATCGTCAGAAACGACAAATGGGCACCGCACAAGTACAGCAATAAGTATAGTGGACCGGCTCACAGACCACACATCGACATCGCTCGCTCGGTAAGTCACATATCACTGTGGTCTCCTGTCGATGCTGATAGTATTCCAGTTCGCACCGGACCTCTTCCGCGGCATCTACTCAAAAATGCGCCCAGACGACACCTCAATCGACTCCATCATTGAGAACGGCAACTGGAAAATGATCAACCTCTGGCGTCCCATCAAAACCATAAAACGCGACCCCCTCGCCGTCTTAGACACTCGCTCAGCATCCGATTCCGACATCATCACAACCGAACAAGAGTACGAACCTGGGTATAAAGTCAAGAACAGCTGGCTCAAATCCGGGATTGATGCTGATGACCCTGATGAGAAGATCGGACATCGCTGGTATTATATGTCGAAGCAGCAACCGGACGAGGTTGTGGCTTTTAAGATGTTTGATGGAGCTAAAGATGCGACGAGTTGTGGCACAGCGCATACGGCTGTGCATGTTCCGGGTAGTGAAGGGGAAGAGAATCGGGTTAGTTTGGAGATGAGGTTGTTTGCTATTTATTAGCTGTCAGTGATGAAAGCGAGCAGAAATTCCAGATACTTGAGCGCAGATTCGATGCGTTGACGTATGACGAGTGTCTATTCACAGAATTACTCAGTCGGGGCCCCTGACATGATCTTCAATGTACAACCGTAGTGTTTGAGCTTTGGCGAGCCTTCGACGTAGGCGCCGAAAGGGCTTCAGAACGAAGTATGACCTTGCTCTAGTTACATACTTCCATGAATGTCCGAAAGATTCATTTTCCAGAAGAAGAGTTGGGTATCGCCAACCTAGAGCTTGCTCCATGGCAGTATACTCGTCTTGCGGACAAAGCTCAATAACGCCCAGGATATGAGCTTGATCCCGATGATCTGCGTAGTCATCGAAAGAAGGAGCCACGGGACCCCAGACTTCGAGCAACAGATAGCATCGCTTGACGCTCGAGGAAAAGCCACGAATGTCAAGAGCTTGGTGTTCCTTTGAACAGTTGAGAGGATACAGAAGAAAGTAGACCGGGTTATTCGGGTCTTCGACATGGTGCATAACCATAGGATACGGACGCAAGCCTCTTGGTAATTCGTATGCGAACTCATAGCCTCTCGATGTTTTATGAAAAATGGTGCGCTTCATCGAAGAGGCATTTACATGGGTGGTTGTAGCTTGTGTGCAAGATATGAATGCCCTGGGACCAGGTGCTAACAGGCTGGCTGGTCCATATTCCCTGCGATCAAACAAAAAAAGTGATGACTCTGTCGCTCGGCTCAAGATTTCCAGTTGCAGACGCTCAAATGCTCTGACGGCGCCTTCACCATAAAGAAGAGGCATGTTGACATTGAACAGTCCAAGCAGGCAGTAAGCTATGTCTTCCGGCCTTGTGGTAATCCTAGTGGACATCCAGCTCATTCGTTTAGCGATACAAGTATAGGTCGAACCAGCGAGATATGGGTCCTCGATTCCCCAAACTCCAGAGATGATAACTTCGGGGTCAATGGAAGTGACGGAAGCTATTAGACTGTGTAGAGAGCTTCTTGGTTCTCCGAGGCCGCCTTCCTTATGTGCATGGCCTATAGTCTCGAATGTGGTATTATACAGTAGCAACCTGCGGGGCGCAAGAAGTTCTTGCAGTGTCCATCCCCGGGTGAACCACTTACTGTGTGCGAATGCAGATCGTGAAAATAGCGAGTAGTTCGTCCCGGGTTGGGTTTGAACGTCTCTCAGGCCATCTCCTGTAAGTTCATCTGTAGGTACTGGTGGCAGGTCCGGCAGAAAGACTAGGCAAATCGCAGAGGAACGGTACCACTTATACATTGTGTTGATTGCTTCTGAAAGCTCAGCAGAAGATCTCTTGTCGATACAGCACGTGTCGATCCAGGCCCAATTTAGGACGGTGGGAGCATTCGGACCCGGCTCTTCAAGTATGTCAAGGTCGGAGCCGAGGATATCTCGATGGAGGATAGGTCGATGGAGGATATCTCGATAGATTAGGCCTGTTCTTGCTATCCTGCAAAGCTCCAGAACTTTTCGGTAGCCCAGGCTTTCTTTTCCGCGTCCATTAATGTAGTCGTCATAAGAGACCTCTTCGTCTGACCACACATGTGATAAAATCGCGTAGGGCGGCACGTCCTTTTCCAGATCTCCGAGAAATTCCTTGAACTCGAGTGTAGACGTATTTATGAGGCGCATGGCCTTGGACTTGCTTGATTGTAGCGTTGAAACTGTAAAATCTAGCGATATGACTGCCGCGCGGTGACTCGCAAGGTCGACTGTGAAGTGGCGAGCTGAGCGTCGTGGCGGAGCCTGGGGTAATCTCGACTCGCACCTGGACGATCATCGCTGCTGTGTAACAATGAGCTCCATCCGAATGCAGCATCCAGAGCTGAGATTGACTCCATTACTTCTACAGGCCCGCGCTCAGTGTCTTGCGGAATTCCTGGTCATCTGGGCCTAGTACATATGACGAGAGCCATGAATGACATACCGGCACTGTTGGCGCCTTTTCGTCAAACCGCGAATTTGATCAAAGAAGGCTTATTTCGTCGACTTATGAAATTAGCCCCGATTTGACCAAATTGGCCTTCAGGTGGCGACAGTCACTCTTTGCTTCGATCTCGGACCTTCTGTAATAGCTCTATACGGCCTAGAAACAGACCATTCTCGTGCGAAGCAGTGTAATTCCTGCAATTTGGCGACCTAACGGGCTTCCGATTGACGGTATCGCGACTTCGGACTTCTCGGAAGCGTTTCTGTTTGGATCTTGGCGATAACAGGGTTGACCTCTCTGACGAAAAGGGCTTTAGTCTTATGAAATACCAAAAAGAGCCTCATTTGATCAAAATGCGCCAAGAGTCTGATGAAATAAGCCCTTCTTGATCAACTACCAACGGGCGTCAACAGCACACGAACCAGCTTCGCCCAATCCATTGCCCGAGTATCAACCTGCAATGCCGCATAATGCGCTGCCATCATGAACGCATCTTCTTCACAGAGCACTATCTCGAATTTTTGCGAGTGGCGACAGTTGACAGGTTGGCTAGGGAAGGCAAGTATTGATATTCCAGCTTCTTTTTTTATTGCAGGATCTATTGGCGGAGCGAAGCCGGAAGTGGTGGTACCCTGACCTACGATTTCGTAGGTTGCATCTTGAACATGGCGAGCTACGATGAAGTGCGTCTCGTTCAACGATGTCCCAAGAATCCAGTCTCCCTCTCGCACATGCGTATTGGTGACCGCGGCCAGCTCGCCATTGCAATAAAGATGTTGCAGATCATCGTTGTCGATGCTCGCGTTCACCTCGGCGAAGACGCCAGCATGCATGATATAGGCATGATCGGGCTCACCGCTGGAGGGCACTGTGCTGAACACTGCGGAGAGACGGCCGAATGCGTCAAGCCGTATGCGTGCTTCCGGAGCAAGTTGAACGGATATCAACACGGCTCGCGACTTTGGGCCAACTTTCGCACCGACTCCACGTTTGAGCTCATGTGGACGGAATGACAAAGGGTCCCAGTATGACATAAACGCATTGAGTGCTTTGTTTGTTCTGCTTATTCGTAGTGACTTGACAGTGCGCAGGACGTCAGTGAGGTAACGAGTATCCTGGCATGGCGTTCTTGTAAGCACCTTTCGGGCCAAGGACAGATCAGAGATAGTATAGTCCACGTCGAGGCTAACAGTATCTGGAGAATCGCCAAGTGCGGCAAGGCCCAGAAGTGCATAAATATGGTCTTTCGTTTGCGAACAGCCGAAGTCGGAGAAGAGTGAAATTGCGCTCTGCAAAGGCATCCGCTGCGTTGCGCTTCTAGAATGCTTTGTTGCCGCATCGACTAGAATAGTGAAGTGACATGGCCCGCGTTTCAACGAGTAGTACCAATTCTTAAGAAAGCATATGTCATTCCACGTCAACTCCTGTCCGCCGCAGATAACATGGATCCGTCTGGCCAAGCATAGCTCCTGTACAACCCAGAGTCGACTCCAGTATCTCATTTCGGAGAATGTGATCAAGGACCGAACGAGGTCAGCATTGCGTGAGACCAGGCCACTACGACTAGGAACAGCCTCAATTAGATCATGAAAATCTTGAGACATGTCACTGTCATTTATGCAAGCAATCACTGTGGTAGCCGCAGCGTATATCTGGTCCATGATATAGACCTGACAGGCCTTTTCAACGGGGTCGTCCTGGTTGATACACACAGAGTCGATCCATATCCATGACGTACCCAATTTATATGCTGAGATGAGAGCTTCGTAGCAATTTCTGCGCACTGAAAGGTTGCATCCACGGATTGTGATTTGGAACGCAGGTAAACTTGGGCCTCAGGTGTATGATATAGCATGGAAAGATGGCGCATTCTTCAACGCGACTACCTGAGTAGGTATATCATGCTCGTCAAGCGGCGAATCACGTCTGGTTGCATTAAGGAAAAGAAGGCGTATTTGTGATTTGGCGTCCGTGAGAGGCTTAGGCTTCGAGAGTGACGGATGATGGGGAGCATCATAGTCAGTAGTGCGTCCGTATCTGCTCTCAGGTGGCGGCCGACGTAGTTCTGATGTGGATACGCCAGGTCTCAGCGGACCTAGCCTATGCAACATGATGGGCATGCTTTCGGAGTTTCGCTGTAGCTGAAAGACCATTCTGGCCGGTTCAAAGCAGCGAAACCAATTGGCTGTTCTTTAGGATCATCTCAGACCTAGTAGGATTGTTAATAAGATCAGTGCAATGCGGATGGGGACTGCAACCAGTCCACTGTGCTCAGCTTGGGCGAGCTGATACCGGAGAGGTACATGTACATTACACGGCATGAGAACATGAGCAAAAATCCGTGCCCACACACTTGATATCGCCATCGAGATACTTAGATTCAGAGGGCCCAGGAAGAGGCCGACACGAAGGACTGAGCAATAGCGGCAGGAGAGAAACATTTGATGTGCAGGTCAATTAATAGCAAAAGAGTGCGACATCACAAGAAAGGAGAATGTCAATACAATACCGCGCGGAGGTCGGCGAAACTAATTGCCGCCAGGGTTCAAGCTTCTATGTGGCAGGTGCCCCGCGGTCTTCTGATGAGGTCAGGCAGGAAGCAGACGCGACACGTTTCTTGGAAGGAAACAGCCAGAACGCTTCCAACTTGACCGCCTACGCTTCTCCACCGACTCCTCGACCTGTTCTATACCACCCTCATCTCCAACACCTTCACCCTACCACTACCACTACCACCCCCTCCACCATGGCCGACGAAGAAATGGAACCCAGCCTCAAACCCATCGTCGACCAAAAGACCCTAAAATGGATCTTCGTCGGCGGCAAGGGAGGAGTAGGCAAAACCACGACATCCTGTTCTTTAGCAGTCCAAATGGCCAAAGCCCGAAAGAGCGTTCTCCTAATCTCCACCGACCCAGCCCACAACCTCTCAGACGCTTTCGGCGTGAAATTCGGAAAAGATGCAAAACCAGTTCCAGGCGTTGAAGGACTCGCAGCAATGGAGATTGATCCAAACGGCAGTATTACAGATCTGATAGCTGCAGGAGGAGATGATGCACAAGAAGCAATGGCTGGGCTGGGAGGAGTGGGAAACATGTTCCAAGATATGGCTTTCAGCATTCCGGGTGTTGACGAGGCGATGAGTTTCGCGGAAGTGTTGAAGCAGGTGAAGGGTATGGAGTATGAGTTGATTATCTTTGATACGGCGCCGACGGGACATACATTACGATTCTTGCAATTCCCTACAGTTTTGGAGAAAGCTTTGGAGAAACTGAGTGCTTTGAGTCAGCAATTCGGTCCTATGATCAATAATTTGATCGGTGCGAGGGGTGGTTTGCCGAATGGGCAGAGTTTCGATGATGTGCTAAAGAAGATGAATGATTTGCAAGAGACGATTGGAGAGGTGAATAAGCAGTTCAAGAACCCGGATCTTACGACTTTTGTGCCGGTGCTGATTCCGGAGTTTTTGAGCTTGTATGAGACGGAGCGCATGATTCAGGAGTTGGGGAGTTATGAGATTGATACGCATGCTATGGTGGTAAATCAGCTGCTGTTTCCCAAGAAGGATAATCCCTGCGAGCAGTGCAATTCGAGACGGAAGATGCAGAAGAAGTACTTGGAGCAGATTGATGATCTGTATGGGGAGGATTTCCATGTGGTCAAGATGCCACTGTTGGTGGATGAGGTGAGAGGTGTTGAGAGCATATCGAAGTGAGTTGTTCTGCACCATCAAGGTTATGAAACTAGGCTAATGCTGACAATCCTGATAGGTTCAGTGAGATGCTGATCAAGCCATATCAGCCTCCGCAGTAGGTGTGAGGGTAGTAGTGGCATGGAGGGCGTATTGCGGCGTTGCTATACCCAACAGAGGCTAAGAACGAGTAGATATCCTAGAACACTTTCTGTTCCTGATTCTTTCAGGCGAGCGTTCAGACATCCAGCACATTTGCATTTCCAGAATCAATCCCGTGCATCATCAAATAGCCCCATCTGCCATGGTCGACTTGGAGGCGGTGGTGGCGGCTCGTATTCTTCCTCACTGTCTTCGGCCTCCACATACTCTCCATCGCCCTCCTTCAGACCACTCTCTAGCGCCGCAAGAGGATCATCATCTTCCTCATCATCTCCATTCGCCAGCTGTGGGTCATGGTCAACAGGACCACCTCTCAAAATAAACCTCTCCGCATTCTTTTCACTCCAAGTCCTCACAGGATTAAGATCATCCCTCCTGATATACCGACAATCATCACCCCAATGCTCACTCGACCCACAAGAATAACAAGCCTTAATCATCTCCCATTCGCGAATTTGCTTCTCTCTCGGCACCGTAGCAGCTATCGTTGGGAAACACCATAGTCTCGAACACGCCTCCTCCACATGTCCGGCTTCACCGCAGACGTCGCATTGATCACTCTGACCTTGGTAAGACCTGTTCTTGCAAGCCTTAGCATCGTGTCCTCGTTGTCGACATAATGCGCATTTCCGATATGTAGGGCATGCGCTTGAGGCGTGTGAGTCGTAGGCTCCGCAATGTGAGCATTTCCTCGAAGGACAAGTTGTGCGCATATGTCCTCGTTCTCCACAGCAGAGACAGTAGACGAGCGCGTCTGGCGGAGATGTTAAATTGAAGTATCGTTTCTGCAAGTCGCGATCTTCTTTCGAAAGGGAGTAAAGTCGGACCAGATCGTCCGCTTCGGCAGCCATTTTCGAGATTCCGTGACTTAAGTTTGATGAGCCGGAGTCTGAGTCTGAATCACTGTCGTCTGATGAAGATGTGTCCATGGATGATGAACTTGCTTGTGATGATGAGACCTCGCCATCGTCACTTCCGCTGTTGTCGCTGATTGTGATTGCGGCATTTGGTGAATGGCGGGTGCGCTTGTTCGGTTCATCGTCTTCTTCACTTTCTGATCCTGACGAACTTGATATTTCTCCAGACTCCTTGCTGGATGCTTTGCTGGAGCGTCGGCTTGTGGGATAACTGGGTGTTTTGAATTCGCCATGGACATTGCGTTTGCGGCCTACAGCGTTCGTTCGCGATTCGTTCTCTGAGTCTGACATTTTTGATTGTTTGCGCGAAATGCCCGATACATGCTTCGTTGAAGTGCGATGGGACAGATGAAGTTTGCGATGAGAGAACAGGGCAAAAGTCGTGGTTGGAAATGGAGTCCTCCAGCGAAAGTTATGGAAACCAACGAGATACTCACGATAAAGCACGGTCTGCCTGCGCTCCATGCAGGCAGAGCAAGACCATCTAGTCGTTAAGGCACGGCCAAGGGAACATTCAAAGCTGCGCATTGAGCAAGGCGTTCATAAGCTGCGGCCTCTATTATTGACTCGACTTGGCCGAAGAGAAGCCTTGCACATTGCTGCTTTCCTCACTGCTTGTCTAGGTAGATCAGGGACCCAGCACAGTCAGACGCTGGACCTCGCCATCGGGAGTGTAGGCGAGCTCGAGCGAGCATTTTTCTTGAGCTGCAGCCACGTCGCTCTGCATCCGATAGGCCTGACTTGCACTGACAGTGCGACTACACGTAGGCGTTCATCACGCTCAGGGTCTCTCGGAAACGCAGTCATCCAGTGTCGACGTAGTGGCGTTTGACATGTACGACAAGCATGTTGCCTGCTGTTATTATGCTCGGATGTTAGCAGATATTTGGACCCTTTTTGATGATTACGGTGAAGGCAGCGATATTTCCGCGCCGTGCTCCAGGCTTCCTAGTATCACACGTAGGCGAGGAGAGAAGTTTCTGGTCTGGTTTGTAAGGTGCTGCGCGGTTCCGCAGTATTCGAAGACGGTCGTTGTGGCGGCTTTCGCAGTATCACGTATGGCACCTCGGCGGGGCCATGACAAAAGCCATCTTGTGGCTCAACATCGGAGGCGAGAAGCGGAGGTCTGGCCTCTGTGGAGATCGAGCAGTCCTCAACGTCGCCGTCACTGTCGTGGCGAAGATTCCGTGCAGTCTGCAGGGCTGTACACAAACACCAAAGGAAATGCCCAGTATGAAGCTAGAGTTGTAGTTGGGATCAGTGAAAGATGTACATATTTCAGATGCAGACAGCCGTATCGGCACAAAATAGATCGCCTGAAGCACCAATTATAGCGGAGGGAAAGTGCAGTCCGGTGCATAATTGCTGCACCATGGCGTCGTTTGTGTCGTTTTGGTAGCGACCCTGGCAGCCTGACATTGGAATGGCTCGAGGTTGGCCGCCGCGAGCTCTCACTGCTGTAGAACTAGCCAGCAGCACCTGACTTGCTTCTTCTCCTCCACCTCCGTCCTCTGAGCCTAGAAGCACTCTCACAACTCCCCACACCGCGTACGCCCATCTGCCACCGCTCAGACCTCATCGCCGCGCGGGTAGCACCGTTGTCAACGCACCTTATTTCCGAGGACGCGTGGATCCCGTGGCCGCTAAGAAGTAGGACCCTGGCAAGCGACGTTATTCTAGATCGAGACAAAGACACCAACCGTCAAACACGAGCACGACCACGCAGCACTGCTCTGCTCTGCTCTCCTTACCACGCACACCATCATACACCACCACCGTCGGAGCAAACATACCCCATTCCGATCACTGAACACCGCACGACCGGCACGCTGGCGCCGAACTTCCTATTCTTACCGCACCGCTCTCGATCCTCCTCCGAAAACACCGCCAAGCTGTCTTCCACAATACTGCAGCGCGGCGGGATCACCTTCGCCGAGGGTGTGAACACATCACCGCCGCTCTGTGTCCAGTCGGCCGAACGCAAGATGAGCTCCAACAACGTCAAAAACAAGGACAACCCGAGGCGGCGGAGAAGTAGTAGTTTGATGTATCAGGAGCCTCCGGAGAGCCTCGAGCAGCAAAGCGACCAGGCCATCTTGCCTAATCTCAACGCCCAGTGGGTGAACGCCAAAGGTGAGTCTTGACTGTCGAGGATGAGGTTGTTGGGACATTTCATGTGAAAGATGGGACTACTGCACATGAGCACGTGAGCTAATACTCCATCCATTCCAGGCGCATGGATGATCCATTTCGTCTTGATTTTGCTTCTCAAGATTGTCTACGACATTATCCCTTCAATAACACAGGAGACATCATGGACACTTGTCAACACCACCTACATGGCCGGCTCATACCTTATGTTCCACTACGTACGAGGTATCCCTTTCGAGTTTAATGCTGGAGCATACGACAACCTCAACATGTGGGAGCAGATTGACAACGAAGACCAATATACACCGGCGAAGAAGTTCTTGCTGGCAGTCCCCATCTGCTTATTCCTCGTCAGCACACATTACACTCATTACGATTTGGCCTACTTTATGATCAATTTCCTCGCCACATTAGCAGTAGTAATACCAAAGCTACCGGCGGTATGTGGTACAGACACGCCCGCTCATGACTGCCTGCTGACGTAGTCTTCACAGTTCCACCGCATGCGATTTGCTTACTTCAATCAAGAGCCGGAACCGGTGGGAGACAGATAGTACTGAGCGGGCGGAGGGCCTCCGAATCACGGCGTTCATAAGGATTGGGGATGAAAAAGGATCATGCTACCAGATGGATCACAAATCACGCCATTGTACTGATACGTCACTCCTTTGACGAAGACGCCTCTATGTGGCCAGATTGGTACATGGTAGGCTGTATTATTGAAAATTGAAGCCTGGATGGTGAAGAATCAGCACATTCCAACAAGCTACTCGCTCCAACTCAAGTGGCTGATAAGCTCTACAAAGCTGTCGTAAGTTCCTGGACAAGGTGCTGACATGCTGACTGCATAGATGACAGCACAATCTCCAGTCTTGGCATCGCATCTCCATTTGAATGTCGACCGGAACCAGCTCACACGCTACTTCTTCATCATCTCGGCGAACTTCGCCTTCAGCTCCTCATATACTTGCGGCGCCTTCCCATCAAGCACCTCTTGTGTATAATCCTCGAACTTTCTAGGCTCAAACTGTGGATATAGCTCCTTGCTGGTCACGTAGCCCAGGTACTTCGCATACTCCGGCTGGTTATCACCACGAATCCCCCATGAAATCAGGTACTGCGCTGGGATCTTCACCATGAGAGTCTGCATGTCCATGTCGTCACCACAACTCTCAATAGTCTTCTTCAACTCAGTCTCCGAGACAAATGTCCTTTCCAGCTTCTCTCCGGATATCTTCTCCCAATGCTCGACGATCTGGAGTGGTGACCACATCTCATTATAGACGAGAACATTCTTGTTCAACGTCCTATCATCTGCAATCACTTTCGCCGCATACCGGCCTATATCTCTCAAGTCCGTCAATGCGGAAGGTACATTTCCATCTCCAGGAATCCTCTCGTCGGGATTCAATACGGCGTAATCCGTCCGCCCTGAGGGCAATTTCCTGACGCAGAGCTGATACCACCAGCCTACGTCTAGAATCGTGTACGGAAGTCCAAGTTGCTTGACATGATTATACACGATCTCCTTATGATCGCGGAGCAAGGAGATTCCTCCCGCTGGAATGACAGGGACGAAGGCGCAGGGCAAGAAGCGCTTCACTCCCGCGGCTTTAGCTGCTGAGGCGAGAGGGATCTGTGCGAGCTGTTCTGTGGCTACGATTGCTGAGATCAGGATCTCGACTCCTTGGAGTGCGTTGACGAGATGCTCCTGAGTGGAGGAGAGGTCGCAGGGTCGAAGCTCAATGCCGCGAGCTGCTAGGGCTTGGTTTGCGGGCTTGGAAATCGAGGATGGGCGAGTGAGGGCTATGATCTTGAAGTTTCCTGCCTCGAAGAGGCCGTTGACGATGGACTGGCCAGTCTCGCCTGAGGCACCGAGGATGCCGACCGTGGTCTTCATGGTCGAAGGAAGAGGACTAGTCGTTCAGCGATGAAACGCAGGTTAGGAGCCTTGAAATTATATATACACGCTATCAAGCCATCAAGTACATCGCAAGCATATGTAAGCTGTTTTCATCTATCCTGCTACCCACTTGATCTGCATCGCATTAGTCCGAGTCGATTCAAAATACTATCCTCTCCGACCCTTGCATAAGCTTTTATGCCCATGCATAACTTTAATCTTCGACCCGTTCCTTCTTTCAACATCCTTGTAGATATCGATACCAGGTTCACACGTTCCACCTCACTTGACGATCTCATCACATGTTTGCATTGCTTCGTTATCGTCTCGCTTTGTCTCGCGAAACAAACATTTGCGCAAGAAATGTTTTCCGTCTCCTAATCAGCAGCACGAACCCCCAGTCTCGCTCCTTCACCACCACAATGTCTCCCCACAAACGCCATCACTTCGCTCCCCTAGGGCAGTCTCCCTCTGAAGGTCTGCTCCAGCTCAAAGGCATTGTCTTTGATATGGATGGCACATTATGTGAGCGCTCAACCGAACAGCCTCCGTCGAGGTGTAGAGATTTGTATGACGTACATGACTGATCTGAGAAGAAAAGGCGAACCACAGAATTACATGTTCGGAGAAATGCGGGAAGCGCTTCAGATTGACAAGAACATTGATATTCTGGATCATATTCATTCGCTTCCGGAGAAGGAACAGAGGGAAGCGTTTGAGAAAGTTCGGAAAATTGAATCGAAAGCTATGGAGAAGCAGATTCCTCAGGCTGGGTTGGTGACTTTGATGGAGGAGTTGGATAGGCACGGTATCAAGAAAGGTATCTGCACTCGGAATTTCGAGTAAGTATCTACCGAGAGGAATCTCATGTGCTGTCTGGACCGCTGATGAAATGACTTTGAAGCATGCCTGTCAACCATCTTCTCAGAAATCATATCCCTGGACATTTGAATCCTTTTGCTCCGGTTGTGACGAGAGAATTTAGGCCTCCGAAGCCATCGCCTGCTGGAATTCTGCATATTGCGAATGCTTGGGGCTTGGTGCAAAGTTCCACTGTGCCGGAAACGCCACCGGAGGAAAGGCCGCTTCCTTTGATTATGGTCGGCGACTCGGTTGACGATATGGCTGCGGGTCGTGATGCCGGAGCATTGACAGTACTTCTGCGAAGCGAAGGGAAGGAAGAGCTGGAGACTGATTCTCGCACTGATGTGGTAAGCATACGAGACCATTCGGTGGTAACAACATTGTTGACTTCGCATCCAGGTGATTAGCAGACTTGATGAGCTTGTCGCTCTACTTCGAGAAGGGCTCAAGCCACAGAGGTGACATGATCATGTTTTCAACACTGAATCGTTCGCCGACGACATAGAAAGCATAGAAGAATAGAGACGAACCATCGATACAGGCTGACAACGATCTGCCAAGACAATTTTGAGATTGACCTCACACGCTGATCCCACTATGGCTCTCTTTTCCAGATGGCCACAAAATGACCGTGAGTCTCCAGCCCATACGCTTCGTACGGAATGCTGACAATGCCCTATAATATCAGGTGAAGGTGCGATGTCAAGCATGGCAGCTCATTGTGGCCACCATTTCTCTCAGTGTGCAAGGACCGCCAGTTGGCCCCCAGGCCTTACACTCTAGATGCAGCGCTGACACTTCGTAGGAAATCACAAGGAAACTATGTCCACCTATCACATGCTTGCTTTTCCGGGTTTCTCGGTCAATGGTCTGCTCCACACAACCATAGGACCTTAGCCGTTGTGCTTTGACCGAAGTGTTGGAAATCCATCAGCAATGTTCGTAAGGTGAGTTGCTTTGGCATCTCGTATTAGCACCTCATGCGTTCTGACTCATAGTATACACAGACTATCGGTAAGACCTTGGCTCTTGCGTCGTAAAGGAGCGCTGGAAACGCACAGCACAGCCCCATGCGAGTTAAGATCTTCTCACCTGCTAATTGAAGGAATACACATCGACTTGCGTGGACAATGCCGTAGTTTCGCACGGTTCAACTCCGTGCGACTTCTCAATTCACGGTCTGCTAAAACTGCTAATAAGACCTCAGTCCTTGCGCCGCGTCTGAGCTCTGACAAGATATTGAGCAATCTGTCTTGTGAGCTAGTGCGTCTGCGCCTGCCAAGCTTCTTCTAGCTTTCGTGGTATCGTTCTATGCAAAACGCCATCAATTCCCTGATCCCTGTACATGCGTCGGAGTGCTAATCTTATGCAGGACTGCCAGGTGTGAGACCTGCTCCAGTATCACCAGCTCCCTCGCTGGACTTCAATCATCGCCTGCAAATTACTGCGGTGGAATTGCGTCGCCATATTCGTCCTCCTTGTAGTTCACCCATCTTCGACCCCATGGACTGTTGTCCGCAAGTCTAAAGACAGCCTTAGCCTGCAGGTAGAAGTACTTGAAGTCGTTCAACTGCTGCGCTGATACACCTGGGGTGTGCTTGAGATGTCGGTCGAAAGCTTTGGCGACTCCATCCCACAGATAATGCTTGCGAACATCGGCAGTTCCCAAACGGTAATGGACCAGGCGCGGCTGCAAAGAAGCATAAGTTCTCAAGTCCGAGGTGATGGCGATGAGCTTCTGAATACGACCTGCGCTATTTGCTTGAATGATTCCCCACTCCAGGATTGCTCGGCTTGACTGAATAGTGGTAACCTGAATACCGCCTACGGTAGTCGTGCGTCTGGGCGGAGGTGGATCTAGACCTAGCGGTACAGCTGGAGCTGGAGCCAGGAGAGGCACAGCTGGAACCTGCAGAGGAGCAGTTGGAGCTGGAGCCGGTACAGGAGCTTGTGAAGGGAGACTTGCGGGCACAGGAGCGGCTCCCGGGATCGCGAGGGCAGTAACAGGAAGCGAAGGGAGAAGTGCCTGCGACGACTGAGCTGATGACGTCTCTGCGGTCTCTTAGGCACCAGCATTGGCGTTCTCACCAACATTGGCATTCAGAGATTGATCGCCTTTCTCTTCCTTAGCACCTTGCTCATGAGCTGCTGTATCCGTACCGGCGTTCGGAGTTGGCGAGGGTCGCGTGAGCTGAATTATAGCATCGCCAGCATCGACATCCTCACCAGCCTCGACGCTCAGAGATCCATCGCCTTCTTGGTTCTCAGCGCCTTGCTCTTCAGCTGCTATGTCCATGTTTGCTCGCGGAGTTGACGCACGCGGTGTGAGCAACGATGCCTTATTACCAGCATCAGCGCCCGTGGCACCGACCATTGACTTGGAAATGTCAACATGACTCTCCGGCGCGGCGTCTGCATTGCTCTGGGGAGCTGGTCGCAGCTTGCTGGGTGAAGATGACTTAGAACGCAGTGGACTCATTTTGACACCTCGAGGGCTCTTGCCCTTGCCCATTCCAACACGAGGGATGCGACTGGCACCGCCATTGCTTGATTTTGGAGTTGGCGAGAGAGAGGGCGATTTGGTCGTCTTCAACCGCTTTTGCAATGGCTCAACTTCAGACTGACCTGGCGGAGAGTCCTATCAATAATGTCAGCTGTTTCTGCGGCTCTAAAGGGTTAATGGTGTCAACGCACAGGACCTGCTCCCGACTTGCGCTTTTCAGTGTTCGAGTCTGCGACGTCAACGAGTGGTTGGAGAGGAGCGCCTTCGTAGAAGATACGAGATCGCGGGACGGATATTCTCTTCTTGGTCTTGATCACTTCCACTCCAACCTCTTCTGGCGAATTTCCTTTGGTCTGCAGAACCTTCGCAGTATAGCGAAATTTCGAGCCAGACTTGCTCTGGATCTGGACGAGCGCGCCCGGAGGAGGAAGCTGTTCATCGACTTCGCTCTCCATGTCGTTGGAGTGGGTGGTTCTGATATGGACTTCAGTGTTGCTGTGGGAACGTTGCGACGGAAGGGCCTTTTGCAAAGGAGAAAGATTAAGTGCATATGAAAACCTTGGAAGTTCTTGAAGCGCGCGTAGAGCGCGCAGGTGACGCAATTTGTGTGTGCTTCACTCACTCGAGCGGGTGAACGGACCACCTGCAAATGCTGCAGTCACGCAGGCAACCGCGCACCCCCCGCCACCGCATCTTGGAGTATAAGAGCAATTTTTCTGCTCAACTCGTTCTTCTTCTTCTCATGACACTTCCGAGTCAACCACCACTTCGGTACTGGATGTTCAACCGCTTTGAGTAGCGGGCAGAGGGTGAGTATCGACACTGAATCATGATTACACCTCGCTAATACCTACGACAGGGAAACCTGTCAACCTCTTTTCATAGGGGAAGACCGCGGTCCCTAGTGCAAATCCTGGAGCAGTGATCTGTCCAGTACCGCCGCCTTCAGACTGGCGCTGGGGTTGTTTAGAAGCGAGCTGCGGCACCTGCCAACCAGCCGCGATTGCAATGATGGCATTCGGAAGTTCACTTGACCTGGCAGTCTTCATTTGATCGAGTCACGAGAGGGCATCTGGGGGCAAGACAAGTACATCTTCGTACTTCCGCGGCAGAACATGACGAAGATACGATGGTCGTGTCGAAGGATCTCCTACAACCTCTGTGCTTGGATGAGCAGACTCGATCTCACCTGGGAACTTGTCTCACCTCTCCAAGTGGTTTGCATGCAGAGAGTAGAGCCAAGACCGATACATTCCTCATATGCGAGCACTTGAGGCTTTGAGAGGCTGCAAAGTTGAACGGCGGCAGAGGGTTGCCAGACCTCTGCCGTTTGAACTTCTCTGCAGGTACTTCATCACAAGCTGTCGCAATCATCATTCAACCTTCATGGTTGAGGATACCCTTGCCACGCAGCCGTATCAGGTTGTGGGCATCGTCGGCCATTCAGCCTTTATGGTTGGAGGTCGGCATCACTTCACTTTACTTTTTCATCGCTGCTTCTCGCTACAGGCAGGAGAGCGGAGAAGATGCTGGATTTGTCTGGAGGTGCGACGAAGAACGACAGCATTCGAGTCGACGCTCGTCAAGTGAGTTCTTGGAACTCTCACACACGTAAAGCATCTAACAGCTATAACATTGCTACTCGGCTACAACACCCTATTGTGAGCATGCAAAAAGACGGTACGGAGTGTCAGACTGTTGAGGACTGTCAAGTGGGCAGGAAGCGCACATGAAAGTCTTGGCGTTTCAGGGCGTCTCGCAGATTGCGGACTGTCACCTAGATGGCGCCACCTAGCAAGAATTCCGCGTTCGGCTTTGTTCGAAGTGAGTCAAGAACGTTGCGCATTTGGATTGCGTGTTGAAGTGGGGTCACTCGATCAGGCAAGCATCGTGCAACGAAGAACACAGGCGGCGACTCTTTGCAGCAACGTCCATGCACAAACAACTGAGCTTGTCTTGGCTGGCTACCAAAGCTCTCTATCTCTATCGAAATCTCATGCTCGCACAACGAGAAAATGCTGTGCTGATTATATATTACAGTAAATGCTTCGGTAACGACGGTAAAGGGTGTTATCTATCTATCACGCCCTTGACTCTGGGTATCTCAAATAGCAACGCCAAATCCCATTTGTGTTGAAAATTCCAAACGCCTTGCCAAATACCCAGAATCGCAAGGAAAAATCATTGAACGCTCAGCAAAGAACGGAATACTTCAAGCCCTGACTCTCCAGTATTGGGCTTGCTCCATTGTTGGAATGCGGTTTGCAGTGAAGTCCTCCGCAGGCCAGCCTTGGCTAGTACTGCCGGCATCGACGACGTCGCCAGCCATGACGAGGGTATGCTCGAGGAGGCAAGTGTCTTCTTCCATCTTGGCGCCAGAAAGTAGTCGGGAGCCACTTCGAAGTACTGATCGAGATCCGACTGAAAGAGGGTTCAGGTCGAATTTGCCACGAGTATTGATGTGGCCTACCAAAGAGGCATCGTCAACGGTGACTCTGTCGCCAAGAGTGAGAAGATCTGGCTCCGTGAACATGAGAGATGGGAGACCGCCAGCGAAGAGAGCGCAGTCTTTGCCGATCTTGGCGCCGAGGGCTGTGAAATACATGGAAATCCACTTCGTTCCCGTGAGGAGGCCGAGAATACCATGGCCACCATAGCAGTGGCGTCGGAAGGTCTCGAGCTTCAGAAAGAGTTGCCAGCGTTGGCAGTACGAAGATCTGTTGATCAAGTCAGCATGAATGTTACAGATGAGGCAAGGGTGATGGAACGACTTACTTGTCCCAGTCATAGTTGCCTGGCTGTCGACGACCCATCAGGATCCACTTGGCGACAATGATGAATGTGATGACTGCAATACTCTGTAATGCCATGATGCCGACAATGAGGGTCAGGAAGAAAGTGTAGACCGCGATCGGTCGCCACCAGACATGGTCTGCCAAGAAGACTCGCGCAACAATGTTGTGATGCTTGAAAAGATAGGCAACAACCTGGACTGCAGACACCGAACCAATGTTCCAGAAAACGCCATTCGCGACTGCGATGAGTGTGGAGTAGATGAAGATCTCGACCTGACTCCACACACGATAGTTCGCTTTACCTTGATAGAAGGCACGTCCGAAAGGTGAAGATTCATCCTCGTCGCCTTGTGTGGAATCGGTGTTCTGGCGTTCAACAGTGCGCGAGCTGGCTGACTTCGACTTATCGATGTAACCATAGTCTGATCGCCAGTCCTCCTTGCTGTTGGCCTTCTCGATACCGCTCAGGCTGGAGCTCTCAGAGTCAAAGCCCTTGGCAAGTGTGGTGCTGGTAGAATTGAGCGAGGCCATGTTGGCAAGTCGTGAGGATTTCTCGTTGTATTGCGATTGCGGCGACTCGGGTGACTGAGAAGGAGTGTCAACGGAAAGGCATACCGCTTCACCATTCTTGGCTCCAACCCAGGTTGTGCCGTCCGCGTATCTGTTGTTGCGCTTTGTAAGGGCTCCACTGCCCATTACTGTATGATCGCCGACCTCGACTCCAGGAAGAAGGACCACGCGATCAGCAATCATAGCTCCAGACTTGATTCGGACGTAATCACTACCTGCGCCGTCAGATGTGACGAGATGAGAGCGCGAGCCGAAGACAACATCATCACCAATCTCGAGAAGATCGAAGTCCTGGATAGAAGGTCCAGTCCCTGGCCAGTAGACACGCTTGCCGACCTTAGATCCAAGTGCTCTGGCGAAGACAGAAGTGCTAGCATAGTGTGTGCCGAACAGCTCCGTGAGCTTGTGGAATTGTGGAGCAGGCATGACAGTCCTCATCCATTGCATTCTGAACTTGGTCCACTGGCTGCGGTTGTCTGCGCTACCAGGCTGAATCTTGCCACCAGTCCCATCGAAAAACTTCTTGATGACGAGGAAGGCGAAGAAGAAGAAGAATGGTCCAACAGCAACATTGGCTGCTAAAGCAAGATAGTGGAAAGAGACACGTCCAGGAGATGCGAACCAGATTATGACTTGTCGGAACATGTCTGGAGCAACACTTGGCTCGTGCATAACGAGTGCGATGAGCGAGGCTAGCCAAGGCACTGCGCCGATGAACTTCACGACGACTGCGAGAGGTAAGCCAACTAGCCACTCGAGAGCCCAGTGAGCATTGGGTATCTTGTTCGATGCGAGGTCTCGATTGGCCTCCTCAAATGCATCGGTCTCCCAGCTTGAGGAATTCGGTCCCATGCAGGCGTTAGTAGGAACTGTTGTACCTGCTGCGACGATAGAAGCAAGGCCAATCGAAGCATTCGCGCCAATGTGGATGCGTCCAAGATACATCGTGGTGTTCCGTTCCGCGGCAAAGGGTCGGACAATGCTGCGTTCGAGGACGACACTGTCTTCGATGGTGAGCAGATCCCACTCTCCGATCGTAACACCCTTCTGAATCGTGACGTTGCTCCCGATCTTGGCGCCCAAGAGCCTGTGGTAGAGCACTCTTGACCAGTTGAAGAGAGCGAAAACACCCATGCCACACGTGGCTGTTGCTTTCTGCACCATCCACCACCTGGTATGGTAAGATCCCCACATTGGATACAGACCTTGCTTGTAGCGGCCCACGACCAGCCACTTGAAGATGATCGCGAGGCAAGGAGCAATGATCCGAGTGACAATGCCACCGACGCTGATGGATATCACAAGGTCAAGAAGGCGGCCAGGCACAGAGTTGTTTGTGGGCCAGTACTGGGTTTCCCGAAGCATGTACATGAACACTGTCCATGTCAACGCTCGTCTCATTGGGTAGAAGAGCACAAGTGGGACGAGTTGCAGAAGCATGAGAGCTGGATTAGATGAGCTGCAGGTCTTCTCCAAGCCAGGTAGTAGCGGTGGAAGAGCGGGTTCGGCGTTGCCTGTTTTGCTCTCTGGCAAAGTCTTCGGTAGCTTCTCCTCGATCACTTGAGCCAGCTGATGGACCTTTGGACTTTGAAAGAGTACACTGATTGGTAGTCGAACTGGGTACTCTTTACGAAGGGCATTGAGGAGTCGACCAGCGCCCATGGAATCGCCACCAAGTTCGAAGAAGTCGGAAGAGGAGTTGACTTCTTCCACTGAGAGTGAGAGGACCTGAGCGAACACTCTGCTGATCACCGCTTCCGTAGTCTCGGATCCTTTTGCTGGCGCTGCGATCGTGACAGATGGCTTTGGCTTGCTATGCTTCGCGTTTACCAAGTCAACAATAATGTCTCCGAAAGCATCGCGAGCGAATGGTTCGTCAAGCTGGTGAATCTTGACTGGGATGTTGTAGCCATGGACGCGTCCAGAGATATCCTCAAGAAGGGACTGCTTGTTGATCACACCAGTCTCCTCGCTGCTCTTTGGAGCAAGCACAAGCTCCGGATAGAAGTATGATTCCTTGATCCAGAAATCGAAAGCCCGTGGGACCACAGTCTCGCATGCTGATTGCAAAGTCTCATGAGAGACAACGAGAGGCTTACTGCCTATTGGTACGCTGAGAGCTGTGTTAGGTGGTGGACATGCTGCTTCAAAATGTCGTTCTGCAGGAGGTGTGCTGTCGGACACTTCTGGAAGCTTCAAGCGATCGGCGAGTTTGATACGAAGGACCTTGTTGTTGTTCGTTGGGACTCCACCTTCCATGTAGACAACAGCGACTGGCAGCTTTACCTGGCTCAGTTCCGATTTGACGGCTTCCTGGATGGTCCGAAGACAGGGACGAGGAGATCCGTCTGGCGTTGCAACAGCGAGTCCGACGACTTCTTGTAGGACATCATGGGTGACTGAAAATGCGAGGGCTTTGCTCACTCGACCATAGATCGGAGAGCCGGGCTTATTGGCAGCAGCAATTATAGCTTCTTCCACCTCGAAAGGGCTGATGAGCTCACCACCACGGTTGATGACCTCTTTCGAGCGGCCTGTGATGTACAAGAATCTTTCGTCATCGAGGTAACCCATGTCACCTGTGTCGAACCAGCCATTTGCATTGAAGCAGGACTTGTCGACAACATTATCTGCTTTAAGATAGCCGCCGAAGACAGGTGCACCACGAACGCAGATGCGGCCGACTTCTCCTGTCCTTTCTCGCTCGTCGCGGCCGTTGAGAATGCATATTTCTGGTCCGACGCTGATTCCAGAAGTTCCAGTCTTGTCAAGCTTGTAGTCCAAAGGCGGAGTCGAGATAGGCATACATTCCGTCATGCCGTAGCTAGGTAGTACTGTACATTGGACTGTCTGTGTTGAGAATGTGTCACGGAGTTTCAGGGCCAGACTGGGCAGAAGGCCGCCTGCTGCGTTGCAGATAAGTCGAATCTGGCTCTTCTCAACACTCTCTGGTCGTTCGGATCCTGCTTCTAGAATGACTTGGTGCATACTTGGCGAAGCGTAATACCAGGTTGGAGCAAAGTCCTCGACACAATCCCAGAACAGATTTGCATCGAAAGCGCTGCAGCAGATTACTGAGCCTCCTGAGAACACCGGCGCAAAGAGGTTGCGGATAAGACCTCCCACATGATTTAGCGGCATTTGATTCAAACATCGCATAGATGGCGAGAGGCCCCAGGACTTCTCCACCATTGCAACACCGCAAACCATGGAATGAATGCTGAGAGGAACAAGCTTCTTGGTGCCACTGGTCCCGCTTGTGAACAGCATGATTCCGGTCTCGTCGGCCGTGTTTCGACAAATGCTAGCGTTGGAGTTATTTACTGGCCGTCCGTCAAGGTCCGTGACTGAAAGACGCATGTCGCTTGTGAGCTCGACGAGGAGTACTGTGATGCCAGCGTCTTCGAGCCAAGATTCTCGAAGTCCAAGCCTTTGGACGTCGGCCGCAGACGCAAGTACTGCGTTGCTTTTCGACTGTAGGACATCTGCTTTGAATTGCTCTGCACCAACGCCACTTCCGTGCGCTACAGGTGCTGCTGTGTAATACGTGGCGGTGGCCAGCACCGTCATGGCAAGCAGAGGGCCATTCGGTAGGGATATGGCAATGACAGGCTTCGAATGGCCGGGTATGGACGACACTGGAAGTTTGAAGTTACTGATCGTTTTCGTGAGCTCATCATGGCTCGCTGAACGGCCACTTTCCGGATCGATAATGGCAGACGTTCTAGATGTAGGATGATAAAGGTCGAGAAGTGATGAGTAAGATGACTTGCATTGTCCCAAGACATGATCAATCAATTTCTGGCCATCTGGTGAGGCATGTCCGGCCTTTGCATCTTCGGGCAAGAGCTTCCAGAGCTCTGTATGTATCCGCTGAAGATGGAGTACTGGCCATGGTCCCGCAACGGTCTGAAGCAGGGCGGATAGCGTCGCTAAAGGTCCAAACGATGGTTGTGAAGGTCGCGGTATGGCTTCTAATATATCGATACGATTCTGTGGCTCTCGAGAAGCATTCTCTAAAAATCGACGACACTCTTCGACCTCCACGGCGTTGACAACAGACGAGTGATTGAAGAACGTCGCCATCTTGCCAACGAGTGTGGTCAAAACGTACCCAAAAGAAAGACTGAACAGAGACCGGCGTGGGCGAGAACGGCTCCAGATCGAAATGTATTAAAGAGAGTCGGCAATTGCTCGTGAAAACGAATGACAATCAATCAATCAATCGACAACAACGTGCTCGGGACCTAGTCACCTTGGTGGAAGACCCACCCTGGAGGAACAAGGTCAAGGCGTGAGTGATTGAAGATCGTCGAACGATAGGCAATTCAACGAGTTGGTCGCTGTATCAGGGGTGACGATGTAGCCTGGTGGGCCATGGCAGACTCGGTGGGTCATTGCAGCTATAAGAACACAACTAGAGAATGACAGATCGCTGAACACTTACCCACGATGTTTCTTCTGTTAGTGATCGCGTCGTGTGTGCCTTGCGCCAAGTTGTCCTTGTGTAGCATGCTGCTTGCCACAAGCGAAGTCCTGATTCATTAGACTCACCTTTCAGATCCAGACGAGTGTCCACTCCCAGGTGCATTTCGACTGATAGAGGAAGGAAGTTCCACTTCAGGCAGCCAGCCGTATGGCCTTAACGCAATGCAGGTAGGCCCTTCCGAGGATGAGTGAAGTTGGCTTACGGGCCGGACTGTGGCAGACGGTGCAGTAGATCCACCTGTTAGCGGCATCTGAGCACGCACCCCGGGCAAAGAGTGGACCCGACAGCCTTGATACAACTTTCACATTCAGAAGCGGCTGTGCGGTCCTTGCTATCCGCCCCGAACGGTATATATTCGGCCAAGTCCAGTAGTGTCCTGCAATTGCAAATGCCAGCCGAACCGCACGAAAAATGTCCGAAGCACATCTTGATTTGTTAGCTTGCACATTAACGTTGCCTTTCAACAGTGATAGCCTCGCATAGGTTCGTGTGCTCAACATGAATTGACGTCGAAATACCCAGGTCTCAGGCTCAGGGATGGCCTCGAAAGTGTTGCAATGTGTATACCCGTGCTCGCATCCACTGGAAATTCCAAACAGAGTAACGTGGCGCATGGGCACCGAAGGAAAGCCACGGTTGAATACATGTTGAAACCGAGCTGTTTGATGCAGCGGACAACTGCAGGAACCCGCTTTGCGCCACAATCAAAACCTGTCAGAAGCAGATGATGGGGACCAGGCGATTTTCTCCAGTGACTCCAGTATTCTGGCCCCGAGCCCACAATACGCCTTGGTCTCGCTCCCAGTTTTTGGATCAGCAGTCGTGTAATACACTTAACGGGGACAGCGTTTGCTTTGCACAGCAGTTGTCAAGATCAAACGCGAAAGCTTGGCGTACAGGGTACAGGTCATCTAGAACCCAATGTGACTATAAGGCAGTCGTATTGCCTCGTACACACCAAACATCATCATATGATGTTCAATTCGATGTCTTTGTAGAGGTCTGACTCCATCAGTCTGCGCTTTTTCCGTGGTTCGCAATTGGCTCGCCAATGTGAGAACGTAGGGCTCTTCCCTCAAGTCCTAATTATTCGCGCGTATCGAATGGCAAGAGCTCGGTTGGGAATGAGCGAAGACGCCATACTCCAATGAGTGTGATCTATGATGTGCAAAGTGTGACACCGTCGAGGTACATTCGCGCGCCGCCACCACTGTTCGATAGGGTGGCCACTGCCGAAGTTTTGGTCGTTGTGATAGAGATTTCACCGGGACGAAAAACCATGGCCAAGGTCTAGACGTAAGGTGAGGGAAGCCCGTCATCTCGAAGCTTGCTCCTCACAGCCAGACGGCTGGAGTCCTCCGACGTACCTGTACTCGGTCGCCATTAGTGGACCAAGCGGAGGACGAATTAATGTTGAATTCTCGCGTTACACCACGTGCGCTCGCAGCATCCTGGATGCTTGACCAGGACAGGGCTGCATGACTCGAACCTTGAATACAACAAGTCGCGACACCAGACCTGCCCTCGCGACTTAAGGTGTAAGGGAGGCGAGTGATTCTGCCACAGCAGCTAATGTCTCTGATATCTCTTGGCGATGGATGTGAAATGCCAGTGGTCCAAGACATCCAGCCACAATACCATCCACTGCGCTGTCAAGCTTCGGCCACGTTTGCTCCTAGCACAAATATGGCATTTTCATAGTCAACTTGGCATCGACCTTGCTGCGCCGCGAGATCGCGGTGGAGCTTGTTCGCTATCACGAACAGCCAAGACACCATCTTCCTTAGTCTCTGTCGCGGCCTATCTCTCTGCTGCATTCGGCCCTCAACGACAATGAAGCAATGCGGAAGGACGATCTCATAATGTGCCGAATCCTGATCATTGTCTGATCCGCCGGAGCGCCTTCCGTGTAGGTAAACTGGCGCCCTTCTTCGGTGTCGCACAAGGCTGATCAGAATCGAGGAGGATGCCAGGGTTGTGCCAGCTTCGCAGGGTCCGAGGTCGCATCTTGATCAAAATTATCTTATCTGTGACGAAATCAGACCACGCAAATAGCATAGTCGGTTGTGAACCTGGTCTGTTGACACATTGCCGCAGAACACACAAACGAGAAAAAGGGTGGAGGAAAGGACGTGTGTGGTAGAGAGCGTCGAAAACCCCCGTTCAGAGCCGCAAGTAAAAGGAGACTACATCAAGCCACAAAATTTGAGCCTGCCGATCCTTCAGGCACGGACGATCACTTTCACATGCCTGACGAGTGATTGCCGTCGAGACCTGACCCGAAGAGCCACACCGATTCCGACGCTTGAAAATAGCGGAGACATATCCCAGCACTACCGACAGGGTATTTGACGCTATATACCTCGACCTAAGTTCGCTTGCGCAGGACTTTAAGCTTCACCCTGGTCTGCGAGCCTCTATCCCAACTTCAGTCTTTGCTTGCTGCCCTCTGCTGGCCGAACGGCGTCAAATCACCTCTCCACGGCCTTTGGACACGTCCAGCTGCATCTGAGTTGAATCGCCATACGCCACACGTGCTTTTCGAATCGAGACTCTGATCCACCTCCGACAGGAGTTTCTCGGCAACCGGATGGCTGCTTTCTTTACTAAAAAAGAGCGATTGCCACGATTCTTCGCTCGTGTCGGGGCGCTTTCTCAGCTCACGCTGAGCATTCTCAAGCTCGCTTTTATGATCGGCTACGCCTTGCATATTTCCTTTGTGGATGGATTCGATGACACCATGCCAGGCCTTGCGGGACTCCCAAGGGTCTTGTTCCTGTTCTGGCAAGACGCGAAAGTCGCTTGGCTTGGCAGCAGCAACATCGTAGCTATCGATCACTTGGCCAGAGCTATCCTTGATATCGAAGCCTTTCGACCAACTGCCTTCCGCCGTGAAAAGCGCATCCTTGTGCTTCTTATCGCCTGTGCCATACACAGACGCTTTCACGTGGTTCTTCTCTCCGCTAAGACCAAGCATTCCTTTGCCGCTGAAATCTACCTCAGCTATGTAGCCAGACGAGGAAATGAGACTGTGGGATCCTTGCAGTTCTGGATAAGGAGATCCTGCCGAACATTAGCACGAGCTGTTTGCAAGGTCGATGGGCCTGCGAGACCACAAAGGTGCAGCACATGTCCACGCAACATTCTAACGCCATAGAGTACCCACCTGTGAGAATTCCCTTGACCTTGACGTCCGGTAGCGGGATCAGATAATCTTCATTGAACTCATCGAGATGTAGGATCGCGTGGCCTATCTGCTGGATGTTGACAGACCCGCTGAATGTGATTTCCTAATGCACGATCAGCATACCATCACTAAAGCGCGATAGATCCTAGCAATCAGACAACGCCGGGCATCAGTGGTCTCCTCAACGATGAACAGCGTCGTGTTCGTGCGAGGGCGCTTAGGCCCACGTGCCGGTGGGGGACCACCCACACAACAGTGCTGATCTTCTTCACTTCTAGCTTCGGAAAACAAATCATACCACAGCCTTACACTAGCAAGGGCGAAGCTCCACGGCTCGGAAGAAAAAGGAGGAAGCTACGAGCTGAATCTGTTGAATCAACTCACCTGTCGTGTATATCCCTCAGCTCGCACGCCGTGCTTCTCGTTCCACAGGTAACAGGCGGTGACTGGAGGATGATGGCTGACTTGTTCTGCGATGAGGTGGGTCGCGTCGTCTTGTGGGCCGCATTCACCGACGAAGACTTCGCCAAGGAAGGCGTTCAGTGGCTTCTTTACCCCATCACTGGGGTCACGACCAGCATACTGTTGGCTCTTGAGGCTTGACAAGAACCACTTCAGCACAGCCAGTATCCTCTTCGCTGGGTCTTGTTCGTGGGCCGGCGCACAGAACAGTTCAGGCTGCTCTATCCAGTAGCGTGGGAACTCGGTCGTAGATTTGTCTGCTAACACAAATGGCGGTGCTGTGATGTTGCTACACCATTAGTCAGTACCCAAATGTTCTGCAAGTCCTCGTACGTTGTCCTATGATCACGTACCTCAGATCTCCCTTGATGGTAGCGATTGACTATTTGGCATTAGTTCACGTGAACTGTATCATCAGGTTTGGCTTGTCTTACTGCAAGAAATTGCTTCAGGCTACTCTGCTGCTCCCCGGTTTCTGCCATGCTTTCGATAAGAATATGGTCGACTATGATGCAAGATGTCTACTGTCCAAGCGTTAAGAGAAGCAACTCAGTATATACACCCTTCACGCTGAATCCTACAATTCTATAATGCTTCAAAGCAACCCAGAATGGCCTGGAAAGCGAAGTATTCAGCCGTGACGCGACATCGCGTATGGCTGTGCGCGCGGCGAGCTTGGAAAAGGTCAAATTGCTACGTCATCGATATTGCTCGGCGAATTCTTTACGCCAAATGATCGATCTTTGGGTCGGGCAAGATGCTTGTTGACAATCGTGTCACAGTACTGCCTGCATAGCTTTCTGTTGAGAGTAGCCGTGGTGACCCGAGGGTCTTCCATATGATGTTTCTCACCATCCAAGATGGCCAGTGGAGCACACCTAAACACTGGCAGAACACAAGTGGTTGCAGCTTGACGAACTGTTCCTGGATGACCGAAGCAAGGTGACTGTCGCCCTTTGTATCAGATTGCCGTTGTCGTTAGAGTCTACATTAGGCAGATGAAGTATCCTGGTGGTCGGAGCGTAGTCCGCGGCAAGCAAGGAGGTAGACATGACAAGCAGCCACAGTCGGACAGCGTCTTGTCAGCGTCTTGTCACGAAAGCTTTATTCCACAGCAGGTGATCTTCGTAGCACATCCAAAGCAAGGCTCGGCCGTGTCGAGGAACGTTGCTCCAAGGTATGGCGAGGGCGGCGGACAGCGATGTTGTGCTAGACAGGAGGGGAGGCGAAGTGTTCGCCTATCGGGACTCCGCCGGCGCCGGCGACATGTCTTGGCGTCGCTGAGCTTTGAGTAGGGAGGCCCAAATCGACTATGTGATTAATGCCACTTTCTAACTTAATTTTCAACCTATATACGTATTTCTAGTATTCTATATCTTCTATACTCGCTAACTACTCGCTATCTACTCGTAAGAATAGGTCTATATATAGATCTATCGCCCTAGAAGGATTAGGTTATAATATAGATCTATAACGGTACTTCGAAGGAAGAGATTATCTAATACCTAGAGCAAGAGACTAGCTATACTATATCTCTAATAATACTATAACGAAGACTAAGAGAGTAGGAAGTCTACTATAACCGCTATAAAGACTATTATAAAGTTAATAATATCGAGGCCTTAAAGCTTAGTATTACTTATATCTTCTACGTTCTACGATTAACTAATACGGATACGATTATAATACTATAGGTAGATAGATTCGATATTAGGTAGCGTAGATATATATATCTATATAAAGAGCTTAGTCTATATAAAAAGATATTATTTAATAGAGTTAAAGAGGTAATAGAATATATAGAAGTAGTACTAAAAGAGGAATTAGAAAGGTCTATAGTAGAGGTATACGGCCGAAGAAATCTATATACTTATATCCGATTAAAATATAATATCGTAGGTAGATAGATCTACTTACGGTAGACTCGCTAGTAGTAGTCGATCCGTAAGCTATTTCTAGATACTTCTACTTACTACTAATACTACTAATAGAGACCGAATATATCGGATTACTAGTAAGCTAAATCCTAATAGGCTACGAGTCTACCGCGAGTATACGCGAGAATATTATAGTATAATTATAACTCTAAGTCTAGGCTATATAATATCTATAGATACTTACTATAAGCTTAAGTATTAAGGTATATAGATCTACGCTACTATCGACGTCTATTTACGCTATATCGTCTAGATATATATAGGTATTACTAGTCGGATAGCTATCTCTATACTCGCTTAGTATATCGTAATACTTCGTAATACTAGTATAGTACCCTAAATTATTCGATTAGACCGTAGAGTAGAAACAATTCTAGCTATAGACGCTTACTATAAGATTCGCTATACGACTCGCGGTAATAAAGATCTACCGCTTATATTTCGAGAGGTCTTTAAATATAGTACTAGTAAGATAAACTAATAGATTAAGGTATAGTAGAACTAGTAAGTACCTACTATTACTAGATAGCGTAGTTATTTCTACGAGCTCCTATACGAGTTACTATACGATACCGACGATCTAGCCGATATTATTACCTTCCTTATAATCTATATACTAATTATCCGTATAGAAGTTCTAGACTTCGTTTACCTCTAGAATAGCTATTATATCCGGAAGTAGGCTAATCGACTATATTCTATTCTAGGTATTCCGTATATCCTATACTATTATCCGTAAATAAGTAGGTATTCTTAGTAAGGTATTCCTATACTAGAAGGCGTACTTAATAAGATTAAAGAAGACCTATAAGGATTTAGTATATACGAGACTTATTAGTACTCGCTATAGACTCGCTAACTAATTATACTATAGATCTCGAAGCCTTTCTACCTAAGGAAACGCTTATTTAGTATTAATAAGTACTACTTATTAATAATATAATATAGCTAGTTAGCGCTAGTAGAAACAACGTCTATAGAGACCGCCTTTACCGAGAGGTATACTTACTTCTTCGGTAAGTAGCGAATCTATATATAGCTAGTAGTAATTAGCCGCTATTAACGGAGCTAGAAAAGCTATTAGTAGCTCGGAGTTAGTCGGTACGGTAATAAGAGGGGCTTATTAATAAGGATATTAGATTAATCGAGTTTACGAATAACGAATAATTAGGTAAAATAGTTAGTTAGGCGGCGAGTCGCCGCGAGTTATATCTTATATAATTCCTATAGTTCCTATCTTAGCTTATTAATAACCTCCGAGGGTTACCGAGGATACTAGATTAATTAGTCTACGAATAACGCTTATTAGGTAAAATAGTTAGTTAGGCGGTAAGTCGCCGCGAGTTATATCTCGCCTAATTCCTACCGTTCCTTATTTTCTTCCTTTATATACTAATCTTCCTATTCTTCCTATTCTTTACTATACTAACTATAATAATAACGATACCTCCTTCTACCTACTAGTAGATATATTACCCTAAGACTAGCGCTAACTATACTAGCTTATATACCGATTATCGCTTCTATAGAGAATACGGCCTTTAAAACCCTTATCTACTAACTACTTAATTTGTTTACGAGCGATTAGCGGCTTTATAAGATACGAGTCCGCTAGCTAGCGAGTCTATAGCGAGTAGCCGTAGATTTAATATATTTACTTCTTTACCGAGTTATACTAATACTATATATAATACTATAGGCTATTAGCTTTAGTAATAGTAACCTCGTAGACCTAATACTAGATCTCGGAATCTCTCGTAGCGAGTACTAATACTATTAGCTCTACTATAGTCTATCGCGAAAGTAGAATCTCCGATATAATTCTAATACTATTATAAGGTCTTTATCTAGCGAGTCGATATTATTATTAATAAGTACGACGTTAAAACCTAGATATATACCGAGCTAGTTAGCTACGGCGCTATATACGATACCTAGACTAATTATAGCTTTAACGATACTAGAATACCGGTAATAGACTTTATCTTAGACCGGATTAATTATAAGTACCTACTTTATATACCTATCTATAAGATAGATAATTACTATAGCTATTTTTTCTATAGTAGATTCGATCTAGATACTAACTAACCGGTTAAAGTATTAAGTAAGGTAGTTAATACGCTATTAATTATATAGGCTATATATATCTTTAGAGTAATATATAAGAATAAGCTTAGATACGAAATAAATATATATATCTATATCTAAAAATAATAGAAGTAATAGAAGCGGAAATACCGATTAAGTACTCCTAACGCGAGTCGTAGTACGAAGTATACTCTAGTAGATAGAAATATAACTCCGAGTATAGAGATTAAGGAAGAAAAGGTAATATAGACTAAGAAGGTAATTAATATAGGTAAACCGCTAGAGTTTATTAATTTAAGCGGCGAGTCGGTAGCGAGTATAACGAGTATAAAGTAAGATTAAAAGTAAGATTAAAAGGATACTAAGATAGTAATTAAGTAGTCTAAATTTATAGATATTAGTAGCGAGTCGACTACGAGTCTATAACGAGGTAAATCTATAGTAAAGGATTAGGAACCTAAATAGCTAAAGGATATAAGAATACGGTTAAAGAAGGATTAGAAGGAGTAATTAAAGGAATAAGTAGGTATAGACTCGCGGCGACTCGCGCCGTACTCGTAGTATAATTTTATTTATCTAAATACCCTTAGCTAGTAGAGCTCTATCGCTATCCGGCTATAATCCTTTCTATAGCGTATATATATCCTTAGACTTAATAATAGCCTTATTCTTAAGCTATAAGAACTACTATTAATAATATAACTTAAGTCTAATTACCTTACTATCGAGAGTAGTTAACTTAGCCTTTAATATAATAATACGCTCTTTAAAAGCTATATTTTTAATCTCTATAGCCTCGACTCGCGCCCGTATCGCTACTAACTCGTTAATATCCTTATCTATTTCTTCGTCTTCTTATATAGCGCTAGTAATATATCCTAACTTACCTTTATACTTATAGTAGGTATAGACTATTTTACCTTTAGTATCTTTTATATAGTACTTATACGTATCGCTATCTCTCGTATAGTAGTAGTATAGCGATAGGCTATCTTTACTAGTAGATATTTCTATAATTATACTAGTAGCCTTATACTTATAAAGTATATTTAACGCTACCTTTCTCTTCTTCTTATCGCTAGTATTATCTAATAGCTCTTACTATCTCTTCTCGCTATAGTACTAGAAGTCTAAAGTATTTATAGTTTATAGGCGGCGGAGAGACCTAAATTTTAGGAAAATTAGCCGCGAGTCCTTAGCGATATACTACGAATAAGCTTATAAAAATAGTAACTCTATCTCTTTAGTCTCCTAAGGACCTACCTTAGTAGCTCTTAAAGCTATTATAAGAATATCTACGCGCTAGACGCCGTTATAATCGTTAGATATTTTAGTAGAGTACGCTAGCGTTAAGTTAGCTCTTAGAGTATAATATAGCTAGAAGAAAGTATAGTAGATTAAGCGCTAAAGATATAGTAAGCGTAGGTAAGCTTCGCGGCTATTATTAAGGTTATTATTATCGTATATAGAGTAAGAAGTAAAGAAGAAACAATAGTAAGTAATGCTAAGTGCTATTAATTATATAGTCGATTTGGAGCTCCGTCGTTGAGGCTCTGCGCGTGAGCTCTCGGATGTTTTGACGACAAAATTGGAAGCATTGCTCCTGACTCAATCACTGACTTGGACATCGCCAGGCTAAAGACAACATGGCAAAGCAGCTTCTGAAAAAGCCCTTGAAGCTGGCGCTGGTCCAGCTAGCGACTGGTGCTGACAAGTCTGCCAACCTCGCGAGAGCGAGATCAAAAGTGCTGGAAGCTTCATCGAAAGGCGCAAATATTGTCGTTCTACCTGAATGCTTCAATTCACCATACGGGACCAAGTACTTCCCTAAATACGCCGAGACGCTCCTACCCTCGCCGCCATCCAAAGAGCAAGCGCCATCCTTCCATGCTCTTTCTGAGCTTGCCAAAGAAGCAAAAGCATATCTTGTGGGTGGCTCAATACCCGAGTACTGGGAGGAGACGAAGAAGTACTATAACACGTCCTTGACTTTCGATCCGAGTGGCAATTTGATTGGCACTCATCGCAAAGTGCATCTGTTTGACATTGATATTCCGGGCAAGATTACGTTCCGCGAAAGCGAGGTCTTGTCGCCTGGAAACAAAGTCACAATTATCGATCTGCCAGAATATGGCAAGATTGCGGTTGCTATATGCTATGATATTCGTTTTCCCGAGCTTGCTATGATCGCAGCACGGAAAGACTGCTTCCTCCTACTATATCCTGGAGCTTTCAACATGACCACCGGTGCTATGCATTGGGAGTTGCAAGCACGGGCTCGGGCGATGGACAACCAGATCTATGTTGGTCTATGCAGCCCTGCTCGAGATATGAAAGCCGATTATAACGCTTGGGGACACTCGATGGTGGTGAATCCGAATGCCTCTATTCAATCCGAGCTGGACGAGAACGAGGACATCGTCTACGCCGATCTCGATGGGGACACGATCGAGGAGTCACGCAAAGGCATACCGATCTATACGCAACGTCGATTTGACGTGTATCCGGACGTTAGCGCTGGAAAGGTCAGGTTTGATGAGTGAGACGAAAGCATGCTAAGGTGGCATGTCTTGCATGAGGGAAGTGGTCACTCAGGCTCGCGGCAGGTGCACTCTAATGCAACCCGGGCAAGGAGGCAGTAAGGACAGATAAGTATGTACCTACACATCTGTACAGCTGCACACATTTCCGTCGTCTCTATTCATGACATTCTAGCCTAACCTTCGCAACCTCGACAATCTACCACCTACCGACTCGACGCTGGGCGTTTCTCTTGCGCCTGACCTGACCTTTGCACTCTCTCTCGACATGGCGTTCTACACACACAGCCCTCTACTGGCCAGCAGCCACACCTTTATTCCTCAACATTTAGGCCTGAAACACATTCTATGATGCACCCTTCGAGGGTCGATTCGTCCACTCGTAGAGCGGCAAATCGCACAGACTTCAACAAGAATAGCGGTACCGTTGTGAGGTCAAAAGGCCGAGGTATGGATGGTCTCGCGACGCAAGGAAGAGAAGTCGGTGATGCCAGACACGGAAACGTCGCAGAGACAACTCATTCTGCTGCGAAGGTGCGCAAAACACTGCCATGGCTGGAACCGCGGTCGGCAAACACTATGGCTGGGGACCGAAATCTTCGCGATGAGCCTCGTGTTCTGCAGAAAGTGCCCGAGACTGTGACAGTCAAGGTTTCGAACGTGGAGAGGACGCTTTCATGCAAATCTCTGAGCGATGATCCGTCAATTCGTCCAATTGGATCAGAGCCTACCATCTTCAATAGCAAAATCGTGAGGCCGCAGCCGAAGTCGCACTCTCAGACATCGCAACGACCGCCAGGAGTTCGAGAGATCGCATTGGGGAGAAGGAAGCAGCACATGTCCGACTCCGATTCGCCGATGTTCTCCTATGCTTCCTCAGAATACAGCACGACCACTCCGAGTGATAGTGGCCCGATGCTGACCTCCCGTCCCAGGAAGGATCCGGCCTCATACGAACGACTCGTTGCCGATGTCGCCAGGTCTCAAGCTCACCAAGATCGCGGACCACAAGTCGCCAAAAAGTCGCAGCAGGATGGCCTTGGTGTATTGTCCAGCGAGTCTGTCGAGACAGCTGTCAAACCTGAGATGAGATCAAGAGGTACAAGGACCTTGAAGCCCAACATGAACCCCTACCGCGATCAAACCATCTCAGCTGTCGACCCAAACAGGAGACACAGGTGCAAGTCATGCGAGTCTGCGCTCTTTGAAGGCGGCCTGTCGCTTTCTAGGAAAGATGCTATTCCGCATGCTTCGCAGGCTCGTTTGACCAAAAAACCCACACTACCTACCCTCCCGCCGCATTTGGTGCCTTCCACGAGTTCGTCATCTCGCAGTAGTGAGTTACAAGTGCGATACCGCAGCAGCGGGCCCACTCCAAGGGGGCCAGAGGCTCTGGCAAACGCATTCCACGACGCCGCTCGAGCCGTCACCAGACCGCAGGCGGCTGTCGCTACTCCCGTGGATCCTTTGCGGCTATCAAGCCCTTCTCAGCAAGGTCTGCCATCCGATGACTCAATGTCCCACACTCCGCCTCAGCTGTATCAGCCATCATCTGTTGAATCGATTGTGAAGGACTTTGCGTACACGCCACAAAGTTTGACCAGAAAGAGGTCTCAGCAGTCTTTGGACCGAGAGCTGTACGGCGCCGCTGCAAGCTTCTATCATGATCATGGACAATCTGTAGCGGCGCAGCCTGGAGTTCGTCACAGCATAGCTTACGCTCAAAAAGACTTGCCAGCTCTGCCACCCACGGCGCACAGACGCAGACGTTCTTTGCGAGACAAGCATGAGCGAGTCCACCATTCGCATGGCCTTCGGCTAGGCAGATATAATGGCATCAGTGGTTCTAGCGCTGGAAGCAAAAGACCAGATAGGCCTCTACGAAGAAAGAGAGCAGCCGAGACTGGAGCATTGCGCGCTTTTGACCCTAGACCTGGTGTCAGGACCCACAAAGTACACGAACATGTTGAGCATGGGAACCCGTTCAGGCATCACCGGCAATATTCGAAGCTACTGGAACCGCCTTACTACCGAGATGATGATGGTCTTGACCAGAAAGACTCCGACGCGAGGTACCAATAATGAATTTACCTTGCCATGCCTCTGCTGACATAGCCATTGTAGCAAATGCATCAGCTTGAGGCATCCGCGCAAGAAACACATTTCTGTTAAGGACAAGGAAGGCTTTCACCTTGGGAAGTATCATAAACGGCAACCTATTGCTCGAGACTGGAAACTTGGCCGCAAGAGACTGGCGTCTTGGATTGCTTGCCTCAACACAATCTTTGTGGGTCTCATAGCTGGTATCTACGTAAGGAGTCATTTCTTGGCGTAGCAATGATACGTGCGTTAACCTATCACAGGCAGGCGAAGTCCCTCGCATTCAGTATCAGCTCGCAGATGAATCCCATTGGATCATCTTTGGCAATATGCTGTAAGTCACATATTCTCATGAGGCCTTTGTCGCTTCTGACCCGTGGAGAGGCTCTTCGCAGGACTGGGACTCACCACACTGCTGTTTTGGCCGCTCCCTCTACTCCATGGCCGAAGACCATATGTTCTCGTGGCTTTCGCATTGATACTGCCTTTACAGCTCCCACAAGCGATGGTTGTCACTAGTCTTCGAAGTCCAGGGATACTATATCGGGTCGGCTTGCTCCTGCCTCGAGCTTTGACCGGACTTGCTCTTGGCTTCGCCAACGTCAACTTTCTGCCAACGCTATGGGACATCTAGGGAGCGTCTCTCATGTCAGATCGACCACATCAGGAACTCGTCATGTATGACGACGTGCGCCGTCAAGGGGGTGGAATTGGTGTGTGGCTCGGCATCTGGACATTCTGCTTCAGCAGCTCTCTTTCCATCGGATTCTGTCTCGGTGCTTCAGTCATCTCAGGCCTGGATCCAAGTTGGGGTTTCTGGATCACCATCATACTTCTCGTATTCTTCCTTTTGGTCAATGTCATCTCGCCAGAAACCAGAAGATCACACCATCGAAGATCTTTTCATCACTTCTTCGATGAGCAGGAAAAGGTCAGGCATCGTGTGGCGAGGGGCGAAGTCAAACTTCATGTCTTCGATGAGGGGCCCAAGTGGTGGTTTGAGGAAGTCTGGGCCGGTCTCGTCCTCGTGAAGCGCATAGTATTCCAAATAGGCTTCTTCGTCATGACCTTATATTTGGCCTGGATGCAAGCTCAGCTGACGTTGGTCATTCTGGTGAGTCAAGGAATTGATTGAGTGCATCATCTGCTAATACTACCAGCTTCTTGGAGCGCTATTATCGCGTGACTATAGATGGCCGTCGTACTCGGTCGGACTGGCTGCCCTTGCAGTTCCTGCCGGAGCTGGCTTAGCAATGCCTCTCACAAAGGCATCATGGCTGAGCCGATCTCGCGTAGCACCTGCACGTACAGACAGCATGACCGTTCAGAAGCGAGTCACTTGGAGCTCGCACATGTTGCGACGACTCGTGTTCTCACTGTTACTGCCGTTTGCCGGTCTGGGTTATTGTCTGGCTGCTCGCGGACCTTCACTGCACTGGAGTGCCGCAGTCATCATGGCTGGATTCGTTGGTTTTCTTACAGATCTTGGCATTGCTGAGTGCGTTGGTCTGATCATGGAAACATTCGATACTTGCGACTTGCAGCCTGGCGTCAACACTAAACATCGCGTACAATCGATGTCCGCGAGCACAAGGATGCGGAGGACCAACTACTCGTCCTTCCCACGAGTCTGTGCCGGTTGGTTCGCCTCGCAGTCTCTCGGATTCTTCCTCGCAGCGGGCGCGACTGTGGTGGCAGGCAGAGTCACGAACAAGTATGGAGCACAGACGGCAATCTCAATCTTTGCTGCGATCTTACTAGCTGTGACGCTTCTCCTACTCATCATCTTGTGGCGCTGGAAAGAGATCCAAGTCATTCCAAGCTACACCATGGGCACGCGAAGAGGTACTAAAGATTGGGATCCTAGCTTTGGTGACCCGGAATGGAAACCCGTCGTTATTGGAAACCCTTCTGGAAAGTTCAGGCGTGTCAATCTTTTGGAACTTGGAGCTATGTCGAGATGGACCGAGATCAGGAAGCTGAATAATCTGACAAGGAGATGATGGATATTGGCTATTGTTAGCTCTTGGAAAGGAAAGTGGCTCCATCTCTGCTACATCTTTGCATTTGTCTCTGCATTCACCATCTGGTACCTCGACTTGTCAGAACGTTATCAAAGAAGCCAAACTCAAAGACAAAGGAGCAGTGTTGCGATCAATTCTTGTCCAAGGGTTTGTTACAGATCCGGAAATAATGTTCTTTGTCCTTTTGACGCGGATTGGCAATACTGACGCGTACTTGCTATTACGGCACTCTGCAAAAATTTTGGCGTCCAGAGCAAATATACGATGGCTTTTCCAGGCGGTGCAGAAGCCTTCAAAGGTTGGCCCAGAGGGCTTCGTCGCAAGATTATAGCCGACAAGACGGGCATTGCACCTCGTTGGGAAGGCGCATGGCTCCTTGGAGAAGGAGGTTTCGGTGTAGCGGCACTGTGGCTGGAGTTTGACTTCAGGCAGCGTGTTGCAGATGTATGTCTATATCACACTCATCAGCGGTCAGCTTTAGGCTCTAATGATATGGGACAGCGAATGGCCGTGAAGACCAACGTGCATCTGGTTAGAAGCTGGTGGGATCCCAGGATGTAAGTGAGGTTTGATCCCCATCAGCGCTGCAAGACATATTCGCCAATGCTTTTCGCTGTCAGCTGACGATTCGATGTTCCCTAGGTGGTCAGATGGACTGGATGCACAAGGAAATCGGGATCACTCTCTTCCAGTCAACCATGAGCTTCCTCAAGAAGCCATTCTCCACCAGCGACTCACCGAGCGAGTCCAGCCTCCGCAGGCACCCAGACAAGAGCATCCAATCTGCGAGTATCGTGGTCGTAGTACAGTTGATCAGCGAAATCGAAGATGGAAGTACATGATGGAGTACTGCTCTTTCGGCAGCTTACAGGACCTTCATGATCTGCATAGAGACGCAACTTGGCCGCCTTCTGAACCTTTCATCTGGTATGTAGCAGAGGAGGTTTTGTTAGCCGTTCAACTCATGTGGCGAGGTGCAACGATGGGTGGCCCTCAACCCGGATGGCGCCCGATTGCGCACCGAGATCTGAAACCTGGCAACATTCTGCTAACGGATAGAGATCCAACCCGATTTCGTTATTTCCAAAGATTAAGGTGACGGACTTCGGGTTGGCGGTTGAGACTGGAAGAAATGATCCCAACAATCCGATTGACTTCATGGACGACGACGGCAGTCCCAGCTATCTCCCGCCCGAACAGAGACGATGGTACAAGTCAGATGGGAGTCTGGACTTAGGTAATCAGCGAAAGCTCTCGGAAAAGACGTCAGTATGGCAGGTCGGCATGATTTGTTGGTCTCTCATGCATACGAGGAACGGCTGGGCCATGAGATACACCACTGCTCCCGACGACCGAACACCGCCCGTTTTCGGTAGGTACTTGAATCATTCGGTGCGTCTGGAGCAGTTTGTCCATGCATGCCTTGAGTTCAAACCGTCCGACCGTCCGACCATTGCTCAAGCTCTCAATACTATACGAAATCCCGGTGGCGGTATCGACAATTTCCGTGGAATGGAGAATGCAGTGCCGAGAGAGCCGCTGTCGCGCGACCAGAATCCAGAGAAGCTGTGGCTACTCGATGACAAAGACGAATATCGCATTGGAATGGCAAACCAGTCCATCTAGAGTGAGAGCATCGGCGACATCCTTAAACGATGAGAGGAAAGTACGAGAAGCAACGTTGGCATGTTCTTCGATGCTATCACAATATCTCTGCGCTAACAAGAGTGCAATTCGTTTGTGCCGTGCCAGACAATGCTGTAAGAACCCAGGTTACAACAAACCCTCTCGTCAAATTTTGCCGTCCACAACAAGCGTCGCCACGAGCCACGCTTATACTATGTCGCCGATACAATCTTGTAACGCCACGCCAGAAATTCCCCTATGCATATCAAAACCCCGTATTTGCCCTACTTTGCAAATCCGCTTCACCGTTGTGCGCCATCTGCTTAGAATCTGGACTTCTTGCTCCTCCTGCTCTTCTTGCCTTTTGGAGGAGTGGCCGGCACAATATTGGTCCGAGCGTGCTTAATTTGCTTGTGCACCATCTCCTGATCTTGTTCTGCGACAGGACGCGCGACCGGCCCTTCACCAGGCTTGCTGACATAGCCTTGAGCATTCTTGAACTTTTCTCTGAAATACTTGATGGCTTGATCGAGGTCGTCTCTGATGTATTCCTTGCTCTTGAAAAGCAGACTCAAGCTGGGGTTCCGCAGTCGCTTGTCGACAATCATGTTCAATTGAGAAATCACATCGTCTGGGCATGCGCTTGCAATGGTCGAGAGCTGTGCAAATCCTTCAAGGATAGTATCGGCAATGTTCGCAGGATCGACATGACCGCCACCAGCCTTCTTACTTCCGTCTTCATTCTCTTCCCGTGGGCGGTATTCTGCTGACATGATAACTTCAAGTGGCGCCTTCCAGTTGGTCTCGATAGTGGCGAGATACTCTGCCACAGCCGGCTTGCCTCGATTCATGGTATGACGCGGCTCAGTCGCGATGCTATGATCGCGCGCCTCAAGAGTGTCTTCCTTGGTCTTGATCTTCTTTCCGTTGAAGAGCGACAGGCCTGCAGCGCCCTCTTCTCCCGTCAAGCCTTCTGGCTTCGCGGACTCGCGCTTGCGCTTCAGTCCCTTGGGCGCCTGCGCAATTGTTAGCTATGAGATCCAGGAAATGTGGACTCGGAACTTACCATGACGTGTGTCGGTGCTCTCAGCAGTACAAAATTTCCCACGAGAAGCGCGCCAGGTAAGAAAGAATGTTGGATCGCGCTCTGGCGCGAGTCGAGGTTCTTCTTAATACCTGATAATTTGCGATCTGTCGCGTTGTAGATCAAGTCGAAGGCTGAGTTGAAGCGCTGGGCTGCCTGGATCGTTAAAAAGCTGAGCACTGCTGTCTCGATTCACTTTCAGAGCATTTCGGGCTCCACAGCAACAGATGGAGTGGTTCACTTTCACTTCCCAAAGCGCACGCGTCCGACGTTCTTTTTACCCAGTAGACCACAGTCTAGTGCTTTTCTCGGAGAGTGTTTGGAGAGTCCACATGTTTGGCCTCGATTCGTCCACTGTATGCGCTTCGCTTGTTCTGCATGCCTCTACAGCAGTCTCTTCTCCCTAGGTCGCAAAGCACCTCGAGCTGCTTGACTAAAATTCTGGTGTTTGCTGATGCAGTATGCCATATACGATTTTCGATGGGCCTGCAGCAACGTCCTCATCGCCGATACCGCCATCGTTGTCGTTCTTACGATGACAGTCGTCATTCAGTTCCCCGGAGAAAGTTTCGTGCACGCCTCCGCATTAAAAGTTTGATGTCTGGCTTCGTACGGAAGAGAAACATTAGTGGGATCGAGGCCGTGTCGATCGTTCCCATAGCTCGTTATGACTTGTCTTCTTTATGAGTCTCTGTCTGCCAACATTTGCGGGAGACGGCGCATGCTCCATTTCTATGTATCAAGAGTCGGACAGATTGATGTGAATTTCGACGGGACCGGACCCTACACCAGAAGAGCTGATACCTTCGTTGCTGAAATTTCTACGTCTCCCGTGTCTGTCGACTTCGTCAGCTTAAAAAGTGCAGTCAATCCGAGCATTTCGCCTTTGAAGGCTTGATGCTTGTCTTACTATTGAAGACAAGCTCGCAGCGTCGCTGGTGGCGACTGATCGGCGGTGCATTGAGCGATAACACGCCTTCGCAGCTGGTTGACGTCCAGAAGTAGACAGTTTTGCTCAGCTGTCAGCGCACCAATACTCAAGATGTATGAGATCTAAATACGTGAGGTCCTAAAGTGGTCCACTTATGCACGACGTGTACGCAATGTGCAAGCTTGCAGCATATGGCAGATTCCATTCTATGTCATCACGAACAGGATCCACGAACTGCATGGAGCCCTAGGCGGTGATTGTCGAATGCCAGGCGTATTCTCATTCATGGCCGTACACAGTCCTCCCTCGTGTGACATATCTCTTTCTCGCGAGCTCAGACTGCGGCGTAGGATGCATTGTCGTGATACGGGATGTTTGCAAAGGATCGTGCCTCATAATACCATGGATGAGGGCCTTTGGAGCGTACAGACGCCGAGATGCAAACGAGCACATACGTATGTGAGATTCGGAGTGTTGTCGTAGTCTCAATGGCCTCTGGCGTTGAAGTGAGCTTTACGTGACGCGCGAAGTCTTGGCAAACATGGCGCCGCTTATCTATCCGCCGTCTGCTCTTCCTCACCATCATCTCTTGTCTTCTTCAGCCCCCTTGACATCTACCTGAATCGGACCTTCGTCAAGTGAGTGGTCGACAGTGCTCACGGCCGCTTGCCAACAATATCCTAAGCGAATGATGAGACGTTCCGGTATGGAAGAGTCTTTGTTTGCTGGTCATGTCACGCGATGAGCGTTCCAGCACGACCGTGGGCTTTGCAAGAGACGCAGGGCCAGGCCACCCGATGAGCCTTCGACAGCCATTCGGCCTGGACTACGACTCGATATGGTTTTGCTGCTCTTGCATGAAGGACAACATCCTCGAGACGGCACCGGGAGAACTGCGAGACTCTCCGATGTATCTTCGGGTCACTTAACAGAGTTTGTGGAATCCTTGGCGGCAGCCAGTCAGCGCGAAGTCCACGATTTATGCGAGCCGCAACCACATGAGTGTTCTCTTCATTCAACAAGCACCGTGACCTGCAATCAAGGTGTACTTTCGGCATGCTTTCCAAACCTGGCTATCAAATGCTTTCAGTCTCCGGAGGACGGGGTCGTGGTCATCCAGGACTTGTGGTTGTTGACTGTGATGAAACCTTGCATCCGTCTATTGCCGTCTGGAAAAGCAAAAAGACCGAGCACCAGGAAGTCCTGCCCAAATGGTACCGCCCTGCTTCTCCATTGGCAACCATTTGTCTGAAGGACATTTCACTTCGAACCACTGCACATGCACGCCATCTCTCGAGGTCAAGCCGGGATCATCTCTGGTGACCTCTAATCATGGTCCTTGTGGTTTCCCTAGGTCTACAAGTAAGGCGTTGCTTATTATTTCTCACTATTTAGAAATGTCCTGCACGGCTACAGATATCTCCACTCCAGTAGCGTAGATTTCCTCATTCACGAATAACAAATCGACCGAAACATCGCCAGCGCAAGAATGCAATGCCCGAGCACACAAGTATATCATGACTTGAGCTTCATAGAAGAGGTGAGTGAGTCTTTATACACCGAAAATGTCTTGTGAGCTGACAATGCAAAGGTCTGGAGTTGGTTCGCCATTGGAACCATAGCCATCATTGCTCGTTACATTGTTCGTCTGCGGACTGTGCACTGGAGCAAACTCCAAGGTGACGACTATCTAGCTCTGGCAGTCTGGCTGTGCTTCCTGTGCGACTCGGTCACAATCACCCTCATCTACTACTATGGGAGCAACGTCGACTTCACGAATGACGAAATTGCAAAGATGAGCCAATGTCAGATTGATAGGATCAGGCTAGGAAGCAAGATGCAGGTGCGTCATCGGACAAGGACCCCGGGACAATTATCAAGGACCTGGACATACTGACATGAGGACAGCTGCTTGCGTGGTATACCTATACGGCGCTGATCTGGTTACTGAAGTCGATGATGCTGTTCTTCTTTCATCGACTCATGTTTGGCCAGAACCAACATCGATTGATCAAGGTCCTTGCAGCGGCATGCGCTCTGAGCTACACTGCAGTCTTCGTCACCATATCTTGCGGCTGCACTCCGTACTCTCGAAATTGGAAGGTTCGACCTCTACCGCCGGACAAATGCACCAGAAAGCTACAGAACTTTTACGTGACTACGGTCCTGAATGTTGTGACCGATGCCGCGATCTTGACCATACCACTGCCGCTACTGTGGCAGCTCAAAGTCTCGCTGAAGAGGAAGATTGCTCTGACCCTCCTGCTTGGCTCTGGCATCTTTGTCATCACTGCTGCACTTCTTCGATTGTCTTTCACGCTGACGAGTCTAAATGCTTTGAACATCAACATATGGGGGACTAGAGAGACGATTGCAGGCATTCTTGCAGTTAATGCGCCGATCCTGAAGCCGATCTTCTATGCCTCGTTCTGGCGCAGAGGCTTTGATCCTTCTCGCACACCTACCCCTCGCCTACCAAACGAGCGTAGCAGTCGCGAGAAGACGATCGGCTCAGAATCGAAGCCCGACTTTCGAGGACTTGGCTTGCTAAGTATTCTCCAAAGCATTGCCCGAAACGACGAGAAGAGCAAGTCCAGCGCTACCACAGTCGCAAGGCAAGACTCTGTGGATAGCAGCAGGCCTGAGCATGGCGGAGATCTAGCATTCGAGCATGGTCGACCGTACTACAGGAGCGACTCTGCGATAGCTGCTTCGACAGACCTGAAACGTGGATGGGAAATCGCCAGCAGCTCGGCGGAAATGGCTGCTGAAGTGTCGCGTACATCGCCACAGCCACTTCTTCCGGAGCCTGCCTTGACATGGCCGCCTGGATCGCGTCACGCCTCGAGAGACGAAGCTTTGGCTCCCATCGCGGAAGTGCAAACGAATTGTACTGATGTAGCGTATGCTAGATGAGCTCGCTCACAGTGCCAGTTATGTCGTATGATGCTTTAGCGAGATGGCGTTGGTGGTGTTTACAGACAGATTAACAACAGAACTGCGCTGCGCAGGAAACCTCTCGTCCGTTGTGGCAGTGAGGGTTGGTCATGAAGAAAGCGAAAGATCATTGTCCTTCCATAGTACGAGGGCTCGACATGAGGTTGATGCTCGCAGTATTTGACCCGATGCATTTGTCACTCGGCCCTTTCAACTTCTCTCGTCCTCCTAGTGGTCGCCACGTAAAGTTCGCATGAGACGCCACGTGCTGACACATGCGCCGTGTAATCACCCATTCGCAAAGTACGATATTTCATCAAACAGGGCCTATTTCAGGTTAGTACAGCTGTAGATTTCACCAAGTACGCCCTATTCACTAACTTGATGAAAAAGCGGCTCTTTGACCAACTGACCGGAGGAAGGAGGCAGTTTCTACAGCTCAAAATTCGGCATCTGAGACCTGCCTGCTTCCTCTATGCCTTTCTGTCCTTAAAGAAGTCTTTTCAGCGATATAGTGTCGTAGGAATGATGTTGAATGAAATGGCTTCCTCGTAGAATTTGCGAAAACAGGGGTTGCGTGCCTTGACTCTGTGTTTAGAATGCATTCCTCGGATAATGAGTGGCTCTCTATACCTCGAATTTGATCAAGTACTCACTATTTGGTCAAGAGACCGTACTAAGATCAAAGAGTGCAAGTTTGGTCAAATCCACATGATGTAAGTCGCCTTTTTGATGAAATACGGCACTTTACCAACTGACTATGGCAGCCGGCTGTTCGGAAATGTGCCGAACTTCCAGTGTGCTCCATCGAAACCCTGAAGCCCTATTTCGCGGTTTCCTTCTCGAAGCCTTCTAGTTTCAGCTCATTATTGACATCTATCCAATGCGCTGCTATCACAGCGAATATAAGGCGCTTGGTAGCTTCACTGCACTGGCTGACTGAGTGTCAGCAGTGTCCCAAACAAGATCTTGATCGGCCAGGCCGTTCTATTAATGGGATCGTCAGCTCCAGATCCTTCAGCCGCAAGGAAATGTTTCTCGGGAGAAAGACATTGACAAACACACCTTAAGGACGCGTCTATCGCGTGCAATTCTCCATCATTCATTGCTAGCGCTTCTGGTAAGCAGCTTCTCTCGAGATTCGTTGATGAGCATGGCCGCCGTCGATGAGCCAATGTCGTGGGGCGAGGATGCGCTTGGCTTCGACTCCTGGGATGACGAGGAACAGGAGACGTTGGTACAGGAGGAGCCAGCACCCAAAGCTGCAAAACCAGGCGGCCAAACTCCAAGAATACTTCTCGACCATGGAAACACGGACATCATCATGCAGCATGCCAACTACAGCTACAACAATCTGTCCTTGCCTGGCAAAAGCAGTACTGCGGATAAAGTCCTGAATCTTCTCGCGCGGGAAACTGGTGTGGCAAAATCCAACTTGCTTGACAATTACCGCTTTGAAGAAGATCTAGGCATTGATCTGTACTCAGCATTCGACATCCTAGGCCAAATGCGAGAGGAGCTTGAATTGTACAACATCAGCTCGGATCTGTTCACAGAGTATCCTACCGTAGGAGAGCTGAAGCAATATTTTACCGCTATGGAGAGCAGTGCTGTCACTCCTTTGAGCCAGATTTGGAACGACTCTGATTCCGATGATAGCATGGAGCTGTCGGATACGGAAGCGACCTCCTTTGCACCAACTCGGCACGCTTCGCCGCCGGCTGTGCCGGATGAAATGGTTGCAAAATACACGGCTCTCATGCGAAGCATTGTAATGCGAGAGATTGAGTTGGCTGAGTATCAAGTCGACGAGGACAAAGATCTTGAAGATATGGGAATGGACTCTCTACTGGCGCTGGTCATCCTCGGAGAGCTACGGGAAGCTACCGAGATCTACGGCCTCCCTTCGAACTTCCTCACGGCCAACAACACTATCAATCTTGTGGGCAAGGCCTTAGCTTTTGAAGTACAGCTTGCTGGCAAGTGAGAGTCTGGAGTTATCTTCTCCCAGATCTATTGTTCCTTTCGGATTTTCCCCTTATTATCCCGCTACTGCCGTGGGCTATGGCATCGAACGAAGTGCGTGGATTCTAGCGAGAGGACCAGCGATAAATACTGGCGCACAGAGATCAGCAGCCGACCTCGAGTGTCAAAACACATTCCGACACCATTCTTATCTGTAGAACAGGCAGCGAAGAGAGGATCACTGGAGACAGCGGGTTGTACACTGCTGCCGGCTCAAGCTTACCAAAGATATCTCTAGTACGGCATGGCCCTGCCGGCGGAGGTACCCTCACTCAGTCTCATGAGCTCGACGCTCAGTCTTGGCCTAGAATGGAGCAGCAGACTATATTTTCCTGAAGCATCTCACTCTGCGAAACAGCTCGGAAATGGCAGGGGTTCAACCTTGCGAACGAAGAACGAAGTCAACATCCGCAAAAGGTGGGGATGTTGTCGACGTGAGTGTCAGAACGTATCCCTTCAAGATCAGCAAGGTGTACAACAAAACTACCTTTGTCAAATAGCTCAAGAAATCTCACTGATCGACGTGTGGAGATGCAGACTACATTTCATAGCTTCCGCGACATATGCAAATCCTCCAGTCGGCGTGAAAGTTTCAATAATATCTGAAGCTCGACGGCCGATTTATCCGAGCTGACAAGTTGATTAACTTCACAGTCAAGCTCTACCCAGCTCGAACCTCATACCTGCTGACACAGCGGGAGATCTTCCCCTTGTAGTAAACGTTGAAGTGGCATGCGGCCATTCAATCACCATAAGCACACTTCAACATATATTCAGCTCAGAGACACACAGCTCATACCAAGCTGAACAATTTTCAAGACCTCGGAAACATACAACGATCATCATCATGACAACCGACGTACAGAGGCCAGGTGTGATCTCAACTTTCCTCAACTATCGAAACCCCGAGAATGGTGATAACATTTACGCTGGTACCGTTGGAGAACTGCGCAAGAAGCATGCTGCCACGAAAGTAAACATCAATGACGTTCGTCACAGTGAAGAGAGCATCACCTTAGACAAGCAAGGATTTCAGGTCGTCAATCACGAAAGCTCAGAGAAGGAATTCGACAACGAAGACCAGATCAAACGAGTCTACTATCCAGAATGTGCCGAACTACTCAAGAAACAGTAAGTTCACCTCCTTCCTTCTGACCAATCCTGCCATGTCAACTCACATTTTAACCCAGCACAAACGCCACAAAAGTCATCCCCTTCGCCCACGTCGTCCGTCGTCAAGACCAACGCCAGATCCTCGACTCCGGAAAAGATCTAGAGGACACCGACCGTACTCCAGCACCAGGCTACGCAGGTTTCGTCCACATCGACCAATCCTACAAAGGAGCCTACACTCGAATCAGCGGAGCACTACCAGAATATGCCGATAAGCTAGGCAACCAACGCTTCGCAATCATGAACATCTGGCGACCAATCCACTACCCCGTAACTCGCGATGCTTTAGCTGTCTGCGATGCTCGCAGCGTTCCGGAATCACATCTTCACGAACAGACTATTCGTTTCCCTAAAGAAGCCCGAAGGAATAGCGGTTCAGGTCAGGACGCTTATGCTCCGAAACCTCCTGTCGAGGCTTGGGCTGTTGAGCCGCCTTCTAGTCCGGATGAGCATAAGTGGTGGTATGTTTCTGAGATGAAGCCGGAGGAGGCTTTCTTGTTAAAGATTTTTGATTTCAAGATTGAAGATGGCTTGGCGAGACGGGCTCCACATACGGCGTTTAGTTGTGAGGAGGATTATGGACTTTCGAGGCATAGTATTGAGTGTAGATGTTTGGTGCTTTGGGACGATTAGCTTGCTTAGAGGGATGATGTGAAGCGTAATCGTGCATGGAAGACATGATATGGAAGGTGTCGATGAAGCTGCTCCTGCTAAGCGGTATTTCTCTTCTGTCTCTTATGAACTACTGCGTCCCTATTGCTGTCGATGTCATCTTGTTAGATGCATGCGCTCTGCTATGGCGCATTATCCAAGTTCCATTTTCCAAAGAAATCTAGCACAACTGGGGTATAGTCCAGGGCTTTGTCGAGGCATTTCCTTGTTGTCTGGTTGTAGTGATCACTCGCATCCCAGTTAGTGCTTGTGGAACTTGGCCAGCAATGTCCCAACCCGAAGATTTGGTAGTGTGATATCACATCAGAATAGTCGCCGCAGGAGTAGCATGTCGTGTTGTAGCCTCCCAAATCGCCAGAGTTTTCTGGTGTGGCGCCTGATCCGCAAGTTCGTTGTCCCCACCAGGAGACCCATTTGTCGATATCTGGCAGAGGACCGCCTGATCCGTTTTTGGTTGGGTGGTATGGGATCGTGGAGTCTTCGTCTCCATGGCTCTCAAGAATTGCACGCTTCTTCGTGCAGCTACCTTCGCTAGTGTCTGTGTAGAGAGCTGCTGATGCCATTGCAAATGCGGCGAACTCATCTCCATTATCGGAACATGCAAGCGTGTCCACGAAACCTCCACCATTGGACTTGCCTGAGGCGTAGACGCGGTTGTCATCGATGCAGTAATTTGCTCGCATTTTGGCAAGGAGATCTGTTGTGAACTGGAGATCGTCTACACCCTTGACAGCGTAGGAAGGGCCTTGCCAGGAGCCATTGTAGCCTTGAGGATAGACCACAAGATACTCTTGACCGGCAGAGTATTTGTAGTACTGCGAGTTGTCATACTGCTGATAGGGCGTTCCACCATTGCCTATTTGGCGGATGATGTTAGTCAGGTTAAAGATGAATCACATGAGGATAGTCACTTGCCATGATAATCGATGATGAGCGGCCACTCTTTTTCGGTGTTGTCGTTGTAACCGTCAGGCACATTCACTGCGTAGGTTCTGGTGTAGCCGCCGGACTCAATGCTATGATTTGCCGTTCCATTGTTGAAGCCCTCATTGTGGGTCATGCCGCATCCTGTTGAATCTCGATTCTTGAACTGATGTCTCTTGAGAGGCGTTCCTGCAGTCAGACCAAATGCTGCTGCGCATGCAGTCCAAAATGTGAGAGTAGGCATCATTTTGCTCTCCAGGCGTTGTCTTAATTATTCTCTTTAGGCTGCTCCGACTGGTATTCGATGAACCGCTTTGAGTTTGCTGTTGACGATGAATCATAAGAATATTGCTGCGATCATACTGATGATGAAGAGTGTGCGAATTCCAGTGACTGCGCTTGCCGGTCAGATGGACAGGAAGATGATGCTTGCTCTTGAATTTCTGAGCTCCGTGCGCTCAAATCCGCGGAAGAAGGCGAGATTGAAGCATAAGAATGGATACTAATATATCAATGCAACGGACGCCTCGGAAACCTCACCTGAAATGTCTGATCCTGCCGGACAATAGCTGAGACTTTAACAATAGCAAGCTCGGGTAGTGCGTGAACTTCGACATGCCACTTTCGGCGAGATCAGCAGCGAGGTAGCATCACGAGAATGCTATGCTTGCGGAGAGTGCAGGAACACATAGTATGTGCACACACACTTTTTGCCAAAGCGGAATAACTCAGTGGCTTGCGGCAGTTGGAACAGCCAGCACATCGTCATAGCGAAGCATTGCGGAGGATCTAGTCAGGCACAACGAAGAAGGCGCATCAGGTTCGAATGCAGAGAGTTCAGAGGCGCGTATGTGCCGTGCCGCTCGTTCCTGCTGCAACGCAGCCACGCCAGCAGCAAAGAGGGTGTCCGGTTGCTGTTGCATATGTGTATGTATTTCGCAAGCATGGCTCAAGGCGGTATTCCTTCAATCAACGGGTAGGGCGGTATGCGGTAAGCCATGAGAAGCCGTTATGCAGTCTTATTCGGCCGATCCAAAGTCTGGTAATGCACGAGGTCACACGTCGGCGTCGTGAGGAGAAGCTACACGGTAGGACGGCAGCATGTGATTCGGAGAATCGATAGGTAGTAAGCCAAGCTGAGGTGCCTTGCGTATCATATGCATCTCTTCTGGCGAAGTTGAACGACGTGGAAGATGGACGTTGGAGTATGAAGAGTCGGAGCTGATAGCATCGGACAGCGGCGAAGACGGCTCCTCCTCCGCCAAGACTTTTGTGATGCCTAAGGCTAAAAGAATTCCTCGCTGACGCCATCGTCGACCGATGTGAAAAATGTGGCCAACGACATAGACATCTCTTTGGAAGTACAGTCCTTACAGCTTTTGAAAGGTTGATCACAATGGCAGCCACATTCAGTCGTGCTGCGCTGCGCGCAACAAGACTCTCTGCAGCTCACAACAGCTTCGCATCGAGGCAAGCTTCACCTATCTCTCGGAGATATCTAGCTGTACCTGCTGAGCAGCCACGTATGCATACAAATGATGCATCTCGAGGGTGACCTTGTATTGACGCGTTGCAGGACTCCGCCTCGGGTCTGAAACCCCAAATTTCCAAGCCAAGACAACGCAAGGCGACATCGACTTCCACAAGTGGCTCGACGGCAAGTAAGTACAATGCCATACCCATTTCAGCCGCTTTGAACAAAGATGCAAGATGAAGACCATGATCATATTCACACGAGTGAACGATGTCCAATGTAAAGAAGAGAATGCTGCTCTCGACATGACTCAATTTATGTGTTTCGCATCGCCGCTTTTGACTTTGGCACTGCAGTCACCGTAACCGACGAGGAGTATGGTTGCGCTGCCAACATCTCTTCCTATCTTGATGCCGAAGACACAGCATGATCCGCAGGGGCTATGTCGTGCATGCACGTGGCTGACGTTGTGTAATCACCAGGTGGGCCATCCTCTTCAGCCATCCGGCAGATTTCACACCAGTCTGCACCACCGAGCTCGGTGCCTTTTCAAAGCTGAAAGATGAATTTGAGAAGCGTGGCGTTAAGATGATCGGACTTGTAAGTATATCAGCTCGAACAACCAACCTATGTTGAAACCCGCTTACTGAGTACTTACTGCTAGTCGGCCAACGATCTCGGCAGCCACGACAAATGGATCCAAGACATCAACGAAATCTCCCAGACCAACTTGCAATTCCCAATCATTGCAGATGCAGACCGAAAAGTTGCATTCCAATATGACATGATCGACCAGCAAGACCTCGACAACATTGACGAGAAGGGAATTGCTTTTACGATTCGTTCCGTTTTCGTCATTGATCCGAGCAAGAAGATCCGCTTGACGATGATGTACCCAGCATCTACTGGACGTAACACCAGCGAAGTCCTTCGTGTAATTGACTCACTACAGACTGGCGACAAGAAGGGTGTTACGACTCCGATCGACTGGCAAGTTGGCGAGGATGTGATCGTACCACCATCTGTCTCAACACCAGACGCAAAGAAGAAGTTTGGCGAGGTTCGGGAGGTGAAGCCTTACTTGCGCTACACCAAGATCTAGGGAGGAACGAAGAGCTTCAGAGTCGCACTGAGCGTTGACTGTACGATAAGCCATAGATTTAGAAGAACAAAGTGCCCGTCACACCACACTCCACGCTGTCGTAATGTGCATCAAAAGACCAAAGCCATTCATGCTCCTTGGGGATGCAACTCGCTCATATCCAGTGCTCTCTGCTCATCTCAGGAATTTTCGTTACAAGTGCTCGCCATCTTTTGTCACCACGGCGGCGCCATCGAAGAATTCGCCATCCGTCCTCCACCAACCCAAATAGGTCCATGTCGCTCTCTAGGCCGTGCAAGCGCATCACTAAGCGGACTCTCCCTCTCCATCAAAAGCTTAGGGCCCCTCCCAGAACTTTTGACCTTCTCAACCCAATTCGGCAATTCATTGTTCCTCATCTCGGCCATTTTCTGTTTCCAAAACATTTTGATGTACCCACTATCAGCTTCACCATAAATCGGTAACAGATCCTCATCTCCAGCGATTTCAAAATCGCCTTTCAATGTTGCTGCTATACCGTCTGCCCAGCGTAGACCGACGTCTTTGGATACGTACTCTAGGCGACCGATGATCCAGAGAGCTTGGGCTAGAGCTGAGGATGTGGCGGTTGACATGCTGTATGTGCTGTTCTTATCTGATAAAGAGGTCCAAATTTGTGGACCTATGCGTTCGAGAGCACAGGTGCCGGCGAAGAAGAGGGGCCATATGGAGCCGTATGCTGTGATGAGGATGCAGGGTGAGTTATAGCCCGGGGCGTGTCCAAGTTGGGAGGGGATTGCAGCGCAGATGTCGTCTGTCATTTGTCGTCTGACGGATTTGAAGTATGATACTTGTGCTTCCTGCTGCTCCGTTGGGACACCGAAACGCCGGAGAAGGACCTCTTGGGTGCGAGTGACCATGATCCTGACGCTGCGATATGTCTCCCAGACGCTTGCTGCTGGGTGTCCCTCGTACGCGTGCACCATACCGTTCCAAACGTGAGGGCTATCTTGAACTTCAAGGTCTCGGTACTTCCAGTGCTGGTGAGTATTCATCGAATCGATCGACCATTGCACCATTCTCATCTCGATATGGTTGATAGTGTTGTAGGCATCCTCATCGGTAATCGTCTGCATTCGCATTCTATACCGCAGTCTTGAAAAGTCGAAACATATCAGCGATAACTCATCTGCAGGAGTGATGACCTCAATGTTTGCAGAGTGGAACTGCAGGTCTTGGTTCCAGTCTCGCAAAAAGGATGGAGGGTCGAGGTCGTCCCATATTGTGTAAATCAAGATTTGAGCGCGAATCTCTCGGAAAAGCAGTTGCCCGACGACGGATTTGAATTGGTTCTTTCCTCGTAGCTGCAGTAATTGCATTGCTCCCTGGATATGAGCTTTCCATGATTGTATCGATTCTCGACCATCGCAAGTCAAATTTTCAAAATAGCCGAGCATCAAGACGGCCATTAGACTCTCATCTGATCGACATCGTTTCGGATCTCGCAAGGCCCCATTGAGGAGACTCAACGCTTGTGCGTATATAGATCGTGAATATTCGCGTCCCATGACAAGTGGCTGCACATTGTCTAATGCTGCAATGCCGCAGGCCTTGATTGCTAGGTCTAGGACGGGGTCCAGCCTGGATCGCTTCTCATATCTTCGAAGGAAGGTCCAGTGTCCATTATCGGCAGTGAACTGTTTAAAGAAATAGGTGACTCCGACCTCATCCGCATTGTGTTTTATGGTCAGTGGGATGCCGAGGCCTTGCTGAGACTTTTGCTCGGTATGCTGCTCGGGGTCATCGTCCGCAAAGTCGTTAAACGTGGTCAACTGATTGTTCTTTGAGTGTATTGGTATGTCGATGGTATCGTCGCTCGAAGAAGACGTCTCGCTCTTAGGCGAGTTTTCGGATTGCGGTCCTGTTGTCGCTGCCGGAGTGGCAAGGCCATTTTCTGTCTTGGCGGGCACAAATGCAAATGGGGCTGGTGGAGTTACAGACGCTGCTGCTGGCGCTGCTGCTGCTCGACCTTTCTGGCGTTCTGCTTTGAGCCGTACCGCAGCACTTTCATCCTGGATCTGAAGTTGGGTGACGTCTCGGTATCCGCTGCAGGTCTTCTTGAGCTTCACGCATCGAGCACAAGACGGCTGTTCCAGTCCGCATCGCTTCTTGGCCTTGCGGCAGTTCTCACAACCCGCTGAAGGCTAATGTCTGGTCAGTGCTATCCAAAAGCTCGGCCCACGCGAATCTTTACCTTGCCTCTGTATACCATCTGGTTGAGCAAACACAGGAAGGCTGGCTTGGCGCAGGAGTAGAAGGTTTTGGAAGTGCCGGCTTCTGGTCTCTTAATCGTGCTCTAGGCAGGCAGCTAAAAGGCATTATTGTGAGTACTGGAATAGAAAGGTCGGCAATGCAGTTGCATGCGCCGACATTGTGACCTTACATCATTGATGGACCGCGTCCAGCTACCCAAAAGTCGTCGCCTGGAGATGATCGGTGAGAGCGGACGCATTGAAACGAGCACTGCCTCAAAACATTGGACCTATGTAGTATGTGTGCTGATAAGCCTTGCTGCTGCTGCACGGAATTGCTGACAATGTGCGCCGACCCGCTGGGGAGATGTGAAGGAACAGCCATCTTCCAAGAGCAGAGAGCGGCTTTCACCACACACGCGAGCTGAACCATTTCTCTGGTTGCGCGGTTCAAGGTGCTGCGGCAGGATGTGGCGGTCTCGAACTCTTTCGGCTGTGCGGCAATGGTGGCAGAACTTCACGTGATCAATCTAGATATTATTCGCGACTATTCTATACAGGGTATCTCTAATAAAAGACGTTCGTCGCTGCTTCAATGCTTCGCAGGTTTTCACAAATGGTGTCTGTCTTCAGGTTTCTCGATGAAGTCCTCAAAGGGAATACCTTTGTCCACTATGCTGTTCACGTCCGGTGTGAAGGATACAGTACTATATCCTTGAATCAATTTCCTGATATAACACGAGGTGGCTGCCTGTGTAAGGTACTTGTTGCGGAAAGTGGCAAGAGAGTTTGCGATAATGTGGTTTGAGGCCTCAGTGTTGTTCAAGTAGTATTCCACGTTCGCTGGCAGGTCACTCCAATCGCGTTTGGCATCAATGTAGTTCTGCATGGGTCCGTCCTTGACCAGCAAATGGTAGTAGTGTGCATTCCACTTGAGCTCATGCACAACTGGCAGCGAGTCGCAATTGAGCAGGTACTTCAGACGGCCGCTGTAGCTCACGCCCTCGGTGTGGACTGTTAAGGCGTACTTGCAAAGATCCTCAACAGGAATCTTATTTCCTTTTTCTGTTTTGCTCCAATCGATGAATTTGATATCAGCCCATTCTTTGCCTGCACCGATGTTGACCAGTCCATCTCGCAATTCCTTGTTGGTCCACTCCGTCCCACGCCAGACAATTTGAGGAATTTTGTGAGCAAAAGGCGCATCATTCTTCATGGCATGCATTCGTGCTGCTTCGTATGAGCCCTGCGGGCTGGAATACCAGAAGTCGAAATTCGGAATAAGCCAGAGACGTTTATGAGGATCATGGTCTTTCAGCGATGACCAGGTCCAGAATGAATGAGTGCCGTCGTCAGTAGGAGGGTTAGAAATGTCTTCAAAAAGCAGTGCGGCCTCCACGGTGGGCAGTACTTCTCCGCCTGCGATTGCACTGTCAACCGCACGCTGCAGTAATCCCAAGATACCAAATGCGCGACCTCGATAGCCTACGGGGCTGATTGTGTCCATCGATTCCAAGATTCGCAATTCTTGGTTGTGAATGAGAATTCGCATAGCGCCGCCACCATTGTTGCTCTGATTTCGCCATGCTATATCAACATCCTCAGCAGTAATGGTATGCTGCCGATTTTTCCAGTACGCTACGGCCCTCTCAATATCTCGGTAAAGGTCAGGGAATTCACTGGTGCATTGCGCTTCGGTCAAAGTATCAGGCAGACCGTGCCCAGTGTTGACTTGTGCTTCTTTAGTCACCAACCAGTCGGCGTTGGCCCTCGATGGCTGGAGCCATGCTTCTGCTACCTTTTCAAAATCCTCTTTGCTGTCCTCTGCCGACATTTCTGGACCAGCTGAGGAGGATCCGGCTGCTTCAGCTGTAGAGCTGCCGAAGCCATTGTAGAGAACTGTGATTAGCTGTATGCCTGCGACTCCGATCAGGAAAAAGCAAATTCGCCTCCAAAATACTCTCGACTCCATTCTTGACACATCTATGGAACTTCGCAGCCGCAGCGCGATGAGACTGGTGTCAATAATGGACTGAGAAATCAACGGCAGCGGAAAGTAAAGGGGATGGCGGAAGCCAGGTGGGGAGAGCAGATAGTCTGCCTTGGCAGCGCCATGATTGGCAGCGATGCTGTGCCTCAGCAAGTCTCACGAGAGATTTTACCTTGAGTTGCTTAAGTTGTCTAACACGTGAGAATGCCTCTCGCACCACCGAGCACGAGCGTGCGCTGCCGTGCTTGAGACCGAGGCAACTAAGCTGCATCGCATTGTGATCTTCACCAGAGCTCTAGGGCACTGAGGGCAGAACGGCTGCCTCCGCCACGCATGCCGAGAGAAATGATGCGGAGGCGATTCGCGGTCTCGTTCAACTTGTATGCTAGGTTCCTGGGCATCTCCACCGACTGTGAGAGAACAGAGTGCAGATGGCAACAGCGCAGTGGTCGATAGAAGGTTCATTGTTGGGAATGTGTTCGTGTTGAGGTCTCTCCGGTGTTGGCGTGAAGGTCCCATTCGGCTCCTGGCCATCATGAATCAAATCCATCGAAGGCATTGTGATAGTCCGCATGGTCTTCAGCGCTCTTGAATTCACATGGCGATGTCAGATTTGTCAATTGTGATGTACAGAGTCAAGCTTCAGGTTGATGGGTAGTGGAAACGGTAGGTCTTATACTCGCTCTTGCATAAATGATCCTGTGCCAGAACGGCTACTGAAATATCCGTGTCACAGGCTGAAGTCCCTTCTAAACATTTCAGACCGTTCGGCCAGATTGTGATAGCGGAGACTTGAAGACCGTTACTGAGTGAAGAGAAGTCTCACAGATGAAGTTGAAGTCGTCAAGAGATCATGTGTACTCAGCAAGGGCGGCCATGTTTCATGATCCCAGCGCAGTCAAAGATGATGCCAAGCAAGCAAGCACTCTCGAGTGTGACAAGACCCGCAAGACCTCAGCTAGCGCCGTTTCTAAGCGAGCATGTTTGATTCGTCGTTAATTTCCACATCTTGGCATCGCACCTTCCACTCCAGCTTTTCCATCTCCGACTTTCCAGACTTCTTGCAAGGCACGACGCCAATCGACCAGCAACACCCGCCAATACAGCCAAGGTACGACGAAGCGCACGAATCGAGAGAGAAGATGGCATTGGGAGACACGAGGATGCCTAAATTGCTATACCATCTTCACATCGAGATTGCGACTGCCACGACTCCACAGCACATGTGCTAACTGCGCTCGCAGATGGGTGCCCACAAGTATCTCGAGGAGTTGCAAAAGAAGAAGCAGAGCGATGTTATGCGCTTCTTGCTCCGCGTTCGTTGCTGGGAGGTACGACCCGATTTACCATGAGCGGCATAAAGCAGTACAGCATTGGCTGTACATGCTTGTGCTTTGATCGTACTCGTTGAACATTTGCTGAGAGTACATCAATCTAGCTCCGCCAGCTGAACGTCATCCACCGCGCCTCGCGCCCATCCCGTCCAGACAAGGCCCGCCGCCTCGGATACAAGGCCAAGCAGGGATATGTCATCTACCGTGTGCGTGTCCGCCGCGGTGGTCGCAAGAGGCCAGTGCCAAAGGGTGCCACTTACGGTATGCTCGGATCAGACATAGAAGAGGAGAAGACTGAGCAGATTCTGATATAACTACACAGGCAAGCCAACCAACCAGGGTGTGAACCAGCTCAAGTACCAGCGCTCGCTCAAGTCCACCGCTGAGGAGCGTGTTGGACGCCGCTGCGCCAACTTGCGTGTGCTCAACAGCTACTGGATCAACCAGGACTCCACCTACAAGTACTACGAGATCATCCTCGTCGACCCACAGCACAAGGCCATCCGCAAGGACCCACGCATCAACTGGATCGTCAACCCAGTGCACAAGCACCGCGAGTCTCGTGGTCTGACTGCCACCGGCAAGAAGAGCAGAGGTCTCAACAAGGGCCATCGCTACAACAACACCAAGGCCGGCCGTCGTCACACCTGGAAGCGCCAGAACACTCTGTCTCTCTGGCGCTACAGATAAGCGGGAGGTTGAGAGTTGTTATCGAAAATTTCTGGAAGTCATGCTGCATCACCTTCGCGCTGGAGTTGTACCGGTATGGGAAAGTCTACTGCACAGTGTCAGAGGGCATATGGCGTGCATTTTGCGCGGTCCATTTCTGGTCACGTAGCGAAAGCCGGCCTGTCGGGCCATGTGAAATGAGATCAAATTACCACGAGTGACATCCGAGCGTTGACCCTTCGTCTCATTTCCCTCCAACCACGAACTGCGAACAGTGCAAGTCTCAAACGTGATCTCATGAGCTAACTGTATGTGCGAACGCCTGAAGAAGTGGTTCCATGCTTAATGGTTAGTGCATGGTATGGGATGCCCTTGCGAAGGTTCACCCCCTCGCTGCCGGCAAGCGGTTCGTATTGAGCTTGGCAGACGACGTCTCTACTCTACCAGCAGAAATGTTAACGTTTCCATCCGTGAATCGTGCTTTGCACATGTGTCTGGTATATTTGCAACACGGTAGCTACTGCTCGCTTTGGCTGATTGCGTTGCCACCCGAAGCCGTGGCTGCTGTTGTGTGAGGCGCCGGTAGCTTGCCTTCCATACCGCCAACAACTGAACCTGGATCCTCGGTCGTGTTAGAGAGACCGCTGCAGTACACGCGTTCGTTGCTTGGTGACTGAGGCTCTTGGATGTACGCCTATCTCTGTACCATACCACATTCTGGGTGGAGGCGTGACCGCAGTGCCAGCGCGGAGGGAGATCATAGCTGGGACAGATGAGCGGCGCGTCGGCATGCCTTCGTCTTGGTCCAGCCGACTGCTATCTAGTGGCAGTGGCAGCTCTGCGCCCAGCTCAGCACCAGTGAACAGCAACAATAGTACTACGAATCGCAATAAAACACGGCCGCGACCACCAAACGACTATCTCGATCCTCCGACACTCAACCCGGAACGACTCGCTGCGAGTCCGACCAAGCCACGTGCGAATGGCACACGACAGCATGCGCATAGCCGCTCGATAAGTCATCCATTGCCGAAGATCTTTGGGCGCAAAAAGAGCACAAATTTCAATGATGCCGACGCTGCTCTTGACGATGGGCTGGTGCCAGTGCTGGACGATGGACCAGCGCAGAGTGCGCCGACGAGGGTGCTTTCAGGCAAGAAGGGAAAGCTAGACGAGGATAGCAAGGCAGCGAGGAGATGCATGTGTTGCGACAACAAGGTCAATGTGCCAAGAGATCTGGTCACATTCAGATGTATAGCATGCTTGACCATTAATGACCTCAAGCCGGTCGAAGAGCAGGAGCAAGCGGAGAAGGACAGGCCGCAAGTCAAGAGGGCCGACACATATCCAGGAAACGCACATCAAGCTGGCAAGCTGCCTATATCCGTTGAGAGAACGCGCGCCATAATCGACAAGTGTATCGTGACATATCTAGAGTCAAGATGTCGAAAGCCAGACGAGCCTGCATCACGGACCCTGCCTACGCCTAAGGAGGATGTCTTCGGTCCTGATCAGTTGCCAGCGGCTATGGGTGCCATTGACCTCAAGACGGCGACCACAGCACAAGAGCTGACAGAGGAGGCAATTTCGACTTCTCCGACTGATGCGCCCAAAGCACAAGCTGCTTTTCTTGCACCCAGTGCAGCAATACGCGAGCAGACAGACTTCAGCCCATTCAGCGGCACTCGACTTGATACTCCACTCATCACTGGCTCCTCAGCAGGAGACGAGCCTGCACATCCAGGGTCTGTCTCTCGAAAGCCAGTCCCGGTACCAGCCAGGCCGTCACGCAAACCGCCACCACCACCAATGAGTTTCCCCAACAGACGACCCTCTCATAACCTCTTGCCTCCTCCCAATGGTAGTTTGCGATCGAACGGACATATGTCACCTCGGCATCAGCCAAGTCCAAGAGCGACCGCGGAAGAGATTGAACAGCGACGTCGCTATGATCGTGTTAAGACCATCTTCAGGCCGCTCGAAGACTACATGTCTGCAAATTATGGCAACTTCCTGTGCCTCAATTCGTCCTTCAGCACAGTGCGGCCTGCAATGAAAGGGAGAGCGCGCAGCGCTAGCGACATCGCGACGCCACCACCTGAACCAGCTGCGGACACAAAGCCGAGTCCTGTGGGCGGACTATCCGAATTGGACGCAAAGACCCTTTTGCTTGGTGACATTGGCGAGAATGGGACCTGGTGGACTGGCAAACTGGATCGCTCCGATAAGGCCATCCGTCGCAAGAAAGTTGGCGAAGGGCCACGGCGAGCGGTCGCTTCGAAATCACCGAATATCAACTGGCGCGAAGTGAGCTCCTGGTATGAGCTAGTCCACAGCGCTGGAGAAGACTGGAAATCGAAAGTTCAGTCAATCGATTCTGACGAAGCCGGCTTTGTCAAAGACAACATTCTAGGTGATGCTAATGCTGACATGATTGACGACGATATTGCTGAAGCTAGAGAGCACGCCATCCGGGCGCTACTAAAGATTACTGAAAATATATTGAAACGACCCACCAGACCACTGAAGGAACCAGATGACTTGCGATGGCTTCTGATCATACTCATGAACCCATCTTTATACCCATCTACGAAACCGAAAAGGACGAAATCCGGCAGGAACACATTTCTCGGACAAGTTGCGACTGGACAGCAGAATGGTAGCGTACAGGCAAGCCCTATGAGACCGACACCTGGAAAGTCACCCGGCCATGTTGGCAGTCAACATAATGGCCTCCTGAAGCGAATATTTGGTCTTCTTTCCGGCACTCCAGAGAATTGCCACTGGTATCTTGCGGGCTGGTTCTCGCGATATAGTGAAGACCAATTTGTCAAAACGATCGACCTTGTCGCTAGCTTCGTGAACTACCGCATTGATCGCCGAAACGGTCGGCCTCGTAGAACGAGTGCTGTCGTTGACGGCGGCCTAATCCCGGATCTTACAGGCGGTGCGATGAACACCTCAGCTCAACTGCATGCTGCAATGGGTCTGAGCGGATCCGTCAAGAAAAGCAAAGATGATGCAAGTGGAGAGCCAGATTGGGCGGACGACTGGCAAACCAAGGTGGCAGCCAGCGTCATGTCGATGTTGTTCACTGCCAACAACATCTGGCAAGGGAAGCGTCGTCAAACGGATGAAGCTCGAGTCGATTCACTCGTAGCTGGCAGCAATCTCTCGCCTTCCGCCAAAGCCAAAAGGAGTGGTCAGCTCTTGCACACCTCGAGTTTCTACAACACCCTGCTGGACTACCATGATATGATCGCGGACTTCCGAGTATGGGAGACTCGACGGGAAAAGTTCGCCTTCTGCAAGTATCCTCTTTTCATCTCCATAGGCACCAAGATCAAGATTCTGGAACACGACGCAAGACGGCAAATGGAAGTAAAAGCTCGTGAGGCGTACTTAGATCAGGTTCTCCATAATCGAACGATCGATGGCCACTTCCATCTTCGCGTCCGCCGCGAATGTATGGTTGATGACAGCCTTCGCCAGATCAGCGAGGCCGTTGGCTCAGGCCAGGAGGAATTGAAGAAAGGGCTGCGAGTTCACTTTACTGACGAAGAGGGTGTTGATGCTGGCGGGCCGAGAAAAGAGTGGTTCCTCATGCTCGTGCGCGACATTTTCGATCCGAACCATGGCATGTTCGTTTACGATGACGAATCGAACACTTGCTACTTCAACCCGAACTCTTTCGAGACTTCGGACCAGTATTTTCTCGTTGGGGCACTGCTTGGTCTGGCAATATACAACAGCACTATCCTGGATGTCGCTCTGCCTCCATTCGCCTTTCGGAAACTGCTCGCCGCTGCTCCATCTTCTGTCACGTCTGCCGCCAACACCAATGTCTCATCTTTGACAGGTACCAAAGGTCAGATGACATACACGCTCAATGATCTCGCAGAATTTCGTCCATCACTGGCAGCCGGTTTGCAGAAGTTGCTCGATTTTGATGGCGATGTTGAAGCTACATACTGCCGCGACTTCGTTGCTTCGATTGAGCGATATGGTGTCACTACAGACGTGCCACTGAAGCCAAATGGAGCCAAAATACCTGTTACGAACGCGAACCGGCAGGAATTTGTCGATGCATACGTGCGATACATGCTCGACACAGCAGTAACGCGACAATTTGAGCCCTTCAAGCGAGGCTTTTTCCAAGTATGTCAAGGGAACGCATTGTCGCTCTTCCGAGCAGAAGAAATCGAGTTGCTTGTTCGCGGCTCTGACGAAAGCCTGGACGTAGACTCGCTTCGAGCTGTCGCGCAGTACGAAAATTGGCGCCATTTCCAACCTCCTCACCAGGCTATCCAGAAACCTGCCGAATCGGTACCTGTCATTGCATGGTTCTGGGAGCTCTTCGCCGAAGCCTCTCCAGAGAAGCAAAGAAAGCTATTGACTTTCATCACCGGCACTGATCGAATTCCTGCTGTCGGCGCAACAAGTCTCATTTTGAGGATCCAAGCAGGTGGTGACGGCTGGGGCGGTGGCGGGCTCGACGAAAGAAGCAGATTTCCCGTTGCGAGAACTTGTTTCAATATGTTGGTACTCTGGCGATATGACTATCGTGAACAGCTTGAAGAGAAGCTCTGGAGAGCTGTGGATGAGAGTGAAGGCTTTGGACTGAAGTAAACTAATGATCTTTTGTTTTTGTTTTGTTTGAACAACGATTGCATCAGCGTGGAAGAGGAACTTGTATCATTACACATTGACCAGGCAAGAGAGACTCATGAGGTTGGATACCCTGAGATTGAGAGGACCTAGAGTTTTGTATCATTATATGGAAGGCTATGAATAGCTGCATTTCTGCATTTGCTTTTTGACCATGAACGTTCGATGTTGTTGATTTACATGGATGTACTGCTGAAGGACATTTTGTCATTGAGCATTGATGAGTAGATACGTACTCACCGATTTTTCATAGATCTCCTAGCAAGCAGCTTATGCGTCGATTTCATCTTTTGCCGTAATGGTGTAGCGGTTCGCAAGGTCTTTGGCGGTTCTTTTCAATCTGTCAATGTTGTTTGCGTTCGATTCTTGGGGCCATTATTGACTATTTTGCAGGCACGATAAACTTTTGCTGCAAGTGCATATCTTATAGTCCAATTCTTTGTTTACCAAAATGCGACTGCCGCGAAGGCTTGGAGGTTGTAGCACGAGACAAGAAAGAAGGTCGTCAGCATTGAAAATGATTCATCATTGCTGGTAAGTGAGACAGCTTTGCCCTTCACGCCTTTTCACCCTGCTCGTCACTCGTCACCTTTGCTTTCGTGCGAACACCTTGCAGCTTCCTTGCTACATCCTCCGTCATGTAGTCTTCAACATTCGGGCACCATACTATAGCCGCCACCAGCAATATTACGCTGAATGGCAGAGTACACAGAAACACTGTCCTGAACGACGCCGCGTATGCCTGCTGAGTAGCCGTCCCAACAACCTCAATGATTCCACTGTCGATACCAGGCACGCTAGCAAAACTCCCTGCGCTGACTCCCGCAAGCAGAGCCGGAACACTATCCTCAGGAAGCCCAGCCTCGACAGCAGCAGGCCCAACATATCTCGGCAAGTACTTAGCCAGCTCCGTCGAAAGAATGCTGCTATACATACTCGTAGCCAGCGCCCCAGCCGCAGTCCTGATGGCTCCCAGGACACCCGCCACAAGCCCAATATCATCCGGCTCCCAAACGAGAGCCATGGTGCTCAGCGTCAAATTCTCCACATAACCCGCCGCAGCAGTCCCAATCAACAAGAAAGCCGTAGTTCTTCCCTCGGAGTCCGGAGTTGTAGAAGCCAAAGCCGCAATGAACCCCATTAGTATAACTGCAGCGACGGTCATCTGTATCTTCATTCGAGGAATATAGCGGACCCCGATGCCTGCCGCGATTTGTCCTAGTAAGAGTCCTCCACCGACAGCACAACTCAACCATCCCACTCTTTCCACAGAGGTCGTGAACAAAGCTCCTGCCATCGTGGGCCAAATCACAGTTCCAGAATAATAGATCATAGCTCCAATACTCGCACAAGCGACTATAGCATCATATTTGTAGTTCTTGAACAGCGCCATCGGCATGAGAGGATACTCATTCGGACAATACGCTTCCCAAGCACAAAACGCTACCATTCCTGCTATGCCTGCGAAGAAAGCTCCTAGTACGTGGCCAGATTTCCAAGGATAAGCGCTTCCGCCCCAGTTCAAGCCGATGAGGAAGACTGTCAACCCGGATGTGAAGAGGAACATTCCGATCCAGTCGAAGGAGAGAAGTTGTTTCCATTTAGATTTTCCGTTTACATGTAACAGGGAGTAGGAGGGTGGATGGTAAAAGAAGAAATATAGAACCACTGCGATCGTGTTAACGATGACTCCGAGGATGTAGGACCAGCGGAACGTCAAAGCGGTATGTTCGAAGAAGGCCTGCGAACGTCAGTAAGCTACCACCAACAAGAAAATATTCAGGTCGATTTCGTCTCCCTTTACTCACCCTCGCAATCGGCGGCCCAAACACCGCAAACGGAACACTCGTACTAAGCACAATAGCATTATAAAGCCCTCTATTCTTATTGCTCACCAATTCCCCCAAAACCACAGAAAAACTCAATTGTCCACTCGCAGCTAGGCCATTGATACAATTACATGCGATTAACATGTTGAGGGAATTGGCGGAGGCACCGATGACGTTTCCTAGGATTGCGAAAATGGAGGAGCCCATGAAGAAGTAACGGCGGCCGAACTAGAGGGAGGAGTGTTAGCGAGTGGAAACCAGAACTTCAATGCTGGCTTGGCTCCTCCTTCTCTTCGGTCGTACACTGGATCGAACTTACAATATCACTCAATCTCCCCACCCATAAAAATCCAACTGCAAAACCTGCTTGCCAGGAAACAGCTAACCAGATTGAAGAACCAGATGTATTGTTGGGATCGAGTTCTGCTACTATTAAAGAGATTGTGTTTGCGGGTAGGACCCAACCTAAATACCCTGAGATTTGGGCAAGACATGTTGCGATTAAGGTGCCGATGAAGGAAGGGGAGGTATAGTAGTTCTTGGGCAGATTTTGGCCAAGGGCTTCGGGGGAGATGAGGTCGTGGTGGAGGGTGACTTCTGCATGGTCTTTGGGAAGATGGGACGAGGGAGGAGTTTCGATCCTTTCGGTGTGGGTGATGTGGTCTTGGTCTTTGGTGTCCATCTTGATTGTATGGTGATCAGACCATTGATCTCTTGACCTTGACCAGGATCATTGAAGAGCCTTATAGTAGTCGATCAGTCTGGATGGGTCTGGGTAAGTGAAGGCTGTAGAGAAGGTACATAGGTACATGCATCTGGATGTTAGGCGAGGCTTTGCGTGCTCATCATGAACTCGGCAGCCGGAAGACGAGACCCGTCAACATTTCTCACACTCAGCTATATGTTACCGTGAGGAGAAGCTGAGATGTAGATAGAGCCAGAAGAGTCGACGAATGCGCCATCCGAGGGTGATGATCATCTGCCGAGCAAATTCGTTGTCCTACCTTGATCAGAGCTGGAGTAGCTGAGAGTACACTGTGCGACCACATTAGCTTGATCTTTTACGAAAGTGATAATGATAGTCGTCGTCAGGCTGCCGACATGGCTGCCATCTTTCATGCAATTGAGTCTATCTCCCGTCCCCACTGCCTTGCCCTGTTTCAGAAGCTTTCATTTCGTCCTCTTCTCCGGGTAAGAAGATTTCATGCCCGCTGCCATTCCTGACCTTGAAGCTTGCAATACAGCCAAATGCCGCGATCGTCGCAACAATCCACCATGCCATGCCTACAATACCTCTTTCAGTCCAGATACCGAACCAATATCCGGCAAGCATAGGGCCAATCGTTCTGAATAGCGCACTGCATGCGTTTCCGATACCGTGAATGGTGGCCAAGACGCTGGGGTGTGGAGAACTGTTGTTGAGGAGAATAATGGAGGCAGGAAGGGCGAATGTCCGAGCGGCTACTTGCAGGAACAAGACGAAGCTAATTCCGAGCCAGATTATGACGCCGCTTGAAGGTTCAGGCGCAGCCGTCGTGGAGGGAAGGAGTGCCAGATAGGGTGCTAGGTAATATGCTGCAGGGAAGAAGAAAAGCGAGCCTCTGAAGCAGCGCATCAGGCCGAAGCGTCCATTGGCCCATGGGTATAGCAAGAATTGTAGTGCAACACCAATGAATCCGATAATGGCCATGGCAAAGCCGATCGTTGGGGGTGGAAATGCAAGTCCAGAAGAGAATTTGAACATGCTCCTTCTCCGTACTGGTTCGTCGGCGGATACGAATTCTCGCGGAGTCGCTAAGAAAAGGATCCACAAGTTGGCAAAGGCGCCCATGTGGAAGTCGAAAATCGCAATGCTGAGAAGTGTCCAGAGAACATTCGTCGTCCAGATCCTGCTGAATGCTAATCGCTGTACGGGTCTGATCTCGTGCTTTTCTCCTGTTGTGGTGAGTCTATCCATCTCCACGGAGCCACGACCTTCCTGTCCTGACAGGAGTCCTTCTCTTTGGCTTTGCTGTAGCATCCTGTAACCCTGGTCTTTCATCTGCATAACCTGGCTGTATGCGTTCCTCACAATCGTTAATGGGTCAAACTTGGAGATGTCCATTGGTACCCTGCCCTTCAACGTCTCTTTAAGTCCAAAATGAACAATTGCAGCCTCGATAAGCAACAAAACCGTGCTTATCAGATTGGCCGCAGCATATGGGTATCTCTGCATCCACAGCACACCTTCTGCGCCACCGAACGTGCTGTTGGGGCCAAACAGCCTTGGCAGATTGACTGTCGGATCTGTCAAAAGTCCCGCCAAAATCGGTCCTGCTACATTTGCAACATTGAAGGCTGCCGGCAGTAGCAGAAATGCCCGCGGATGCCAGGGCTTTGGTGTACACTCAGCGACCATCGTCCGCGCAGATCCCACAGTGCCGTTGATAGCACCACTCATGAACCGCCAAAATACTGCTTGCTGATATGTTGTGCTGAAACCTACACCAATGCAACCGATCGCTGTGCCCACCAAGCCAATCATCAAGACTGACTTTCTTCCCAGCATAGGATGATCCGCTGCTCTTCCCCATAATATGCTCGTGATGATTTGCGCCGCTGTGAACGCGCCTTGCAATACACCTGCCTGATGTGATATGGTGACATCAGATAACTCTGGGTCGAAGCTCTTCAACTGATGGACCATGAAGGTCTGCAACGCGGCCATCTGGGCAAAGTCGACGAAGCGGGAAGCAGCGAGGATGGCCAATTGGCCCTTGTTGGGCATGTTCGTCCATGTTGGCGGCGGAGGTGGAAGGTCGGTTGTGCTTCTGTCATTGTATGACATCGGATTAGATTGTGTGTCTAAGCGAGCACCGATACTGCCATTCTCCGTCTCAGGCGCATTTGACCACTCTTTGCTGGGCGGTACAGGTGTGGTCTCGGCGAAGTATGGATCATCGACGGCAGTGTGAGGGGAGTCGGGCGGGCTCTGATTAGCTTTGAGGATGGATTCGCGGTCGGGCTTTTCTGAGCTATAGCTGCGATGGTGTATTATGTGGGATGTGTTGGAATTTGGGTTCGAAGTTTGGCGCTGCTGCTGACGTTGTGAGAGCTCTTCGCGGGTGTGAGCTTCGGAGCCCAAGCGCTGCCGAGCCTGAGCCTGAGCCTGGGCAACATGGCGAGAAGTATTGCGCTGGTGGTGTTGGTGTGATTGTGCCATGCCCAGAGGGAGGACGCCGCCCTATAAGCACGCAACACTGCACTGCACCTACAGTGCTCCCACTTCCACTCGCAATCGCTGGCTAGTGAGCACGCAATCGCTAGAGGCGTCTTCTAGAAAACGAACTGCACAAGGGATAGTCGATTGGGTAGTTGACAGGCTGCGTAGGGCTGCAGGTGGTTGTTTGTTACCTGCACGAGGCTCTTGGCCTACAGACTGTCTACAGATGTAGTCTCAGTCCTTTGCTCTCAGCGCAATGGGCAGTATGGTATGGAATGGTATGGGTACGGTATAGTGGCAGAGCGAGTGAAGCCACATTGACCAGGCACGCACACACTCTCCTCCGTCGCTCACGCACATTCGTCGGCTTGCGTGCTGTCTTGCGTACTCGCAGTTCCAGTCTTCATCTTAGCGCTGCGATTGCGAGTGCCAAGATATCGCTCCTGTTCACAAGTTGCAGCACCAGCTCGTTCATCAGGCTGATCTCAAAACTCCGACCCGAAGAAAGCAGCAGCCGCATATCATCCTTGTCAAGCCCCTAGTATGCCAAGTCGCGCCACGGCACCTGTCTTCCGTGTTGAAACGTACGCGGCGGTGATGTCGCTGGAAGTGGAAGTGGCTGGACGTGCGTCGTGCGAGGTCGGCTGCAGGTGGTAGTGGCGCCTCCTGTCTACCGCGTATTATTGGATTGTCGCAACTCGCAAGACAATGCTGTTCGGGCTGATCTGTGGTCCGCCCTCGTGTTGTACGCGTCTTACTGCAGCTCCGTGAATAGAATCTGCCAAATTGCTGCTATGCAGAGATTGATATACAAAGTATGGATGCACAAGAAGTAAATACTGCGAGAAAGGAAGAGGTGAGGTCGCAAGCATTCCTATATCTGCAGATGCGATCGTCGTGAATACGAGCGCGGAAAGGCTACGCTGTGAGGCTTTTAATGTGGTTCGTCGTGATTGGCTCTCAATACGAAAGTACATCTTCAGGAGGACAGCCCGCTAGCAAGAGGACCATTCCTCCATCACAATGAAAGGTCTCCATCTCTCAAATTCTAGTGATATTCGTATCATCTGGCTCATGCGAAACTCCTTCCCATGCACCGCGCTGGCGATATGCACAAATGCTGCCTCAAGCTCCCACAAAACGCCTCGCAACGCAACAAACCCATTCGCCCAATCCAAGCAAATGTCACATCCAAGCGGCATTGCTACGCTTCGTCGCGCAGAAGATCAAATAGATTTGGTCTTCGAGGTCCTCGTTAATTGTCAAGAGATGGCCGGCGTGCTGTGCCCGCTATCAAATCCCTCAACGTCCTTCTGTCGTATCCTCGAATACCGACCAAGATTAAGCTGCGATCCTATCGAGCTGTGCGTCAGTCGGTCCTGGAATTTTCGGAAAGCTCCTCTTCGCCAGAAGTAGAAGCCTACAATGACTGCGGTGGCGCCCAGAAGCAAGCCGGCGCCCACTGCCAGGGTACTCGTCTCGCCATCATCCGAGTCGTAATCGTCGGGATCGCTACCACTCTGACCCAAGTTGGGCAGTTCCTGGTAGTAATGACTGGTATTGTAGCCTCGATGCGGTGACAGGAACTCATCCGGAGTCTCGTCCTTGGCGTCGTATGGTGTTTCGTCCTCAGGAGGTACACGGAAAGCATAGTTGCAACCACGATCACCACAATTCACTCGCATCGTCTCACTTGGAACAAAAGTCTTGGAGATCACACTTCGTCCCAGAGACCGACCTTGGCTGTCAGAAGCCTCGGCATACGACCAGGGCGCAAAGTTCTCGATGTGGTGCTCGGTTTCGAAACCAGTCTTGTAGACGTTGCCAACAAATTCCCAAGGACCATCCGGACTAGGGCCAGTGAAGAACCTCCAGCTCTTGACTTCTGTGGCACCATTCCATGACACCCAGAATCCCATCAAACCTTCTCCTGTCCTGCTGTAGGTCCAGAGTGCTGGGCTGGTGAGAGGCTCGGCGGTCCAGTTGTACTTGTTTGATCTGTAAATCATGACGTTGGACGCTCTTTCGGCGACCCGAGCGTACATGACAGTTTCGCCATCTGCTGTGTGTTCCGAGAAATATGCATGTTCGCCCCATCCAATGTGACAGCCGCCATTTGGCAGCATCTGCATGTTGCCTTGAGAGGTCGAAAGAAGTCCTCCGTCAGGCTCTGGTGCTCCCCACTCCTTGATCATTGTTGCTGTTTCGGCAATGTGATCGATCGCGATGATCCATCCATGGGAGAAGTCGCCGGTCCTGTTGTACGCGTTGCTGGCATTGTCGTAGAAAGAGAATACTGTATGTGTTCCATTTTCTGAGATCCATCTCGCGTGATGTTGGTAAGAGAATTTGAAATTGGTCTGCTCAAAATCCGGACTGTTGCCTCCAAGCTGCCACAGGATTCTGCCATCTTTTCCTGACACCTTGTAGATTGCGCTAACATGTCGCGCCGAGATCAAATAATCACCTTCCTCGTTCTTGTCGATAGAGTTGATGTGGAAATAGTCCCAAGGTTCCTGCTCGTGTAGACCCGTCCCGCTCGTATCTGTCGATCCAGGCAACGTCCAAGCCTGGGACGGATCCACATGGTCTAGTGAGCGCCATTCGAATATCAGCCTTCCGGTCTCAATGTCGATTTCCTGAAAGACTCCTTCCACAATCCAGCCCATGCCGCCTTGCAAGTTGTAGCGCGGATTGGTGGTGAGATCGTACTGCCTGGGCTGATAGACCGTCACAAGAGCAGTACTCCCATTCGTGTAGGGTGTCATTCGGAACTCGTGCATGTCGCAACTAGCTCCTGCACCTTGCGCTTCAACCGTTCGCACCACGCGATAGTGCTTGTCCATAATGACTCCATGACCACGCGCAAAACCCTGATGCTGTTCTCCCGTGAAGAAGCACAGATGATCTTCGCCCTTGTAATTGCATACTTGCGGTTTGTGCGAAGTCAGCGGACCGCTCTGGCCTGCTCCTGACCATACGAGGTTGCCGGCGTTATCGTAGATGTACGGGCCCGGATCGATGTTGCGGAAAGGCGCGAAGAAGATGTAGCCCGGTGTGACGAGGTCGGGTTTGAGGATGGAGAAATTTATTATTGGCGCGTGTAAGTCTGGTCGCTGTTCGTATTCGCCATGTGGTCAGCCAAACTATTGCTCAATGAGGTTCACGCCAAGGGCGGGTGGAAGTTGTGTGTGGCTTTGCCGGCGCGACTATGGGATCGACCCAAACTTACCGACTTGAACTGATGCGTCGGCGACGTCTCGTTGTTAAGCTGTGCTGTTGCTTCCAACGAGAAGAATGTGAGGACGGCTGCGCATATCCAGAAACACGCCTGCCACGCCGGACATATGCTGCGCCAAAAGAGTGACATCGGAGAGAGTGCGAGAGGGCCTCGTGTTTATGTATACCACTGCGGTGTAGCTCGGGTGAAGCCTGTCAATCACGCAAGAGAAGGAGCAATTGCAACATCGAGGCCACGCGAGAATGGCGTCTGTTCCTGGCAGTGGAGACCGTTATCTGCAAGTCATAGTATTATACAGTAGTGGGCCGGTAGTGATCGATAGTGTGAAGGACAAGTCTGGGAAAGAGTGAAGGTGGTGTTGCAGCAGAAAGGCTGGCAAAGAGTTGTGTGTACTGCAGTGCATGCGCATAGCAGCAGCAGCAGCAGCCTCAGGAAAGAATGTTGCTATATTCTGAAACACTGACGCTGCTCTGGTATGTCGCCTGCATCCCTACGCGCGGTCACGCTGCTGCATTGGTCTGCTGCAGAGGGAGGCCACACCACATGTCCGCCCGCCCGTCTAGCCTTCTCTCTCCCAGCTCTGACTTTGATGATGCGGGCTCTATTGCAGCCGCATGTACTTCGCCAAGTACCTCCTGAGATGGAAGTTCGCATTCTCATCAGGGCAAACTTCGACAATGCCTGTAACTGCGACGACATTATCCATGCACCTTCATCTGCGTACGCTACACGGACGGGACGAACAAAATCCGTCGGCGTCAGCGATGTCCGCGCCTGAGCTCGACAAATGGCAACGAAGATGTTCGTTGTCTGGCTGCCGCTCGGCTGTAAGTGGGACCACTCACCGTCAGCAGCAAGCACTCCTTCTGCCCGTTGAACAGCCTTGTCTACGAGTGGCAGCTAAAGTTTCACGATAACGTCTTGCAGTTTCGGCTAAGCACCGTTTCTGTGATCTCTGCTACAAGTTGATGAGGATGAACATTATTATTAAGCCAATGACATTGGAGATTCCATATCTTCGATGGTTTGTTTCGACCAAAAAGCAAATCATTCAATTGCTGGTGCAGTCACTCTGTTGCGCAGTCGGACCTGCGTCGTGCATCGCGCAAGAACCCAGCATGTCCAACGTTACCCATGCTTCCACCCACCATGAGACTGGGACCGGGCGTGAAGGGCCGCGTTGCAGGCCTCGTACCCTTGTCATACACAGACTCCTCATCGTCATTGGTTTCAGATTTGAAAAGATGCACGGATGTACGTTCGTGGATTGTTCGACGGTGTGAAGAACGAACACCAGGAGAACTTCGGAGTATGTCTGAACTGGAGGAGAAATGACGTCCAAGTATCACTGCGCTGTTACAGCTACTTCTCTGAGGTTACGCCGTCAGCCAAAGTTGTGGCAGATTTTGATGTGCAGAAGTAGTGCAGCTGGGAGACCAGCTCTATTCCGCTTTTGATGACCAGTTCTGTGAGCTGCTGTTATGCTCGAAGTCCTTCTCAATAGTACAATGAAAGAAGCAAGCTGCCTAGAGTCCCGTCCCTTGCAGCACTAACGCCATGCCTGATCGCGATCTTCGCTGATCCCAACTCCCAACTGATGCCCTTGAACGCCCAAGTAGTAGTCAAAACGCTGAAGCCAAATAGTGCAGTGTAGTCCTACGACAAAACTCCACCTCTGCTGCCGAAGAATCTGCGGATGGTCATGCTGGCACTGAAGACTATCGCTGCCAGTGAACCACCAACAACCGTGGCTCGGAACAGCACATTCATCATTTGCATGCGGTTCCTCCTTCGGCAGCGGTCGACGAAGCCATCAGTGTCGTTGGTTCGGGGGAACTTCTTGCCCTCTGGCACAGGGACTTCGAGGAAATCAGCAAGTGGCTTCCAGCCCTCGCCCATCTTGTACTCCAAAAGGTTCTCCTTTGGCACAAGTGATCGAACCTCCTCGTAGTACTCCTTGAATCGTCGCTTGCCATTCTTCTCGAAATCGCCTTCCCAGAACTCTGTCCAGAATTCTGTCGCTGTAGTCAGTATAATGTCGATCTGCAGTGTGGAATGTGGGACTCACTGGAAAGCATTGGCTGATAGAGACCTGCTCCCCAGTCAAACTTGGAGACGAACTTGAGCTCTGGCTCGGTCGCGCGCCAGTGGACGGTCTTCATCGTAGATGCGTGCCAGCTGTCCACGTCGCGAGTAGTAAGAATGACTTTAGCGTCTGGGTACGCCTGAATGAGCTCCTTCGCAAAGGCAACTGCGGGCCAGTCGCAGACAGCTTGACAGTGACCGAAGAGTTGATCCCATTGCTCGCGGCCGAAGGTTCCCTTGCCGTCGTACTTCGCTGCCAATGCATCGGACCACATCAAACAGTCCGGTGGGTTCTCGACAGATGCAGACATCATGTGGTAGCAGTCGTCAAAGCCCAATTGCTTCAGAGCTGTGCGGAGCGAGGCAGTTCCAGTGCGTCCGAGACCAAGGGCAAGCACTCGCATGGGCACTACACGGCGACATTCTCGTCTGTTGATATCGGTATCGTGTGTAAATACGTCCGTGATCGGCTTTGGGGTGTATGGTTGGAAGGCCATGGCTGTTGTCTTGGGTTTGATTGATTAATTACTGATGATGGTTATCGCTCAACGACTTCGTAATTTCAATGAGTGGCTAGCGACGAGAAGTAGTCGCGATTAAGATCTGGGAGGAACTGGTTAAGAGGAGGAAAGCGAGAGTCGAGCAGAATCAGCCCTTCGATTGATAGACAAAGCTGCAGACGTGATGCAGAAGGTGTGCCAGCTCACTTGGAATAGTTTAAAGGCTGAAGTGCTGCCGATCGCTACCCCTTGATGGCGCTAGGAGCCAGGGCCCGGCATGGACCAAAGAAAGGGCCTTGGCATGCATATACAACGCGTGGACGTCTGGGAAATCCTTCGTCATCACACACGTATATGCTAATTTCGCCTTCCATGTCACAGAAGTCCTGATTGAGGTGAGATTTCTCGGCGCCAGTCCCAGCGAATCAGGCCTGTTCTTGTTGGGAATCATCTGGACGCCTCTCGCTCTCTGCCGTTCATCGCTTTGCGATTAGAGTTGCGACACAGAAGAGGCAAACAAACCGGACCAGGACTTTTGCCCATCTGATAAGAAATGCGTGGCCGCCCGCTCGGTTGGTGGCACTCGCCATGCTCGCCTAAAGTGCTTCACGCCGAGACGTCGAGAAAGAAATGATCGTCATCTGGGGTACGGCCTTTTCCTGCCACTCACGCTTCCGGCCATCCTCCTCCAGCTGTTTCACCTACATGCTGAAACTCGAAGACAGTGGAGAATCCATATTTGAGACTCTGGCCAATGCGCGCACAAGCATCGCAAAGCTTTCTATTCAGAACACGGCAGCGTTGGCAGGAACATGTTGAAGTTGCTGGCCTGAAGTGCTCCTTTCCTTTGAGATGGCCTGACACTGCGGTAGGCGCCGAGGCCAAAAAAATGTTGAAGACGGACGACGCCTCAAATGTGATCGCGTGCATAGCAAAAGCAAACTGCTGCTCGGCTGTAAATGCGAGCCGAGACCGCAAAGAATGTGGCTTGACTAAGTCTTGGAACATGGCTATCTGGTTCTTGTCCAATCTGCGGTCTTTGAAGTATGATGGAGGGGAACTGCTCGATCGAGCATGAGAGCGACGCGATACATCCCGGAGCAGACGCCGAAAGTCAGCATTTGACTCGCAACTCTACGATGAGTTCCAGTGCCTCGGTATTGAGCTCATGCCTTGATCTCATTTCGAGATGAACGAACATCAGACTCCGATTTGCTGGAAGAATCTCACAAGCGATGGTGACTGATCAATGTGCATAGACCCTTCGGTTCAAAAGTGCTCCGAACGCGATTCACGTTGTGCGTGGACGCAGACGTTCTTCAGCACAACCAATACGGTTGATATTCAACATCAAAGCAAGGCAGGCCTGGATTGATTTTGCATTTCTGTCGGGATGCTCCTCGCTGCCTTGAGATATTTGGCTATCATCGAATATGCTGTCACAGCAGCTCTGGCTCAACGACTCCCGTCTGCTCAGTGATCAAGCCATAGGCTTCGACTCGACGATGCCGTGCATAATCAAATGTCCTCTCCTTGCCTTTCCTGCACTCGACCAGATCAATCTCCGCAACGATGAGTTCGTCCTCTTTGGTTTTGGCCTCAGCAACCACATGACCTTCAGGACTCACGATGGAGCTACCACCGATCAAGTCATACTTCCCATCATCGACACCGCATCTAGCAGAAGAAATCGAAAAGCAGGCATGCATATAACTATTCGCCTGCTGGACAAGTCTCGAATGAAAAAGTGCCTCCTTCTCCTGCTCCTCGGGAGTCATTTTTGTGCCACCCCAAAGATGCGACATGTGGGAGCCAGTGTTGTAGCCAAACATAAGGATCTCGGCGCCTTGAAGCGTATAGACTCTCCACGCTTCAGGCCACCTTCTGTCATTGCATATCTGCATTCAGGGTTAGCATCAGTCTCATCGGATTCGGCGCCGACTTCTCACGAGCATGCCCATGATTGGATCTCCTTTGCCATCCGTCTTCCCACCCTCCTTGGCTTGGCCCTTCTTCAACGCATTGTGGACCAGACCGGGTGCTCGGAAAGCCTTGAATCCAAGATCTCCAGGCTTGAAATACCGCTTCTCCAACTGATTTATAGCGTTGGGATCCTCAAATGGCTCTACGCGACCAGGTAAATGTACCTTTCTATATTTGCTGACGACTTGGCCTGTAGATGCAGAGTAATATACAGAAGTGTTGTATCCAGTTCCGTCCGGCGTCCGCTCAGCATACCCGATACAAACATCGATCCCGTGAGCTTTGGCTTCGTCAAAGAGAGGCTTGACGTCTGGAGACTGAGTAATATCCGCGCCGTGTTCGAAATATGCATCCAATTCTTCATGAGATTCGATGAAGTGCCGCGGAAAGAATGTGGTAAGTGTGCACTCAGGATAGACGACCAATTTTACTTTCTTTTCAGCTGCTTCTTGTAGTAGCTTGATGAGTCTCTGAACTGTCTCCGGCTTCGATGCATCTTTGTGGACTGCACCCACTTGAGCAGCTGCTACCGTGATTTTCCGGGACATGGCGGAGAAGAGGGCAATTGACAAGAACGGTCTATGATGAAGGAGGAACTTCAACGTCCGTCAACACATATACCTTTCGTGCATGTACCAAATAGGCAGTCGGACGGCCAACGAGCCGCCGTATAGATCTTGCAGCCGTGCAGTGCTCTACACACCAGATCTCATCATCCGCCGCATGGCCCGCCTATCTTGCCCGACTGGCCTTATCGGCTCGGCCAGTCTCGGCGTGGGCGACAGGGAGCTAACTCAGCTCGCGCGAGATCAACGGTCAATGGAATGGCAAACGTCCAGAAGAGACACATATAAACATTGAACCAGAAAAGAGGAAGCAAGTATCATAAGAAAGAACGAAGTCGAGCATTCACTTGAGATCAGAGCGATCCTTGCAATCTGCACATTGGTGGCGTCAGAACCCTGGCCAAAAAGTGGGGCACGCATTGAGATCAGGTCAATATGGACTTCGATCTGATCATTAAAAATGGCATAATCGTAAGTCGTGTACAATCTCTTCCAGAGGAGAGAAATATGATCTCTAACGCATCTATTAGGTCACGGCCTCAGAAGTCCTCCCACCCAACCTCGAAATCGGAATCAAATCAGGCAAAATCTCATGCATAGGAACATCCCTCCCATCCTCACCCAACACAAAAGTCCTCGACGCAGAAGGAGCATACATAACACCCGGAGGCGTCGACTCTCACGTTCATCTTGCACAAAAGAATTCCCCAACAGGAGATACTTGGGAAACAGGTTCTCGATCCGCAATCGCAGGAGGAACAACCACAATCCTAGCCTTCGCCTCACAACCTCGTTCCGAAACCTCCTTATTTCCAACCCTCGAAGACTATGAAAAGAAATCTCTGGACCAAAGTTATTGCGATTATGGCTTCCACTTCATCCTCACGAACCCAACTCCAGAGATCCTGGAGAAAGAACTACCGATTTTGGCGGAACGTGAAGGCATCACGTCCGTGAAATTATACATGACATACGAAGCCATGAAGCTCAATGACGGCGAAGTCTTACGAATCTTATTCGCTTGCAAATCTTTGGGAATGACGACCATGATCCATGCAGAATCCCACGATATGATTTCCCTCATAATCGAAGGATTGGAGAAGAGTAAGAATACTGCACCTTTCTTTCACAGTTTAGCAAGACCTCGGATCGCAGAGGACGAGGCTTCATACCGAGCAATTTCTTTGGCGGAGTTGGCGGATGCTCCTATGTTGATCGTGCATATGAGTTCTGATGTGGCGATTAGTCATGTGAGGGATGCTCAGACGAGATTGTTACCCATACATGCTGAGACGTGTCCGCATTATTTGTTTTTGCTTTCTGAGAAGATTAGGGCAGAACCTCATGATCATTTCTCGGGGGCAAAGCATGTTTGTTCGCCGCCTTTGAGGCATGAAGTCAAGGATTTGGATGCGTTGTGGAAGAGTATCGCGAATGGGACGTTTACGACCTTTTCTTCGGATCATGCGCCGGCGAAATATGATCATCCTGGGGGCAAGTTGTTGGGAATGATTGATGGAGTTCCGAAGTTTTCGAAGATTCCGAATGGATTGCCGGGAGTTGAAACCAGGATGGCGTTGTTGTTCGGGCAGACCGAAGCTTGTAAGGAGCCTGAGCAGGCGAAGTTGAGTTTGCCAAGATTCGTGCAATTGACTTCGACGAACGCTGCTAAGTTGTACGGTCTGGATGGAAGGAAGGGCAGTATTGCACCTGGGTACGATGCCGATCTGGTCATTTGGCATCCGGGTAAGACTGGTGCTTGCACGATCACGCAGCCAATGCTCCATCATGATATTGACTATACGCCCTTTGAAGGTGTGGATGTTGGCAACTGGCCCAGATATACCATCTTGCGTGGGAAGGTGATCTATGACAAAGCGCAAGGTATCGTTGGCGAGATGGAATATGGCCAGTATTTGAAGCGTGGGAAGGGCCAAGTTTTGGTCGGGAAGACCGGCAACATACCTCGAGGTATGGTCGAAGATGAGCGGAAATACTGGCGATAGCCCTGGGCACTTGTCCGCGCTGTCGAGAACTGCATGCCGCCACCTTGTACATAGCGATGAACATGCGGTCAGGTAGGCTGGCGAGCATCAGGTATGACGCCCCATATGCCGAGCGGATCGTCCTTGCCTGTCTGCTTGCTTCGCTCTCTTTCTTGTAATCGCTTCACACGCTTGACCATCAAACCAACCGCAATCGGGCCAAGCAGTGTACACAAGAGGATTGCCCAAGTCACGACAAGGAACAGCTCTGATGAGCCCTCTTCGCCGTCTGAGCCAAAAACACCATCGCTCTCTGCCACACTCGAGATCAAGAAGCCGATCTCGCCTCTGGCAACCATGGCGCTTCCCAGCAAGGCGGCGGGGTAGAGTGATATGGGCTTTGGCACATGAGGCCGTTTGCGAGAAGAGTTCTGCTGACGCTCCTGAGATAGCGATCTCTCTTGTCTTTGGGCAGGTGCGACATGAGCTATCTGTGACGTTGGGCTTGGTGTGATGGCAGCCTTGCCAGTTCGGAACGGCCATGGCCAGCAGCTTGACATGCTTTTCCTGAATCGCTTTGAGAGTGCCTGTATCGGAATAAGTGGTGTGGCGAAGCGGACCAAGAAAAGCCCACAGATCAACTTGGCGAAGAGCATCAGTATGGTGTAGACGAAGCCCCGCCAGAGAATTGAACTAGTGAACATCTGTGAGATTGGTATAGCGAACCCAATCGATGCGAAGAAGAAAGGCTTGAGGATAGTCTGAAGCGCACCACTGTAGTACTTGTCGAAGATAGCCATGCCTGTCAGACTGTCGTACAAGTCTGGACATGACGGGGAAGACAATGCCACCGGTGGTCCATTAGAATCGTCAATGTTCGTATGCGACTTGCTCTCTTGGGCTGCTTGACCTCGATCCTGCCTCTCTCCTGCTGGTGCAGCACTCTTGGAAGCGGAGCTGAGCTGCCCATCATCCTGTGTGGGTTGTGCGCACGACTGAGTTCTAGTAGCAGGAAGATCCGTTTCTCGGTTGGTGTTTGGCCCGCGAAGCTCTTTACAAAGGCCATCCCACCATGTTATCACAGCGCCTGCAAGGTATGCAGCGAAGAGATTGGATGTTCCTGCGTAGCTTGCTGCAGCCACAAGTCCGGATAGCACCAGTGCGTGAAGTACCAGAGCTGCGTTCTCAGTGGCAATCCAATTGTGAGCTCGCTCCGATTTCTGGCTCCTTATGGCATTGTAAAGCAATCTAGTAAGCGGTTTGAGCATCCACGCGCAAACCAGGGGCACAATTATGGCGAATGCAATCGAAACGAAAACTGGTCGAATGACAGTGACAGCACTGAAGTCTGACGATGTGCCAAGACTGGAGATGATGCCACTCATGACAAGGCCCACGATGTCGTCCATCATCGCAGCGCTCGACAGTACCACGCCAAGACGGCTTGAGCTCAGGCCGCTCGTAGACAAGATGGTAAATGTAGTGCCCAAAGAGGTCGAGCAAAGCGCAGCGCCCGCAGCAAATGCTTGTACCGACGTGACGCCATTGACAAAGCTGGGGAGGAGGAATGAGAGGCCGATAGGAGCTGAGATACCAGTAAGAGCCACCAGAGAGGATAGGAGGAGATTTGACTTGAGCGTCTTGAGATCTGTAGATAGTCCACCTACAGATGCTTCAGCATGTATCGATGCCCATCATCGCGTATTCTGCGGACCTTCAAAGACGAGCAGAACCAGACCCAAATAGCCAATCTGCATGATCACATTTTGTGCATCGTCAGACAGCCAGTCTGCGCCGGGTTTGCCCCATGCTACTCCAATGGCAATCTGCCCGATCAGACCGCAGAAGAGCAGCCGATCGAAAGCCCAATTGACTACATTCTGGAGGAGCAAGAACGAGGCCAGAATCAAGATTGTGACGATGCCGGGTTCATGGTAAGAGAGCGCGGCGACGTTAGACGACATGGTCCATTGTAGGAAGAGAAGTAGTGAACCCAGAAATGAAAGTTTGACTTCGAAGACCGCTGTGCCAATTCAGGCCACCGCCAAGTTTCTGTAACATCGAAAAGTATGAGCACGACTTCGACTCATCATATTGTATGTCCATGATGCACATATCTTAACATGAGGCGCCTGCCTCTTCTTCGCCAAGTCAACACTCTACCCAGCTCCGCCTTGCGATACCCAATCTTGAAATTCCGCGCAAGACAAATCCGAACAATCAAACTCATACCCTCCAACATGACACCCGACTACACATCCTGGACCAACGCGGACCTAATCGCACGCGTAACCGATCTGGAACAACAACTCCGATCCCAAAACACCTCACATAGTCTTCCACCCACTCCGTCCCCAGCTCCGCCAAAGAAGAAACCCAAAAAGCCCTCCAAAGCCTTCGACCCTTCGCGCTACAATACTCGTCTCATCGCTTTAAAATTCGCATACTTGGGAGGCAATTACAATGGTTTCGAACATCACAATAACAACACGACACCTCTACCTACGATTGAAGAAGAATTATGGAAAGCTTTGAATAAGACGAAGCTGATTTTCCCAGAGTACAAGTCTGGGCAGAGAGAAGGAGAAGAGGTTTCTTGGGAAGGAGTGGAATACAGTAAATGCGGGAGAACGGATCGGGGAGTGAGTGCTTTTGGACAAGTTGTTGGGGTGAAGGTCAGGAGTTCGAGACCGAAACAGAAGAAAGTGAAAGTGGTGGAGGATAGTGCTGGTTCGGATAGTCCTATGCCGGACGCAGCAGAAGTGGAAGAGAAACAGAAAGAGTGGGATCACATCCGAGATGAATTGCCTTATATTCAGCTCCTGAATCGAGTTCTGCCTCCTGATATTCGAGTTCTGGCTTGGTGTCCTGATCCTCCTGAAGATTTCTCCGCGAGATTTAGTTGCAAGGAAAGGAGATACAGGTATTTCTTCACGAATCCTGCGTTCGTCCCTTTACCTGGAAGCAGACCGAAGTCTGAAAATGGACGACCGGGAGAAGGATGGTTGGATGTCGAAGCGATGGAGCAGGCGGCGAAGAAGTATGAAGGTCTGCACGACTTCCGGAATTTATGCAAAGTGGACCCTAGCAAGCAGATTGCGGATTTCTCGAGGAGAATCTTTCATGCTGGGATTCATGAGGTGCAATCGCAGAGAGGAATCGCCGCGGATACGTCATCGCCCAAGCTATACTACTTTGAAGTGAGAGGGAGCGCTTTCCTCTGGCACCAGGTCCGACATCTGGTTGCAGTATTGTTCCTTGTTGGGCAGGGTTATGAGAGTCCGAGTATTGTAGATGAGCTTTTGGACACCCAGAAGACACCTGCAAAGCCTCATTATGAGATGGCTAGCGATATTCCTCTCGTGCTCTGGGACTGCATCTTTCCAAGCGCGGAAGAGATCGCTAGAGCAGATCATGCTGACGGTGAAGCTGATCAGCCAAGCTATACTGATGCTCTGAACTGGATCTATGTTGGCGACGGCATCGGTGGTCGCGATCCAGCTAAGCGTTCGACGACTGGTATCGAAGATGGCAAGTATGGTCGCAACGGCATCATGGATGAGCTTTGGGCGCTGTGGCGGCAGCGTAAGATGGATGAAGTGCTTGCCCGAAGCTTAATGGACGTGGTTGCATCGTCTGGCCACCTGCCGGATGTAACAAAGCTGACACCTGCAGATGTCGCAGAGAAGAGTGTCCGCTTGTATGACGGAGGACCAGTCCCTCGGGCGGTAGGTCCATATACGCCTTTGATGCAGCGTGAGCGTATGGAGACTCCAGAAGTCGTGAACGCCAGATACGCAGCTCGTAAAGGTCTGGACAAAAAAGTCCAAGCCGATGTCGACGTCGACGAATAGGTAGGTAGGTAGGTAGGCATCAATCCAACCGTAAGTCCTTCACGCCTTCGGCTCATACAAACACGCCCTCGCTCCTCTCCACACTTGTTCCAAAACCTCTCTTCGTGGTAGAATAGTCTGTAGATTCAAAAGTCAGCAATCAAGATCTGATCATATACTCGTTCGTTGACAAACTCACCGGGAACACAACGACAACCCCCTCCTCTCCCTCAATAACAATACATAGATAAAATTTAACCTCAAACCCTTTAAACGCCTCATGAATCCAAATATCTTGGATACTAGAACTAGGAATGAACCTCGTATTTCCACCTCCACCCCATAGGTAACTATTCGAAGAAGTCGTAGTCTGAACACCTAGTCCTCGAATTACAAGCAAAGATTCTTCTGTGTACCCTTTTCTGGAAATCATCCAGATCATAGCCATACAGAGGAGAAGGCGATAAGGTCGCATGATTCTGAAGCTGTCGAGCAATAATGGGAAACTGGACCAGGTGTGTTGGTGAACGAGGTAACTCGAGACATCATGATCCGGAAATGCGAGTTGATATTCTCGTAGAAGGATGGTTGTGACGAATACTGCTGCGAGAATGCGGAGGAGGATCGAGATTGTGCGGAAGGCTTTTGCTGTAAGAGTTTTGGAGCCGGAGCTGGTTGAGACCGTGTAGAGGACTGTTGTTGGGGTTGGTCGACGTGTTGTGAGCATTTTGTTGTTTGATGCATTGCGATGCAATTCATTAGGAGATCAAGATGGAAGTCGCGTTTCGCGTTGATATCGAGGCCTCATTCGTACGGGACTGGCCGCCGCTAATGCTTGTACCCCAACTCAGAATTCTGAGCTAGAACCAGAGTCAGAATCAGAATTCTGAGCTGGTGCCGGAGCTGGGGTTGCATTTGGCCTGCGAGGTTGTCTTCACTGTTTATCCTAAAGAAGGTAGTCATCGAATCATCTCAGCCAAATCAAGCAGTCAGTGCAGGTAGCAAGTCGAATTGAAGAGATTTCATGATTATTCCATCTTTCAGAATATTTCCATTATCTGAGTTCTCACTTCCTCAAGCTCCTTCTTGAGACTGATCATTAGAAGATTCATGCTGACCTTGTCGCAAGATCGTATCATCTTGCTCCACCTGGATGCCTTGCTATGCACTGTACAAGTCCCTATCGCTGAACGCCTAGCTAAAATCACTTTCTATTTACAACCATGATGCATGCCCTGGGGTATCTATTTAATCGTCATAACCTGGTTGACGATACTGATGCATTGCTCAATAACCGGTAGTGGCCCTTGCGCCATCGGAGTGGGCCTGCTGACGGCTGTCCTGTTTTCCAAGAGAGATATCGACGATATGCTTCCAGAAGGATGTATACCGTTAAAGCGCCACACACCGCAATAATGAGGATGTTCAGCGGCGACAAGCTGGTGATCTCGTGTGGCAGACTCGAGGAGACCGCGGGCATATAAGAGGCCACCACACCACGATCAATGACACGGCTGGTACCATATGGCAAACGTCGTCCTTTTTCATCCAAGGCAATCACCCGCAGATATCGTGAATCTCCAACGGTATTGGGCAGTAATATGGAGGCTTCGAAGTCTTCCCTGCGCGCCACGATGAGATCTTCCCAAGGCTTCTCATCTTCTGTATTCTTTTCTGAGCATTGTAAGACCCATTTTGCGACTTCCGTGGCGCCGTTCCATGAAACGTATATCTCTGCGTCATCGTCGCTGATATCGACCGCTGGAGGCACTTCAGGCATGCCTACCCACTGAAATTTGTAGGATCTGTAACTCTGAATGTCTCCTCGCTCCCAAGAAGTTGTCGCTCCGTAATGCACGTCGCACAGAACAGTTCCATCAGCATCAAATTCTGTCCAGACCGCATTGAGACCAAAACCAACGAAAACCTTGGGATCCTGTCCCGGTCCTTGAGGCAATATCTGCATTGAGCCTTGCGATGACGATCGCACGTTCTGCGGGTTCTCGTATGACTTGACTACGCGCACGGTGTAGTCGGGGTTCGTGCCATTATTTTGCAAGACTTTCTTCATGTTCAAATCCGGCACGTCCTCCACATTCGCTCCTGGCTGTCTGGCAGTCCTGGTAGATTGAATCGGAAACGTGACTTCCAGCAGCAGACCTCGCGACAAGGGCATTCCATATTCATAGTGCTGATCCTCGGCAGCGTTGTCGAAAAGTGTCACCAGCTTCGTGATAAATCCATCGCGCTCCCGTGGTGGTGTGTACATATTCGGGAATGTGTCGATAGGCAGAAATCTTGCATCGTGCTGCCATGCGAAGTTGGTCGCATTGCCACCACTCAAATCCATGAAGTCGTTGAGCTTTCCTCCAAGAGTCCAGATGGTTTCGCTGGTCTTGCCATCAATGTAGGTGATACTGTGAGGATATCTAGCAGATATGAGGTAATTACCAAGCTCATCTTTCTCAATACTGTTTAGGTGAAACCAATCGAATGGATCATTTCGTGAGCCGCCGGGTCCTATGCCTCGATATGTTGCGGTGATATCGATATGTTCTGATGCTCGCCACTGGTATATGAGGTCGCCAGTGTCGATACTGATTTCCTGGAACACGCAATCCCAAATGTACGTCGGATCATCAGGTCGCTCCGCATCGGGCCCGTATCCCGGAAATGTTGTCACATCATGTTCGGTGATCTCGTACATGGTCATCAAAGCTGTGCCTTCGTGGGTAATAAGAAATTCGTGAAGATCTGCAGAAAGACCATTTGCAGCTCCAACGCGATGGACGATATCGTATGAAGCATTGAGCTGCGACTGATCAGTGCCCTGGTCTCATCCCTGTAACTCACTCTGCTCACCATGTAATAGAACCCCGAGCCATGTCCACGCACGCGATCATCACCAAGCCAAAAGGTGAGATAATCTTCTCCTTGATATCGCTGTACCATAAAATCATATGCCTGACCGCCGAACTTGTTGTCAAAGTGCTTCGCCCAGACAAGGTTTCCTCTTTCGTCCAGCAGCATAGGCCCAGGATTTGGAATCCCCCATCCTCGCGGAGTGATGAAGTATAGTGACCCGTCATTGCACCTCGGATCCCACTGCAGGAAGTTGGTTTGGGGCGAGTTCACCCCTTCTGCTGTGATGTAGCTGCGAGTCGGGTAGTAACCAAAAGTGCCATTGTCGACGGCTTGATCGTAGGCAGGAGGTGCTTCTGACACTGTCTCAGCGCGAAGCGCAAGAGCAATCACATGGTGGCATAGCGAAAACTGCCAGAGAAACAGCCAGAAGCTGTTCATCGAGGCGATTCCTTATCTATGGACGTGTAAAACCAGACGCGATCGTGGCTCCAAAAGAACTGCCCGCCAGCACAGGATTCCAGGTGGCGAGAAGCATGTGTAGGTCGCGAACCAGCAAAGTCGACTGGAGTGGTAAGAGACGACGTCAAACAATCGAAGTAGGTATTATCCGAAGAGGTCCACTCTGGTAGGCGATGGCATGCAGTGGGGTGAGTAGTGTCTCAGTAATGTCCCAACTCCCAAGCTTCCCGTGAACCATGCACTAGGCGGGAGGAGTCGACAAGCAGATGCCAATGCTTGGCCGCCGTTGAGGATGTTTCCCTATCGCGCAAAGCGTGCAAAATAGGTTCTTGAGGCTGAAGAAGTTGCAGATGGGCGCTGTGTGCCTTACCCAGCTTGCTGTCCACTGTCCAGGTGTGTTGCGAGGATGTTTGCGAGGAAAGGGTGAATGAAACGGCAAGAGCATGCGTTACCGACGCGCAAACGATTCGTTGAACGATGAGCAAGCGGAGCTGCTACCGCGCAAGGATGTTGACAGTAGGGAGATCTTACGCGTGTCGTCTGCTCCCACAGCACAACGAGTCGTCGTCATCGCGGGTGTGGAAGCTCCTCCCTGTCTTCGCGACAAAAAGTCGACTCGCACGACCCAGATGGTGATCGGAGTCGGACATTCGGCGGAGGCGGCAAATGGAGGAGTTGCAGCACAGCAGCCACACTACGCTAGATTACAGCTAGCATTAGCCATGCCAAGTTCCTGCACCTATCGTGCATACAATCTGCACCGCTATCGGCGCCTGATATGGGAAGATTGAATGACAGTCGAGGCAAAGCGGCAGTAGGGCACGCGACTCGCAGCTTGCTTCGAATCGGAAACCAGCAGCAAGACTTTTGGCCAAAGTCTGGCTGCAACTGGCGCAACTACTGCTCAACAGGATCTGATAAGGTGAATGCACCAGCCACAAGAAATGATTCCACTACCTGCAGGTGAGCACGGTTCCTGAACGCCGGCTCGAGCCCTACACAACAATCTGCCAGCATCTTGCAGCCAGCTTGCCGAGCCTCCAGGTCTTTCTGCTGCGGTAAGACGTGGCACTGTGCCGACGAGGAACAGTTCCAAAAATGGTCATGTATCCGGAGCTGTGTTCAAAAGATTCACAACGAAGCGACTGCAATCGCACATGTCTCAGAGTGCTAGCCACCTTCGACAGCAGACAATACCATCGCACAGATAGGCTTTCTCGGCCGTCGGCTCGCTTCCCCTCATCACGCCACCAGCAGAACATTTCAAGACTGCATCGCGGCAGCACTTTAAGACCACGGCGGGACAAAGTCCTCATGGAAGGTTTGGGTGCGATGATCTGCTTCGGAATCAGGTTTCGTGAAAGTGGCATATTTGCCAGAGCAGTGACATTTGCCTCGAACCCTGGCTTCGCTGCATGAATGCATGAACCCAAGCCGGATCGCGGCTATTCTGCTGCAGGTGGTTGTCCGACTTCCTCTATTACACCTGCAGCTTCAAGCAGTGCGGCTGCACGAGCAAAAGTGGTGACGATTACACCAGACACATCCAAGTTCTGGGCTCTCACGGCGCGTAAAGATCTCGGAGTGCTACAGTATTCCTTCGGCAAGCTCTGAGCCGACATCCTGCAGGCCTTTCTGACCATCCAATTGCGCCTTGGCAAGGAACTGCTGTGCTTCAGTTCTCGTCAAAACGGTCTTCAAATCATTCAGCCTTCGACTGACAGGCTGAAACGGAAAAATCTTCAGCCTTGCGCTTGGCCTGGGAATGAGCTTGGCAGTGGATGGACCACCTTCAGCCTGTCTGTTTCAGCGTATAGTACACAATGATATCGCATGCTTCGGTCTTGCTGGTCGTGTCTTCGTATCATTCATTCTTTCGACCTTTTTGCTGTTTCCAGGCAAGCATCGACCAAACTTACGGCGCAGCCAGGTCCGCGGGGTTCTCTTATATCCGGAGGGCATCGCGCGTGTTTCAGCGATGACCAGCACAGCCTGGCCTATGTCTTCCTGGTCCTTTCGAACACGGACGGTCTCTCAGTAAGCCGATTTCTCGCAGTAAAAGTATCGTATGAACACGTTGTCGACCACACGTGAACACCAGGTGTCATGCACCTCGAAAGCAAACCTCGTCCCATGATCCATGAAAGGCTTACTCAAGCTTCAATACTCCCTCAAGGGGCTAATACACCTCACACGTCTCCATTTCTCGATCCTGTGATCATCTGTCGATTGAAGAAGACGTAAAATCAACACCGAGCGGAGTGACATCTCCAGCCACCATCCGGCTCCGTTCACGAAGGCAAAGGCAGCGATGACAGAATAGCCTCTCGCACATCGCATAATGCAAATCGCATACTGTAAGTTCTGACAGCTCCACCATAAAATTATTGTACACTTTACGAACGAAGACGAAGACGAGGATCCTGTGATCTCCTCGCCGCCTGCTATTGACACACCTCGGAAAGACAAATGAAACCTTTTCTCGTTCTTCTTCCACCTTTCACCTCATCCCATGCCTCGCACTAACCCTCTCCCTCCCCCTACCTCCATCATCGCTCCTACTAGCCAATCGACTCCCAGCTCTGCTCGACTGACTGGCACCACTCTCCCCACCTTCCGGTACAACAACCACAATCATCCAAAGTCCAACATTGCCCGTATGATGAATGAGTGGCGTACAATGAATCCATCGGATACTTCCATCCCCACTTTCACCATCTTCACTCAAACTCCTCAACCACCTCACTCTCGCGGTCACAACTTTAGCATCTTGAAACGCGGCATTGAGATCATTCCGCATTTTCGTGCCTCCAATGCGGTGTAGGAAATGTGATTGCAACACGCCGGGGATTCGAAGAGTCGGGGAAGCGAAGAGGACTCGTAGAGACGGTGCAGGCCGGACAAGGAGATACTAGAGAAAGAAGTCAGCATCTCCAGCGCGCCATCAAAAGAACCCAAAACTTACATATTTATAAACCCCCCTCAAATTCAACTCCGTCAACGGCAGCTCCGCCGGAACACTTTCAACATTCGCATCCTCTTTTTTTTCTTCCTCTACCGTATCATCGGGTTCCGAATCCCCATCCGCAAGCAGAACTCGTCCGGAACCTATGGCTTTAGAAGCCGAAGTATTCGCTTGAAGTTCATGATCCGCACTTCTTTGAAGCACGCCACCGAATTTCGAAATCGTGTCGAGTTCTCGTCCATTTAACATTTCGGAAAGAGGTTTGATGGGTTCTACTGATGAGGAGCGAGGAGGGTGAGAGTCTTCTTGGGCTCGTTGGCGTTCGACTAATCGGGTTAAGCTGTCCAACCCGCTGCAGTTCTTCAGAAGGCCGGAGACGTCGACTTGGGCGCCGAGGTAGTAGCGGAGGTTGCCACGACTATAACTCAATATGTTAGTGCGAGAGATGTGGTTAGGTTCTGGCTGGGTGTGCATACCTATCGATCAACTGAGCATTCATAACCAGACTTAAGAACGGACTCCCATCTCTCCGATAATTCACAAAAATCTCAGAATGGTCTTCACCTTTATCCATAGAAATCGCGAAACGACGACAGGAATCGATGGTTGTGCCAGGACCTTGCATGAAACGACAATTTCGACCAAGAATGTAATCCATCGGACATCCGGAGTGACGAGTGAAGGCCTGAGATGCGAGGATGATGGGGTTATCTCGTCGTGTAGGGTCTGTGATGCAGAAGACTTCCGCCAGGCCTTGACTCGTTTCTCTGAGAGGAGCGGGGAGGGTGTTCATGATTCGACTGTTCATGACAGCACCAACGATGCCGATGTAGGTATGTGCGATGTACCAGTGTAAGTCATCGCCAAGGAGTTCTTGGAAAGCATGGGATGCAGCGTGTTGGAGTTGAGCATTTGCGGCAGTGCCAGGTGGTTGGGGACAGCCTTCGTAGTGACGACCTGAAAGCGACTGGGCGAGAGAGTTGGCGTAGTTGAGGGCGCGAAGTGCTTTGCAAGCATCCCAGTAATAGGCCAAGATAGGCAGTCTCCACGGACGGTATCTGCGCAAGAATGTTGAGAACTTGGAGTGGAAATCAGTGTCCTGACAAATGTCAGCAGAAGCCATCCAAAACTTTGGGACCGACATACTTCAAGAAGGATGTGCAAGTGCTCTGCACTATACAGCTGCTGTGCACGCTTTTCGAGAGAGTACAATTCATTGTCCCATTGCTCCTCAGAGCGCATGTTTGGCTTGATGACATTCCACGAATCTGGATCGTCAACCGTGTCTAGTTCTGTCTCAAGAACATCACTCCTGTCTGCAGATGGAGTCTGCAATTGGGCCAATGCATGTTGTCCTAATGTCGTTGGTACAGCTATGTTGTAAGATGCGATGGAAGCGGGTGGAGAGAGCACTCTGTGTTGCGGTGGCCCAGGAAATTGATCGACAGCGTGCTCTTTTCCATTGGAGTAGGCCGGAGTAGGAGGTCCTGATCGGCCAGTGTGAGGTGAAGTTGCATGTAACTGTGGTTGATACGGCTTATGGTTGCCGCTGCTGCTGCCAGTAAGTCATGTGTGAAGGTGAGACACGATGTGAAGATCAATCGCATACCTTGCAGGTCCGAGTATCGGACTCGCATTTGCTCTGGGCATGTTAGGCACAGGGGGAGGGGCAGGAGGCTGTTGCACTACGGATGAGACGGGTGACCGTGGACGGAGAAGTCGGTCGTCGAACCTTGACGAGATCAGTGAGATGTCGTCGCGCTCAAGCTCGTTCACTGGTGTTTTCGGTGGAGGCTGATCATTGGCTTGGCGTCCTCCGTGCTTGTCGTTGGCTTTGACCTCTCGGTTGGCCACGCTTGATGTACGGCCTGGAACTGGAATTGGCGTGTATGGTGGCAGAGGTTTCGTGGCGACCAGATTGGAAAGATTCAAAGATTCTTCAGAGCATTCATTGATGTAAGGTATTGACCATGCTTGCTGAGAGGTCTCCGTTGAAGTGACTTGCTGCTGCTTATTCCCGGTCAAAAGCTGAGCATAAACTGTAGTTTGCCTTGCTTACTGGAAGCTGCGGCGAACCTTTGCTTTCGTTGATACTCCGTAGGGTGTCAGAAAGAACGTCCTCCGAACGCGCGTGCCGAACTTGTTTCTTGCGAAATGGCGCAAATTTGGGGAAGAGCTTATGCGATGGTCTTGAAGTAGACTCCATATGGTTGACGGAGGAGAGAAGAGGGGTTTGTCTGGCGTGATGAAGCAGGAGCTTTGTTTATATCGAACCTACATGAGCCATCGTTCGAGAAACTCATGGAGTGACCTACTACTGACATGACACCATTTGTATTGATCGAGCAGCGTTCTGAGAGGCGATTATCGAGAAGGAAATGAGCATCGACCATTGCTTTCCTTGACCTGCTCGAGAATGGCTAGGAGCCTGTCTCGTCCGTAATCCAATCTGTACGTAATCCTAGCGATATTTGCTAATATTCAACAATATTGAATATTGTCGATAGGATTACGAGGTGTGTGTCGTGTCTAACGGCTATCTAATAGCCCCTTCTCAAGTGCAATCTTCTTAATCGAATATAGACCTCCGTAGCCTCTAGAGATAGCGTTTTCTATACTAAATCTAGTATAGTAAGACGGCTCGAGGGCTCTTCGATAGGATTAACGACCGTACGTTATAATTAAGGTCGAGGGCAGTATACGGAACGAGAATAGCGCGAGTCGACGCGTATATAGCGGTAGGTATATTATTCGAGTAAAGAAGATCTCGTATAGTATATATTTCTTAGTAGTATATATAGATCGAGGTTCTTACTATATTCGTTAGTAATAATAGATACTTAAGACTACTAGTAGATCGTTAAGTATAATATTATCTTTAGTATTAGAATACTAGCGATACTACTATATTAAATAGCTCTCTCTAAGTAGTCTAGAATATATATTTTATATCTAGATAACGATAAGAGCGAGGCCTTTACTATATTATTATTAGCTAAAGATACTATATAACGATTATATAGATATATACGCTTCTATCTAGATACGTTTATATATCTATTTTAGCTTATATCGCTATATCTATAGTATAGTAGAGAGATTAGTAAAGAATAGAAATTAGTAATATTCTTATATACGTTTATAACTAATAGTTATATTCGAGACCTAGTAGAAGACTTCTATTACTTAATTAATAAATATAGTAAGATAATCTATAAAGTTATAGCCGCTATACTATAGATCTATCTAGAGATCGTTATTCTAGCTAATAAAGATAATAATCTAGTAGTTAAATTAAAGGACTATAAATACTAGCCTTTCTTTAAAGATACTATCGGAGCGCTAAATAGCTCTTCTATATTAGTATACGTACTAGTAGATTAATAGGTAGCCTTTCGTAACTATAAAGATATACTATCTTAGAATATATTAGTAGTTATAGACTATAATATAAGATTTACGTTTATCCTAGCTAGATAGGAGGATTCTATATATAATAGCTATATACTTAATAATACTCGCTTATACTATAGATTCGCTATACTAGAAGGATAATATTATCTTATAGATACTAGCTATCCGAATAGCGCGCCTTATATAGTACTATATAGGGATATAAGGTACTATTTATAAGAGTAATATCTAGCTATAATAAAGCTAGCGGACTATAAGGAGTTGTTTAATCTATAGTATAGTTCCCTTTATAATATTATTAAGCGAACGTTTAGTATAAAAAAGTAACGCTTCCGTATCTTCGAGAGTATACTATAGTATAGTATTCGTACTTAAATAGCTATAGTATATATTACTACCGCTCTTTATAATATTCTCTAAGAAATAGGTATAAGCGTCGAGTTAGTAGATTTAGAGGCTAACGAGACTAACGATAGACTATTTAATAATACTATTACCGCTATAAAAGAAGATAATAATATTAAAGGACTAATAGATAGATTAAGGGATACTATTATAATAGAAATATAGCGATAATATTAGTAATACTTAGAAGATAAAGAAAATAAGGTATTATTATTTTAATTATAGAAGTTATAGATAGATTTTTTTATAGTATTTAATAAAAATATTAGAGATCTTTTCTCTAACTAGAGATCCCTTATTTTAGTAAGGTTTTTTATATTTCTAGTTAAATACTCGACTTCCTACTATTCTCGGAAAATTTATATATTATAACTTCTAACTAAGAAACTTACTTTTATAATAGAATCTCTAGATTACGTATCTATCTAATAAAAGCTTACTAAAAGCTATTAATCTAGAGGATAAAAAAAAAACTATATTCGAGAATAGTTAATAAATCTAATACTAATCTTAAAGTTAGTATTTTAACTTAGAATAATAATTTAAACTCTTCTAAGTACTTATTAAATAACGCTATTACTATAGTCTACTACGTATCTAGAGGCGCGCCGAGAAAGATATTAATTATATTACTATTATCCGTCGTCGTTATCTTATAATAAAGTAGTCGCTTCTATCTTAAAGTTAGGTCCTAAAGCTCCTTATATCTAGCGACGAATTCCGCTAAGAATACGAGACGCGATAATATATACTCTAGTAGTAGTAGTATAGCTATTAACTCCGCTATATAATATATTATAGTAATAATATTATCGATAGTCTATACTATCTTATTCTAGATCTCTAGGCGCTAATATTTAGCCTCTATATTAGTATTATAGATTACTCGCTTTCGAGCCTAAATATTATCTCTTAGATTTAGTATTTCTATTTTACTCTTAGTTAATAGAAGAGATATATTAGATATTATAACTAGTACTATAACTAGTATAGGAATCGGACTATTAAGTATCGCTTCGATTAATAAGATATACTCTCTAGTAGTAGTTATATCTCTAAATAGTTAGTCTAGCTCTATAAGGAATAGAAGTAGCTTCTTTAAAAACTTCTTTATATAAGAATAGATAGTAATATAGGCCTTTATAACGTCGTCTAGAGCCGTCGGATAGCTAGTATTTAGATTAATATTAAAGCTAGATTAAGCTAGTATCTTATACTATATCTTCTAATCTACTTTAAGGATAGTAAGCTTATTCTTTATAGAAGTAGTAATAATACGAGTCTTCCGCTAGATCTATATAACGATAAGGTTTACTACTATTACTACTATAATAAATAGGCCTTTCTTAAAGCTAGAATCTACCCTCTCGCTATAGTTCTTATATCTATTAATAGTACTATTTATAAGATACTATATCTTAGTATTATTAAAGCGCTAATTATCTTTAACTTTAACTTTAACTAGTACTAGATTAAGTACTACTAAGAGCTTATCGAGTATCTCTAGGTCCTATTATATATCTAGTAATTATAAGTAATTAGATAGAGGTTCTAGCTAAGAATACTAAGATAGGTCGAATACTTAAGATTCTATTATTTACTAATAGATTTATTAGGTAAACGATAATCTACGAGTAACTAGACTAGTAGTATTTCTTATATTAAACTAATAGTTAATACTAATCGCTTTATTCGAGGTTTACTATACTAAGCTAAGATCTATAGAAGTTATAAGATCTATTAAGAATACTATTACTAAGATTACGATAGTATAATAATATATATAGAATATATATATCGTTATCCTATTTACTTACTATAGCGGCCGCTAATATATAGGGTTATATACTAGTAAGTACTACGATATTATAGATTAGATTACGGACGAGATAGGCTCTAGTTACTATTCTATTAAGAGTTTTAGCCTAGTATAGTACGTTAGTAGCTCTAGGATTGATATAGTATAGATATAAGCTAGAGCCTAAAAAACGCTAGATTGAATCGCTAATATTCTAGGGCTGTTTAGGGATCAAACAATTACCTTTTTGCCAGGCATATTTAACCCAATTATGTCTAATAGTATCACTTCTTCCGTGCTACCTTTCTTGAAGGCGAGTATGCTGACTGGCCAAATTTACGCCCGCAGCTCGAGCGCGACACGAAAAGTGTAATATAGCACGCACCGCCATTAGCTGTAGTAGGGGTCAATTGCGGGATGGTAGCAGCTGAACTAGCCTAGGCTGTACAGAAACCAGGCCCGATTGTAGGTCTTCTTCTCGATCGCAAAGCGCAGATTGTGTATCGCCGGCGGCAGCGACGGACATTTCGCTCAGCTGAGATCGACAGAACTTCGCAATTCAAACTGCTCTTTCCATTTGTGTCTCCTGTGACGAAACAGTTGCTGCAGGTACAGACCCTTTTTGGCCCAGTAGTCTCAGTAGTGCGCAGATTCAGCTGGTTCGAGTGGACGTCGTGCCTAGCGACACTATGGGGAATAAGTACCGTAACTTAAAGTTGACAGCCGATCAACGGTCAGTAGTGTTCCACGTACCAGGAACCGGGCAAACTGTTGCAGAACAAGAACACGAGCTGGAAAGATATGCTCTGCACGGATTGCTTCTGATAGAAGCCATTGCAAAGGTACGCTCCACCGCTGTCCCAACCTGGAAGTTTATGAACTTGCCTGTTGTGGTCGTTACGGTAAGCGCGGTCTCCGACGGTAAGCTCCGGAAATTGTGCCCGCATTGTGGCTCTTCTCATATCCAATTCGAATTCATTATTGCAAAGTATGATGCACGGGAAGCATATTGTTATTCTTGGCAGCTTGAGGATCTGACGTGGCCAGACCATTCCATTGCTGCGATGCAATGGAGTGACAAAAGTTCAGCCTCGACCACAATGCGGCAAATTGAATTTTGGCAGTAGCATTCGCTGTGTCCTTGAGTTCGGCAAAACTTGTCTCAGGCAATTAGTGTTGGTGGATGTCTAGACTTCTTGCGTGGGGGCCGCTTGGAGGCGTGCAGGGAAGCGCTGTGAAGATGGGCGTCAGGCTGAATAGGGCTACTCGCTCGTGAGGTCGGATGGTCGTATCAGGTTTGTCTGACAAGGACCACGGCTGTGAGTGACCTCTTGTCTTCAAGATTACGCTGAAGATATATGCACGGTCATGTTCTGGTGCCAAAGCGTTCTTCATCAGAATCTCGTGAGCTTGTGATGATCGTGAGTGTTGGTTCAGCCAGAGCTGACTGGCGGAATGATAGCCACTTCGTCGCCTTCTTTGATCACCAGGCCTTGTTCGTCTTTTGCCGTCTCCTCTTCTACGTCCACGTAGTCCAGATTCACGGTCACAGCACTTGTCGACAGAACTTTTTGTTTGATACCGGGATACCTCTTGTCTACTTCGTCGTACAGCTGGCTCAGAGGCAAGGGCGCGGGCAGGAAATCGAGCTCCTTCTGCGTGTGCGAAGTGGCGGCTGCGAAGTAGAGCAGCGTGAAGTGGCCCGCCGGCGCTTTGGGACTACTCATGCCTATGATCACTGTCATGGACATGTCAGCCAATGCACATATTCTGCAAAGAAGATTTCTAGTCGATTGTATGGATGTGCAGTATCAGGGTTATTTTGTTTGATCTCCAGTATCACGTCTTGAAGACGCGTCAGGTAATACATGCTTTTTTGAACATCATATGAAGCGGAAAGGGCAAGAAATTGAATCATCAACATACCTTTCTGTGTCTTTGCAATGTAAGATCGAGGGTTCTCCACGGAAGCAAATGAGCAAAAGCTGGTGCTGGTGCTGGGATTCGGAATTCGGAAGTGCAAATGCCCGCCGAACTGCATCGTCATGCCAAGCCAAGCCCGCCATGTGCTGCACGTCCACCAGCGCGCGTCTGTCTGCCTGTGATTCTGTCTGCATGTGACAAGATACCATTCACTCACTTATGGAAGGAATATAAGGAGACAGTCCTTACCGACGACAGAAAACACTCATTCATCTGACTCTCGACCTCCATTTCTTTGCATCGCGAAAATGTCGGGCATCACACCTAACCCGCGTACCTGGACGCTACGCTGCAAGAATGGCCGCAGCACGATTCTGATAGAAGTCGATCCGCTACAGAAGATGGAAGGCGTGCGTGCTGAGCTACTGCACGCAATCCAAGAGACCAGCCCATCTGGCAAGTTCAACGGCCAAGATATCCCGAAGAACCCAGACCACATCAAGTTTGGCAGAGCCATTGATCGCAACAAGCTCAGCCTCGGCTTTGTCTCTATCGACAGCGAAACTGCAGAAGAAGGTGCAGAGACAAGTGGTAAGGGCAAAGGGAAGAGTGCTGTCGGCACTCCAGCTTCCGTCAGCAAAGGCAAGGCGTCTCTGGGTGCCATTGCGGATTGCCCACAAGGCGCAGGCTTCAAGGACAGAGACGTCGTCGCGTTCAAGTTCGTGACCGACCACAGCGCGTCGGAGGCTGTCGACGTTGGTGAAGATATTGTGGAGCAATGGGATGTCGATATACCCACAATTGAAGAGATGTATGGCGAGGATGAGGCACAGGAAGAGGGCATAGACATGGAAGAGGGGTGAGCGATAGGCACGATACCGCAGCAGAACCACTTGAACCATATCAGACTGCTCCGCGACATCGAGCATTTTGATACACTAGACATGCGGCTACGACTGTTCAAACCGCCCGCTATCCAGCATTCGATACGATTGCACAAACTGCCGGCCGCGTCAACCCGGCGGATGCCACCGACTGTGTCATGAATTACAAGCCGGCAACATGCATCGCGCTTCGCCAGAAATGGGCATTCTGGACCTCGCTAAAGAAGAGTTTCCAAGGCACTGGCACGTTTTCAGGGCGGGAAGCAGGACTTGCCGCCGTCAGAGCCGCAACGTGGTTTTCGACGACCCTTCAAGACCGAGAAGACATGAAGAAGTGATGGCAAGAACATTCACGCTCACCGCGATTGACAACTAGTTAATACAAATGCACCAACTAGCCTCACTTGTACGATGTGGAGGCCTACTAGTTTGCTACGCCTTGTTTGCTCCTTCCATCATATGACTGGTCCATTTGACGAGACTCGCCAAGCTAAATCGTATCTGAATATCCCAACAATGCTCGCTCCGCAAGATATGGAGAGGCCCGGTCATCCTCCGGTGGCCGAGGAGCGCAGGCTTGTTGCTTCACCCGACAGCGAGCCGCTCTGGGCCTCAATGCGACAAGAAGACGAGATTGACCTCTTATCTTCAACAAGCAGAGCACTAGGTGTAGGCACTGCGGCATCGGATGGCAGCTTCTCCCAAGACTCTCCTGGTCCATATTATCGATACATAAAGACAGAAGTGTGGTGCTCGATCTAGCTGATAGCCAATCTCTGCAGCATCATGCACCGCCCACTGGCTACCGACATCGTTTCTCCCGCCTGCCTGGTCAGCTTCCAGTTGGCGTGTCGCTATCGTACCGTTGAATGGACCATTCAGACACTTGCCCTGAGTGGCTGCTATGGCCTCACGAGCGCACAATCGGGAAGCAGCACTTGGACATCGTTGATATGCTCAGTAGCGCTTCTCACTGCCACCTGTCACTCACGCCTATGGTCTGTGATACACCCGTTATGCTCAGTATGCGATGTCTGACGCTGATGCGCGACTACAACGGGGTCCTTGTCCACAGCTTACCTTGCTTTCCTTCTGGATCATTTCGGTCGACATCGAAAGGGTGTATGTACATTCAGCGCGCACAGCGACTGACCGATGTCACTGTCTTCCCAGCTTAGTAGGATAGCTGGCCATGGCTATCGCATAAATACAGCGCGCAGAAGCTGGCGACATTTCCAAGCATGGTGGTCCTCAAGCCACCGGCCTTATGATGCCCAACACACAGCAGCTGTTGCACTTGCAACGCGGACAGCCGAGGCGCAGCTGTCAATGCGCGATGCCGTCTTCATGACCTGGTTGGACCCGCTGCATGAGGTTCCTCGGACGTTGTGCCACCCTTCTTCACGACTTCGACTGTCAACCACATTCCAGCTCTGGCTCAGAAGCACAATGGACAGCTCTATGCATCACAGATACTGCGAATCAATTAGCCTTGCATAGATGCCCAGCTGAGAAGAGCGCAATGGGAGGACCCAATACTACTGCATTAGACCACTTCTCATGGATCTCTGCATTGCTGAGCGATAGAGAAAGCTCGCCCGCTGAATCTGGCACCCAGCTCTGCATGACATTTCTCGAGCTCGAAGAAAGATGCTCTTTGACTCCAAAGGCAAGACAAATGCCATCTCGTACAACCAAACACGCGACTTTGTATGCTCACATTGCAAACACTTGCCTCACAATAAAGCAAAATGGTAGGTCGATCGTGTGCTCTCTAGACATGCATTTCCTCTGACTCTTTCATCCACGTTTTCTCCTTTGTGCCCTATCTGCTTGCTCAATCATTGCTATCTCAATATAATAGACCTGGCAATGTACTACCTCGACATCAGTACCACACTCGCATTCACAAGTCCTTCCGACTCCAGATTAGAACACTAAGAGGAGACTTGAGCACAACGTAATCAAACAAATTTCTTCAGCGACACAGAGCATGCCCCTAACAACAATCCACTACACATGTCCTCACACACGACAAATTCAAGGTCGCGAATGTTCCTGTTTCTACAATCAAATGCTACAAATCAATGATCCTCGACACTTCAATTCACCTTGGCTTCCTTTCAACCATCTTCGATGTCGACATGATCGGACGATCTACAAACCCTACGCTTGTAGTGAGTGTAGAGAGCGGAGGGAGAGGGAGCTGGAGAGATTATACTTTTTGGAGAGGTTCGGTAGGAGGGGAAGTTTAGGGAGGAGGAGACATGGTGAGAACTGGGCTGGGATTGGCGGAGGACGAGATTGGGAGAGAGCTGCTGGAGGAGGCGGAATCTGGGTGGACAGATGGAGGAATGGACCATGGTGGATTCCAAGGGATGGGAGGGAGAGGAGGTGGTAATGATGCTGAAAAGAGAAATGATTAGGGACGGAGATGACTGTGCTTGGTCGGGAGTTTTCTAGGCATCGAAGTGGAGTAGGTGGCTACGATGGAAGTCGGAGATGGAACCTCACCAATGATGCAAGATGAACAGGCTCACTAAGATGATCGAGAGGCGGATGGCAGGTCTGGACAGAAGAGGATGCACAAGTAAATATCGTGTCATTATCATCTATCTCATCACTGAAGTTTTCTTCGCGTTACCATAGAGCCCGAGCCCTGTTTGTATGATCCGTCCTTTTTCCTTTTGCCGTTCCACCTCCTTCCCGCGTTCGTTCAATATGGCCAACTCCAGTTTGTAAGCTCTTCCGGATCCATTCCAGTCTCATATGCTTGAGTAGTAGCCCTCAATCTCTGCTCAAGCAGCTTCTCCCTTGGTCCAGCACCCTTGTTACCCAGAACATCCTTCAAGTGGTCGATCGCAAGAATGGCGAGTGAGAATCGATCTGCTTCATTGCGGACAGCAAGTTCGAGAGGTGTGTCGATGTTGCCCTTCTCCTTGTAGCCTCGAACGTGCATCTTGTCCTGGCCCTTGCGGTTGTAGGTAAGTCTGTGCACTAGCCATGGGTAGGAGTGGAAGTTGAAGACAACGGGCTTGTTGCTGGTGAAGATTGCGTCGTACTCGGTGTCTGTGAGGCCGTGTGGGTGATAACCATGCGGAATAAGCTTGAAGAGGTCGACCACATTGACGAAGCGAATCTTCAGCTCTGGTAGGTGCTCTCGCAGAAGTGCAGTGGCGGCTAACGCCTCTTGCGTAACAACGTCACCGCAAGATGCCATGACGATGTCTGGCTCCGAACCATAGTCGTTCGATGCCCAATCCCAGATGCCGATACCCTTCGTGCAGTGGTCCACAGCAGCTTGCATGCTGAGGTACTGCAGGTGAACCTGCTTGTCAGCCACAACCACATTCACGTAGTTCGAGCTGCGCAAGCAGTGATCCATCGTGGAAAGCAAGCAATTGCCATCAGGTGGGAGGTAGATTCGGACGACATCTGGCGACTTGTTGACAACAACGTCCAAGAAACCAGGATCTTGATGTGTGAATCCGTTGTGGTCTTGTCGCCAGACAGTGCTGGTGAGCAGAATGTTGAGCGACGAAACAGCCTGTCTCCAGGCCACTTCATTGCATTTCTCGATCCACTTGGCGTGCTGGTTCACCATTGAGTCGATGATGTGGATAAAAGGTTCGTAGGAGTTCAGCAGACCGTGTCTTCCAGACAGAATGTAGCCTTCGAGCCATCCTTCACACGTATGCTCGGAAAGCATCTCCATGACGCGCCCGTTCGGGTCAAGGTTGCCACCATCTTCGTCCTCTGGAAGGTAGCCATTGACCCAGATCTTCTTTCCGGCTTTGTAGATTTCTGACAACTTATTGCTTTCCGTCTCATCGGGACCCATAACGCGGAAGTTTGTCTGGTTGTCCCGCACGACATCCCTCAACCACTTGGCAAAGTAAAGCATGCCTTGGTCATTGGTAACGCCAGGCTTGTCTACCTTCAAAGCGTAGTCGCGGAAGTTCTGCAGGTTCAAAGGCTTGCGGAGGAGACCTCCATTCGTGATGGGGTTCTCACTCATGCGCTTGCCCTTTGGCGGAGCCAGCTCTCTGAGCTCAGGCACAAACTTGCCGTCCTTGGTGAAAAGCTTCTCTGGTTCGTACGATCGAAGCCACTCTTCCAGCTGCTTCATCTGCTCTGGATCGGTGTGCACTTTGGTAAGCGGGACCTGATGTGCCCTCCAGAACCCTTCGAGGTAATGTCCTTCTGACTTGCGAGGGGCGGTCCAACCCTTTGGTGAGCGAAGTACGATCATAGGCCATCGTGGTCTGAATACTTTGCCAGAGTCACGGGCTTCCTTTTGGAATGCGCGAATCTCCTTCACACAGTGCTCCAAAGTGCCTGCCATCGCTTGGTGCATGGTGTCGAGGTCGTGACCCTCAACGAAGTATGGTGTGTATCCGTATCCCTTCATCAATGCTGTCAACTCTTCTTCCGAGATACGTGACAAGATCGTGGGGTTGTTGATCTTGTATCCGTTCAGATGCAGTACCGGAAGAACTGCTCCGTCCTTGATTGGGTTCAAAAACTTGTTGCTATGCCATGATGTTGCGAGAGGTCCTGTCTCAGACTCTCCGTCACCCACAATAGTGAGGGCAATGGTGTTGGGATGATCGAAAACGGCGCCGAAAGCGTGCGAGAGTGAGTATCCGAGCTCACCACCTTCGTGAATTGATCCTGGGGTTTCTGGAGTCATGTGGCTGCCAATTCCACCAGGAAAGGAGAACTGTTTGAAGAACTTCTGCAGTCCTTGAAGGTCTTCACCCTTATCGGGATATACTTCGCTGTAGACACCCTCGAGGTAAAAGTTGGAGATCAAGCCAGGCGCGCCGTGGCCTGGTCCGCTGATGACGAAAGCATCTAGGTCGTACTTCTTGATCAGGCGGTTCATGTGAATGTAGCTATCAAGCAATCAGTCGAGGTCTAATTCAAGCCAATCCTTTGGACGTACGTGAACGATTGTCCAGCATCGCTACCCCAGTGTCCAAGCAGTCTCGCCTTGAAGTGTTCTTTCTTGAGAGGCTCTTGCAGGAGTGGGTTCTCTTTGAGGTAGAGCATACCCAGACATAGATATAGCGAGGCATGGAAGTACTTTGTGGTCTTTTCGAGCTCCTCTTTGCTCAATGGCTGTTCCTTGATCGTTGATCGGGTTTCAGTGTAGACGCTCCATTGGTTCTGCTGGTCCGTCAGGCCGTGGACCGCGTCGCTCTTGGACATCTTTGCTGTTATGCCGCTCAGCGGGCGAGGTACTGTAGGAGTAGGTGAAGCTGGTAGTGAGTGAAAGAAATTGGAAACAATAACGTGGAAGGAAAGTTCCCCTACCGCGAAGCTTTTGCTTGCGTTACTTAATGTCGTGCAAGAGCAGAGCTACCAACAAACAGTGTGCCGGACCTTCCGATGTGAAGTGATGAAGCTGGTGATGTAGCTTGATGTCATCCGCAACTCGGGCCCAAAATTTCTCGCTCTGGCCTGGCCCGTTTCAGTACGAAGGCGACTATTTGAAAGACTTTCTAAGCAAGGCACCTTAGCACGTTGAATGCGTGCCGTGAACTATCGTCCGAGCTGTGCGTCTGTGGCTGAAGCTACAGCTTGCTATGGTATTCCACGGCCGGGCATTGACGCGTATCAGCAGACACTCACGCGCATTGCGCATTGCGCATCGTGCGACTGCGGCCCTTCTTCGCCTTGTCCAGCCGAATGTGTCCAAGTCAGGTACATATACACTGGCTCTATCGCTCTCTGCACACTTGCTCGGCGACGATGTCGCTGGCATTATCTGACGCTACCCTTCGATGTCTAGTCATGCCACTTGCTGACAGCTCTGAGGGTAGACAAGGTTAATGATGCAGAAGTACGAGTTGATGGACTGACATCTCTGCTGATGAGACTTTTGCCCAGCGCTCGGCGTCGGGCCTGCTCATGAAGATTGATTTTGTGCCTAGAAGCTATGGCGCAGGATGCGTCTCATCAACACTGAGACGCTGCGCATAGAGGAGTTCAGTGATGAAAATTTGCCGAAGTATGCGATTCTATCGCACACATGGGGATCAGATGAGACCTCCTACTATGACTTCTTGTATCTCAGCCGAGATTGGGAAACCGAACCAGTTGCCGCCGAAGTCGTCCGAAATTTCCTGCTGTTGAAGCAGCCGAAGAGAGACGGTGGCGGATTCCAGAAGATCTTATCGAGTTGTGAGAAAGCGAAATATCGGGGTATGCAATACGTCTGGATCGACACTTGCTGTATTGACAAGTCGAGCTCGAGTGAGCTTTCCGAGGCCATCAACTCTATGTGGAAATGGTATTGGAATGCTGAAGAGTGCTACATCTATCTGTCGGACGTGTTGGACGAATCCGAGGCTGACGATAATGTAACCAAGCTGAAAAGTGCACGATGGTTCACCCGAGGCTGGGCATTGCAAGAGCTACTGGCTTGCGCCAAAGCAACATTCTTTGATCGCCACTGGAAGCGAATCGCGGACAGAGATGCACTTGTCACGGAGCTCTCGGTCATCACCTTGATACCGACATTGTATCTTCAGGATCGGACTGCTATTCGAAATGCAAGCATCGCGATGCGAATGTCCTGGGCTTCCCGCCGAGCGACAACCAGGGTCGAAGACATGGCCTACTGCCTGCTCGGACTGTTCGATATCAGCATGCCTCTGATTTATGGCGAAGGTCAGCGTGCTTTCATGAGATTGCAACTTGAACTGCTGAAGAAGCCTCAAGATGACACTATCTTCGCGTGGAAGAAGAGAGGCACGGAATCCTCAGGTATGCTGGCATCATGGCCAGACGCCTTTGCAAGCTCGGGAAATGTCGTACATTCAAAGCTGGCCGACAAGCACGAACTAGGATTTCCGTACTCGATGACCAATCTAGGCTTGGAAATGCAGATACCTTTAGATACTGGTCAGGCGAGGCAGCCACCAGCAAAGAAGAGGAAGACTGCTATCGAGCAGCCTATGATGAAGCGACAGATGGCCGTCAACAAGAAAAGAAAAGTGGCAGTTGGAAGCTCAGCAGAGGACCAGGTGAATCTACCCAACCAGCAGGCCCTCGTGATGAACAGAGGCACCGAGAACGCGGTCGATATCATGCTCGACTGCGGCATGATCAAAACGCTCGAAGCATTAGAGACTGGTGCTCATGACGAGGCTTGGCAGAATCGAGTCGTGATCCGCTTGAAGCGCTTTGGATCTACCTGGAGAAGAGTCAAATGCGACAAGATCGAGACAGTGAGGACAGAGCTGACTTCACCGACAGAACCTGTTGTACCCAGTGGATATACTGTGTATTATATTGAACAGCCAGGACTGTAGTTATATGTATGAGAGTGAGAGTGCAAAAATTCCTCATGCACCTTGAAGGCATCTAAACCATCAAACCTCGCTCGGTGATCCAGCAATCTCGGGATTCTGGCAGTAACCCTAGGAGCCACGAAAATTATATTGCAACTGGCGTTTGCTCAGTTGAAAATTGGTTGTGATCGACATTCATCCTCTCCCAGACCAAGCACATTGTGCCTAGCCATAGATGAGGATGAGCGGATGTGCTGCTGCTGTTGTTGATGATAGTTCAAAGGATGTCAAGAAGAAGAAAACAGCGGCTTGGATGCACTACTTTATACTTCCTCCAGTGGTCCGTGTGAGGCTCTGCATGTGACAAGCCTTGAGGCCGATGGCAGCCGATGATGCCTGTGAATGACATCGAGGATGTTTCCGAATCACTAGCTTCCATGTGACAATGCTCACGGCGCGCTCAGTAGACCCGTGACAGAAACTACTTGGTAAGGAGACTTTAGGTAGCTTTACGGGTCGCGAAGCTTTTCTGAAGCCTGCATATGATCAGGCTGAGGCGAGTTGGCTGTGTGATGTTATTGCGATTGCTTGAAACGACTTTGATCTTGGTAGCAGCATTCACTCAGTGCATGCAGCAGGGTCGGTGTCTTTTGTACGATAGTGTTGTGGGCGTATCCCCTGCACAGGCGCGGGTCAAGACCTTGTAGATAGTGGAGTGGTAGATCAGGCTGCCTGAAAGTACGCGGTCGACAAGGCTGGCTTGTGACGGGAGACAAGTTCGAGTCGGGAGTGTATTCTGTCGCGCATTTCGATTTGCACGTTGAAAACGTGATCTGCTAGCGCTGCACATGCTTCGAAGAGCTGCGAAGGCAAGAGCGTTGAGATTCTGCTTGGCACCAGCTTGAAGCTCGCTTTTCAACTTCCCTCGCCTGATTCATCGACCCTACTTCACCACCAACCTTAATCTGCTTTATCCTCCTAAGCAGGCACTTCTCGTTGCATACTTCAGCAGATCTACGCTCTCCACCTCAGGTGGAGGTAGCATGTTCCGCGACCTTCCCAGCGGCGACCATCTCCGGCGTTCCGCTCTCGCGCAAGTCGCCCTTCTGGCGCGGCTCAGAGCATTGAGCATCTCTGCTCGACACATGATTTTGCCACAACATCTCAGGCTTCAAGTTCAATCATCGTGCGGCCTTTGTTTGTCAACCAATCTCAGCTGGAACCGACTTCCGGTGTGATTCACCGCGGACCTCTTTCTCGCACGCGACGCAAAGAAGCAGTGTTTACACCCGTCTTTCACCTTGAAAGACAGACCACCTTGGGGTGTCGCCACTTTGTCAACATCTCCTGGACGCAGATTGTTCCGGTGAGTACTGACGCTTCCGGTGAGAGATATGCCGTGGCAGTGATTTTGACGTTCCTCACAGCACAAAGGCTCGACTTCTCGTGTCCACGAGTTCCGCGATGGATACATCCGACCCCCTCTTCGTCCTACGCAAGGCTTGTGAAGAGCTGGACCGGCGTGGTGTCACACACGTACGTAGTGCCTGTTGCGCGCGTCTGAGAAATTGCTGTACTGACTTCACCTACGCGCTATAGATCAGCGAGCTGAATAACAAGACTGCCCAAAAGAAGATTGAGACGGAGGACCAAGATTACGACGACGGATACCCGACCCCACGCGACTCACCTTCTCCATACTACAAAGATGAACGTGCCGAGAACATGCGACATCCAAGTCGCAAGGTAAGCTGCCGACCTTTGACCGGATTGGAGAGCCTTCGCTAACTTTGGCAGAGAGCAACAACTCCCGAGCGGGCGGAAGGCGTGTAGTATACGCCTCTTCCTCACCGTGAGAGAAACTCTGATGCTGCGTATCTCGATCCGGGGCTGTCCCCGCGCACCGAGCGTCAAAAGCAGCGGCGTTCTGAGAAGGCCCTGGCTGACGCTCAAGGAATCCCGTGGCGTGGCAAGCGACCCGCGGTGATTGCGTATACCAAACAAAACGACGACTTCATCTTGGAGGTCATGAACAGGTATGCAATGTCATCAGGCGGTCAGATGATCCCTATGGAGACATTGACCGCTCTGTACAACGAGGAATTCCCTGGCGAAGATGGTCGCAGTACCAGAGGGCTCGACAGCCACATTCGGCGCACCACACGTCTAGCAGAAGCGAAGGGTCGACTTCGCAATCGCGAGTGATGAGCTCGGTGCTTTCCATGACGCGAGATATGGGCCGATACGCTCTTGACGGACGTAGGAGGCTTCGTGATCGCCGGATCAGCTTGTGTGAGCGGGCTCCGAGGTGGGAGTCGAAATGTAGAAGAAGTTCGTAAATCAGAGATGCCTCCTCATTCGCTCTGCAGAACGCTTCTGCGTTGCAAAGGAGGAGTTCTTGAGGCCTGAGTGCTGCGAAGCTGCCAAGTTTTCAGACACGTTCCTTGCGAAATGGTTCGAGAACGAGCTAACTCCAAGTGAGCATTACATAGCATCTGACACTAAGTGATGCTGAGTCTGAAAGTCAATATCACTCCTGGAAATTGATCTATGTGTGATCTTGCAACCGAGTTCTTAAGTGAAGAGACATATGACGCTGGGATCCTGTCCTGACGCCTGGTGCAGAAGGCCACGGCTCAAATCCCAAGTCCGACAGCCTCAGGCTACATTCAAGCTCTGTTCATCAATGCTATGCGAAAAAGACGAAGTGAAGGTGTGTGCAGTAAAGCATGATGTCTCTTGCTTCGTGAAAGGAGGTTCGTTCTTGCTCCTTCTTTTGGAGCCATACCTGAAGCAGAAATACCGAAACAATGCCGAGACCAAGCCTTCACTAATTCCCTTCCCTTGCTCACTCCTTGCCCAAACCACAGCTCCTAGAGTTATCATATCGATACGAAATGCAGTCATCCCGATTGCGAAGCAGGTCCAAATGGGGTTGGCATCAGTAGTGCATCTGGAGTAGCGTAGAGAGCAAGAGGCAAGAGCACGACAGACACGTTTGGGCTGCGTAGAGAGGTTACGACTTCCTGTATACACACCTCAGCGAGGTCGGGGTAGCCCCAGAGATGGGCAACAGTAGTAGCAATAGCTTGCCGGGCGTGATCATTTTCGTGGGCAAGATCGGATATTCCTACGGCATCGATTACATGGGACCTGTGCAGCCCGTGTTGCAGTCCGCCATTTCAACGCAGAAAACGGTCGGGTCTGTGGCTATGTCAAGGCAAAAGCACATACGGTTCATCTCAGACTGTGACTGAGCTGAAGCCTTATACCGCTTTTGACGATATACTCGCTCCGATTGGGCAAATGCAGCTGCAGGTGGCCCCACGCTACGAAGAAGAGCTGAGCCGCGTACAACATCCTGTCTACACTCGCATGTACTAGCAATGGAAGGAGATACCTATCGGCACGTACTGCTGAAGAATCGTCAGGAATGTATCAGGCTACTGAAAGCTTCTGAGGCCGAAGACGAACCATCGTTCTTGGTATCTCAAAGCAGCATTGACGAGGCTCCCGAATATCCAGCCATCTCCTACACTTGGGGCGATCCCAAAGACCTTTGTGTGATTCACCTCGATGGCAAGACTCTCACTGTGCGTGGAAACACACTCTATGCACTACAGCAAGTAACGCGGCAGTTTCCTGGGTCACACATCTCGATCGACGCAATATGCATCAACCAGAGTGACATTGCAGAGAAAAGCGCCCAGGTAAATATGATGGGCTTGATATATGAGAAAGCTTCGCAAGTTGTCAGCTGCATTGGACCAGCGGATGCGTCAAATCAATCCCTTGGGCCTCTGGTCAAAGCTGTGTCAAAAGAAATCCCACACCTTCTCCATACTGCTCGGCATGTTGGCAAGCCTTCGGACGTCTACAAGGACGACTCACGGCGATTGACAAAAGAACAGTCTAATGAGGGCATGGCGTGGCTGAAGGGCCGTCTTGGTCCGAATGAGCATGATTTGTTCAATCTCTTCGAACATTACAACAAGCTTATGGATCGCCCTTACTGGAGTCGCCTCTGGATCCTCCAAGAAGTCTTCGCTGGCACAATGGGACAACACGGACCTCAGATCCTGTGCGGTGACCTGTGCTGGGATTGGACCAGTCTTCGCCTCTTCGACGAGATCATGGGCTGGACAATATGGAAGACTAAGAGTCTGCGGGAGTCAGATCTGGACAAGGAGTGGGCACTAGGCAACACAGCATATCCATTCGTGCTTGCAACAACACCTACCCGGAAGTCTATTTTCCATGCCATTGCTTGGTTCCCATATTTCTACTGCTTCGATCCGCGAGATCACATCTTCGGCCTGCTGAGAACCATCATGTGGCGCGACAATATGCCGCCAGTGTTAGCTGACTACAACAAATCACCTGTCCAATTGCTGTCGGATGTGCTGAGACATTTCGCGGGCGACGGATATCTATGGTTCTGGGAAGACTTTAAGCGACTCTTCGATGGACTCAGAATCGATGCAAGGAATAATGAAGTGAAGAGACTGATGAAGAGTATGAAAGCAGGAGACGATTTACAGATGCCACGAATACTCCTCGATTCATATGGCAGCTCAGCGAACAAGCTCTACATCACATCAAAGAACCAACTGGGGTCAGATCTCCCGAGCACAAGTCCGGACAAAGAGCAACAGAACGTCGCCTTCGCTTCCTTCGCTGTTGAGGTCTGCAATTACTTCGAGACAACAACCAGGAAAGTCTATACAGACGAGAGCGTCTCGGCCATCGTGCCAGCTCGAGCACAAGAAGGCGACTTCCTGGCTCAACTACACAACCAAAGCGCCATCGTTTTCGTCTTACGCCCTAGCTCAGACAACTTTTGCGACCTCGTCGGGTGGGGACTGATCTCTCACGCATATGTCTATCAGACAAATGGCAAGCGTGAAGTGAACGCTTCTGGTTGGAATCATGTCAGTCTCGTGCTCGGCCTTACGGTCGAGCAGGTTCTTACTATCACCACGACTGCATTCAATGACTTTGAAATGGGGGAAATGGTGCAGCATCTCTTCGAAGCTGGTTCGCAGGGCTACATTCAGGTTGAGGAGCTCGTGGATGAGAAAAGTACACCTGGTGGAAGGCGGGTTGAGACGAAGACATTCGAATTGCTGTTACCAAGATGAGTGATTTCTAAGCTACTCGCACTTCCGGACCCAGAAAGTGGCAGGCCCACAGAGAGTTTTCGCTCTTGTTGTCTCAATATTTCACATTACATTAATTTTTCCTTCTTGTTGGTTTCGTTGCTATTGTTTCAAGCAGCATATGTGTTATTATACAGGCACACAAGTCGTCGCACCAGACTCTGGCACCACCGAAACAGTATCAATAAAGAAGTGCCCAATTCCATTGCCAATATATCCGTCCGGGCACGAGTAGTCGAATTGCAAGCGTTCCGAGTCTCTCGTCACCTGAACGCCGCTTGACGAGAAATAGCTGTACCCGGGCTGAGTCCCATTGCCCTGTGTGTAGATGCTGGTAGAGCTGAGGCCTGATCCGAAATTGACCGAGAAAGTGCACTGCTGAGGTACCGAAAAGTCGCTAGGAACTGGGTAAAGGGCGTAGGGACGAATATAGGCCGAAATGGTATAGGTCATGTCGGTGGGAAGAACGATGTCTTGGTAAAGTGTGCAAGACGAAGCGCCCTCGGTGATAGAGCAATGCCTAAATCATCATAGTGTCAGAAGAGGGGTGGCTCAAGTAGGGCGAGATTGAAGACGAACCAGAAGATTGACCCGGACTGCGCGTATTGGGCGCCATTGTAGTATTCGCTGCCCAAACCTACTATAGTCCATGGCCCGTCGCTTTGTGGAGATTGAAAGTTGCCATCGAAATTGGAATTGACAACGTAGTTCGTGGGCTGAGCGGTGCTGGTAGAAAGGCTACATGATGGCGTTTGCGTCTCGGTCGAGGTAAGAGTGGTCGTGGTAGTGACTAGGCTGGTGGCCACCTCGGTCGTGATCAAAGTTGTCAACGAAGTGCTCGTATCTGTTTGGATGGATGTCTTGGTGTTCGTTACAGCGACACTCGCTGTCAAAGTAACATGCTGAGTAACGATCTTTTGTGTCGAAAGCGTGGCGCTGAGCTTTCTGGTCACTGTGACAGTGGGCCCTGGCACACGGACTGTAGATGTCTTCACGCCAATGCACGCGCAAGCAGAGGAGAAGGACAATGTGTTTGCACACTCCTTGGGGCAGGCAGGCTTCTTCGCCGAAGCTCCTCTCTCTTCGATGGCAGCAGCTCGTGGAGTCACTGCTGGAAGCGTAACAGTAGGCGCAGTCACCGTGATTGTTGTTGTCTCCGAAGCAGTAGTCGTAATTGTGGTGTCCGTGCTGAAAGTACTAGTTGCACTTTGACCCTCCACCAAAGTTGTCTCTTGGATGGCTGTGACTTCGTTCGTCAGCGTCGCCGTAAGAGTATCCGTAAGAATCGTGGTTATGGAGCTCGTAAGTATCGTCGATACGGTTGCTGTGACTGTCTTTGTGCTACGCGAAATAATTAGACGTCATCCTGGCGTTGAGCGCCGTCGATATGCTCACACTGGCTTGTTTGTTACAGTTGTGCGAAACAATGTGGAACATGCTGCTCGGCTGGATTGAGCCTGTTGTGCTGTCAATCAGTACAATTGTTTTGAGCTTAATAGATTTTAGAACGAACTTGTCTCTGGCAAATATCCTGTTTACATCTTGGTCCAGCTGCAATGGCTAAGCATTGGGTTGCCAGAGCTAAAAGCAGCCACGAAGAAGGCATTCTGTCTGCTAAACGAATGGCTGTAGCAACGAGTGGCTACGAAAATGTGATAAAGAGCGTCAGGACGAAAACCTCCAAAGTCCAACGCATGTTCTGAGGAGACGTCCGAGATGGTAATATCTGCTTGCAGACATACTTCCTCGACTACTCTAGATTTCCCGTTGATTGCGGGTATGGCTTGAAGCTAGAATCGCGCGTGTCCAGAGTAGCATCCCGTAGAGCAACGAGGACAATGGTCTACAGGATTGACCATTACCGTGTAGGCGAAGGCCAGTCGCTACATGCCATGGAGATGTGATACTGCCAGGCAATTCCGGGCACGAGAAAGACGCCTCCAGACCAACTCAGCTGGTGTAGTTCGAAGCTTTACAGCAGACTATCGGCCTTGTGCGAGATGAACGGAGTCGTAGCTGGAATAGGCACCTTGAGCACAAGGTTTCCAGCCGCTCAGCATATGTAAGAAGCCGCGAATAGCGCCGTTTTAGCGGCGGCAAGTCAATAACCATTATAACGGTTAAATTGAGGTTTAGCTAAGGGTTTGGTAGCGTCCACGGAATAATTGCTTAGTAAGCAACGGAGGTACTAAGAAGCGCCTAGGATCTTAGACCTTACTATAATTAGTACTATAGCTAGATATCTATTACTATAGTATACTATAGTAGAATACGACTTAGATAGCTTCTTAACTAATAGTAAACTTAATAAGGATATAATTACTATCTATAGTAGAATACTAGTAATAACTATAGTAGTACTAGCTTCTAAGGTTAATAATCTACTAGATCTAGCTATTTACTAAAAGGATAAGACTAAGCGTAAATACTAGTATAGATAGGCTTATAGTAATAAGCTATATTAAGTTACTATATAAGTATCTTTACTAAGTAATAAGTAATTAAACTAACTAAATTACTAGATATTAGATCTATTAAGTTACTATACTATATATATTATAATCTAATAATAGTACTATATATCGTTTATAGAAGACTTAGTAATCTAGATTATTAATATAACTTAAGCTAGATCTTTAGTTATAGTAATAGCTAGATATCTCTTATATTTAATACTATCTATACTTAACTAGTAAGATATTAGAAGGATTAATTAGTATAGAACTTTAACTAATTAAGTAAAGCCTACTTATAGTAAATAGCTATTACTATTACTAGATTAATTAATATAAAGTACGTCTTTAGATATATCGATAGTATACTATAGAAGTACTATAGACTAATATATAACTAGAGACTATTCTATAATAGATATAAGTACTTCTATAGCCTTAAATATTAAGGTATTATCCTACTAGATAGTATAATATTAATCTATAGTCTAGTACCTAGCTCCTATAGTAATATAATATTAATACTAGAGAATAGATTTAATAAGATCTAGAAGTTATATTTTAAATCGTCTAGATAGCTACTATAATTCTTTAAAGAGCGAGTATTCTTATATAGTAATTAGATATATAATATCGTTAATAGTATTATAGAAAGCTAGAAGACTATAAATAGCGAGTTTCGTAATACTAATAAGGCTATAGCTATAAAGGAGATAAGTACTATCTACTAGTTAGTTTAATAAAGCTTTATAGAGGTTATTAATAACTTCGAGTTAATAAAGTACTTCTATAGACTCTAGGTCGAGTTAATACTAGTTAGAGTAATATATTTAGTTACTATAATACTTACTAATTATCTTACTTATTATCGTAGCGAGAATAAGATTAGTCGACTATATAAGATAAGATTTCTAAGTATTTATAAATATCTTACTAATCTATCTCCTCGACCTATAATATCTATAGCTTTAGCTAGTAATAATAATCTTCTATACTATAGTAAGTACTTTAGAGTAGGCTTTTAGATAGGTAACGAGATATTTAATAGTAGCGCTTCGTTTAGTTATAGTTATATAGTTATACTAGACTATAAGATAGATAAGATTAAGATTATTAATATATTAAAAGAAGATTAAATTAGGAGATAAAAGTCGAATATAAAGGAAATAGATAGATATAGATATTCCTATACTAGTATATAGTATATTATATAAGATACTTTATAACTTTAAATATAATAATAATATTATCTATTTTCTATACCTTTATATATACTATATTCTTTAGTATATAGTACGTCTTATTATCTAAAAACGAGCAAAAACGAGTAATATATTATTATATAGTAAGTTATAGAAAGTCGAAGCCTATTTACTAAATAATAAAATTTTAGCTTTCTATATTACTTCGAGTCCTATACTATAATATCTATCCTATTTTACGAGTCTCTTATTACTATTAATATAGTATTCGTTATTCGAGCTCTAATCCTATAATTTTATATAGTATAGATAGTCTTAGTACTCTTATAGTATTAAATAAAGCTATAATTTTAAATAGATACTTATAAAAGAAGATATTAATTAAGTAATTATAATATTCTTAATAATAAGAATATAATAATTACTTCCTTATAACTCTAATCCTAATCCTAACTCTAACTCTAATCCTAACTCTAATCCTAATAGATTAAATTATCTATAAGAATACTTCTTCTTTAATAGTATTAAGATCTATAAAGCCGTTACTATCGTTATCGTAGTCTAGCGAGTCCGTTTAACTATTTATAAGATCGTTAGAAGGAAGCTTTATTTATAATAAAGAAGAGGGTCTTAATAGTAATAAAATAGTTATTATCGCCTATAGAGTCTAGATACCAGACTAGACTATATTAATTTAATATACTATCTTTATCTTAATATCTCTTATTATAGCGCTTATTATAGTAGATAAGTCGCTTATACTACTTATATATCTAGTAGGACTTAGTATATTTAGAGCCTTACTAATAGTACTAATAATAGAGATACTTAAAGACTCTAATAGCGAGCTAATTCTATATTTTAAGCTATAGCCCTTAGTAAGTATTCTTAGTATATTAAATATAGGCGATAGTACCTCCTTTAGTATAGCTCCTTATATCTATAATCCTTACTAAAGCTATTTAGACTCGAGGTCTAAACGACGACGCTTAGTAAGCTAAGTAGTATTACTATTAATAGTACTAGATATCGATAAGTCGATAACTTCTACTTAATAAATAGGCGTTATTAGAATAGCTAGATTTAATACTACTAGAGCCGCTACTAGAGCTACTACTAGAGCTATTAGCCTATTACTACTAGAGCTAGAGTCTAACTACTATTACTATACTAAGAGAGTATCGATAGTATAGTATTATATATATTCTTAGTAGAACTATTAAAGGCCTTTAATTCCTTTATATTTAATATCTTTTTAAACTATACTTTATTTAGTTAAAATAGTATCTCTATAGCCTTATCGAAAAGCTAATCTTAAAGAATCTCTATAACGATAATTCTAGAAGCTCTATTAAGAGGCCTTCTAATAATTACTTAGTACTTAATTATTATATAATAAGCCCTTACTAGATCGCTAATAAGAGGCTTATTAGTTAGCTAAGTAGTAGTAATAAAATAGACTTAAAGCTAGTATTCTAGTTACGTACTTTACTAGTTACTTACTTATAAGCTATAGTAGTACTAACTTTAGTAAGAGTAAGCTTACTAGTATAAGGACCTCGAAGAGGTAATATTTCCTACTAAGGCTTACCTTAGTATATACGCTACGTACGTAACGCGTAGGCTTTTTATATAGTATTATATATATACTTAAATATATACTTATTAGTTCTATCTTCTATCGACTTATTAGTTAATAGGTATCCTATATATTACTATATATCTAGCCTATTATAGTTCTAATAAGTCTATCTATTATAGTAGTCTATAGAACCTTATATAATAGATATAGATAAAGCGACTATATTAGATAGTAAAACTAATAATAATAATATATCTATAACCGATAAGGAACGCGTCTAATAGAATACTAAATAATAAGCTATACTTAATAAGCGATAGGCTACGCTAAACGAGCGCCTCGTATATAAAAAGATAGAATAGAAACTACTAAAATAAGAAGTCTAAGCTTAGGAGATCGAGCGTAAAAATATACGTTTTCGTATATAGTATAATACTAGAAGAGTATAAATAAGAGCTAGTCGAGAAGTAGGTAACGAGTAACTAGAATAAGAGTCTATAGGGCCTATTACTAATAATAACTCTAACTTTTCTAATTCTAAGTCTATAGAGACTATATCTTATATTCTTCTATATCGACTAAGTCTACGTTCTATACTAGTATATATCCTAAGTAATATAGGTAAACTAAGTATAGTAGATATAGTCGCGGGCTTTACGAGTAGTAAGCTATAGCTAAAGGAATCTAAGCCTTTTAGAGATAATACTATTAAGAAGATAAAGAGATTTCTATAGGAACTAGCCTTAATCTTTATATTATCTAGAGATACCTATTATACGAATAATAGTAAGATACTTTATAGTATTATATATCTCGTAGACGATATATATAAGAAGTAGTATAATAACTATAATATTAAGAACCTAGATATATATATATATATTAGGATTTTAAGGACTTCTATTATAACTATATCGGCGATTCTATAAACTATATACTAGATATTGTCGAGCTGAGGAGGGCCGACAGGTATAAATGGATCATAAAGTGCAACAGAAGCTACAAGGAGTAGTAGGGGCCAAAGTAGGAACAGCAAGTGTGTTGTTGTTATCTACAGGTTGGAGCTGAACCTGAAAGGTGTCAGCTTGGACTAGTCACATGACCATTATCATGTAATCCAGTCTGCCTTGGCATCCGTTGCCAGGTTACCAACTGGACTGTATATTCTAACACTCCCACTCAGAACAGTTGGTCTCTGAGTCCAATCCGAACAAACATATGCAATTCAGAATTTCAATCAGCCAATCAGATGCAGTGGTCTCCTGGTTGGCACAGTGTATCCAACCAGCAAGGTTCAATTCCTTGATCTGGAATCAATGTGGTAGAACAAATCCCAATGATCTGTTTCTATCACATTCTTTTGTCTTTCCTTTTGAACCACTGTATCCTGCTTGCATTCATATTCAGGAAAGATTCCAGGTCAGCCAATCAGGTGCAATGGCTTCCAGATTGGCACAGTGTATCCAATCTGCTGAGTTCAATTCTCAGGCCTGGTATCTTGTTTGCTCAACGGCGTTGATCGCCTTTGAGCAGGCACTTTTGTTGCCTTTTATGCAAGTTGTAATTGCCTTATGAATTGCTGGAACTGTGGCCCTGTCTTTGGCTTAGTCAGGCCATCAGCTACCATCTCTTTTGTTGGAGTGTATTCCACTGCAATCTTTCTTTGCCACCAAAGATTTCTGACCTTGTTGAAGCTAATATCAATATGTTTTGATCTCTCATGGGTATGAGCATCTTTGACAAGAGTCAAAGCTGCCTGGTTGTCACCCATAATCTGAACAGGTCTGATTTCATTCACTGTATCAGAATTTCCTTTGATCAGTGGTTGAAATGAACATTCTCCCACTAACCATGCACAGTCCATCTCCCTTAGGAGTGCTGCAAGGAACTGAGATTGCTTTGCACATGCATTCATTGCCATGTACTCAGCTTCCATAGTTGATGTAGCAACTGACTTTTGCTTCTTACTCATCCAAGAAACTGGTGATCCACAGAGAAAGAAGATGCTTCCAAGGATTGAGACTCTATCAGCTTTGTCCATTGCATAATCAGAGTCTGAATATCCAATCAGCTTTCCTCCTCCCCTTCTGAACATCAAACCCAGGCTTGGGAATGATCTCAGGTATCTAGCCAGTTTCCTGAGTGCTTTTAGGTGTCTCTTGGATGGATCTGATGCATATGATCCAAGTCTTCCAAGGGCAAAAGCAATGTCAGGTCTTGTCATGGTCATTGGCCACATCCATGTACCATTTTGGCTTTGGTACTCTGTCTTGTCACATCTCTCTTCATCTAAGTCAGATTTCCTCAGACTCTCATAGTTGTCAAGAGGTGACAAGGTTGGGTGGGCCATTTCTTTGGTCATTCCAAACTTTGCAAGGCTTTCCTGGATATAATGTTCTTGGTCAAGCTTCAGAGTACCATTCTTTCTGTCTCTGGTAAGCTTCATCCCAAGAATTTTGGTTGGTTCACCCAGGTCTTTGATTTTGAACACCTTGCCCAGTTCTTTCTTGAACCAGAGAACATCTTCCAGTTTTGGTGCTGCAATGGGAATGTCATCCACATGGGTTAAAACCATCAGGTTCCTGCCCTTGTGAATGAGCAAGCATGGGTCTACCTCTGATTGGTAAAACCCCATTTTCTCCAGCTTTGAGACACATAGCTTGTTCCAGTCTCTTGCTGCTTGTTTCAGGCCATACAAGCTCCTCAGGATTTTCAGAGCCATACCTTGTGGGATTTCCACTCCTGGTGGGGGAATCATGAAGATATCTTCCTGTAGGGTACTTTCAGTGAATGCATTGTTCACATCCACTTGGTGCAATTCCAGGTCTTTCTCACATACAGCAGCCATAAACACCCTGAGTGTGTCATGCCTTACTGTTGGTGCAAATGTCTCCTGAAAATCTACCCCAAATTTCTGGGAAAAACCCCTTGCAACCAGTCTTGCTTTGAACTTGTCAATTGCTCCACTGATTAGTCTCTTCACATCAAACACCCATTTTGAGGTAACCAGGTTTGCTCCTTTTGGTGGAACTACCTGATCCCAGGTATGGTTGCTTCCAAGTGCAATCAGCTCTTTCTGGATTGCCTCTTCCCACATGTGACCCCATTTTGGATCTTGTATTGCCTCTTGGTAGGTTCTTGGAATTGGAACCTCCTGTCTTTGTGCAATCCCTGGTGCAAAAGCAGGGAATGCAACCTCATAGACACACCCTAGAAGTTCTTCTGTCCAGTTCATACTTGGATCCAGGTCTTTCATCATACAGATAAAGGCTCTGTGATGTTTTGCTTCAGGGAGTTCTTCATCCTCTGATTCTCTTGGTCTTTTCTGCATAGTTGATCTTGTGGTCATACTATGAACTCTTTCTTCTCTTAACCCTTCATCAGAAATTGATCTTCTTCTCTTTGAATTCCCCTCCTGAGCCTGGACATTCTGGTTGTCTTGCTGAGGTTTCTCTTGGCTCTGATTAGGAGCCTGCTGTTTTTCATTCTTGTTTTCTTCTTCTGGATCAGCTATCACCTGATATTGCTTAATGTCCTTTGGTGGTGGAGGCAGTTGAACATGTAATGGTTTCAGATCCAGTTTCTCCTTTCTTGGTCTGCCAACTGGGTTTCTTGCTGGGGCTTGGCTTGGCTGGTTGAGTCTGGGAACATTCAAGGTCATATCCCCTCCTTTCTCATTCTCAAACCAGACAGCATTGTTGTGAGCCCTTATAGCCTTCATGTCAGGCTCCCAGAACAGCCACATCTTGGATGTATCAGGCACATATCCAATGAACACAGCATTCTTTCCCCTGTTCATTAGCTTGTCTGATCTCATCCCAATTGGCTGAGATTTGGCATCCATATACACAACTGCTTTGCATCCCCAAACCCTGAAGTGTGATACAGAAGGTCTCTTTCCAGTGAAAGCTTCATCAGGTGAAACTTTGAATCCATCAAAATCTGGCCCATTTGGTAGGGCATTTCTTATAACAGTACAGGCATCCAATGCTTCTGGCCAGAATTCAACTGGCATATTTGAATCTTCAAGCATGGCCCTAACATGTTCTTCAGATGTCTGGATTGACCTTTCTACAACTCCATTTTGGATTGAGTTGTATGCCTCAGTTGTGTGGTAGGAGATTCCAGATTCTTTCTCCCACTGCTTAAGTAACGAAAGCAATTCCCTTGCTCCATCACTTCTTACTGCCTGAAGCTGATTCCCTGATTGCAGTTCAGCTTTTCTTTTCCATTCCTGCAGGGTGTCTGCTGCATCTTCTCTTGATTTTAGTGGACTGGTCCACTTCTTTCTTGAGAAGTTGTCAACAATCTCAAGCCACCATTTGAAACCAAGCCTTGAAACAGGCAATGGTCCACAGATATCAATTGAAACAAGGGAGAGCCTGGCAGGCTTCCTCTCAGTCTCCTTGCCTCTGTGTTTCTTCATCTTGGCTAGAGAACACACTCTACAAGGCTGATGCTTTGCAGGGACAGGAATTTTGTCCTTCAGGTCAGTTACTTTGTGAAGGTCTCTTACTAGTCCTTCTCCAAAGTGTCCAACTCTTCTATGCCACAGCTCCCACTGATCCTGGTCAGTCTGAGCTGCAAATGCACAGGCATTTTCATTCACTGAATCCTGGGGAATGCATATGTATGCAAGTTCATCCAGGTCTTGGCTGATTTCTTCAATGAATGGTACTCCTCCTGAAAGCCTTGTCTGGACAACTGGCCTTCCATCAGGTGAATGAAGTGTGAATTTTGGTGGTTGAACACCGAACTGCTTGCTGAATTGGTTCCAAGAAACAAGATTGACTCCAAGCCCAGGTACAAAGAGAACACCTTTCAATACAATCTGTTTGCCTTTCCTTCCACCCATTACTGCATTCCCAACATGTGTAGCTGTCAAGTAGCCACCCCAACCTTGATCCACTTTTTCCTCTCGAGAGGCTTCAGGTCTCTGAAGAGTGATTCTTGGTCAGTCATGTGGGCAGAAGCACAAGAGTCAAGCAGCCATTCAGATAGCTTGTACTTGCCTTTTGCCTCCACAGTTGAATGAGCTACCTCATCAATATCTTCTTCCTCAGGTGGAGGAGATGATTCAGAGGATGCCTCTGCATCTTGTGCTGCATAGGCTTTCTTGGAAGATGGCTTCCTAGATCTCTTTTCTAGGGATTGTATCTTCAGGCTCAGTTTCTTCACCATCTCTTTCAGTTGCTCTTTGTCAGGTGAAGATCCCCTCCTGGCCCTGGATGGGGATTGTTTCTTTGCTATCCTGTAGCTCTGCTTTGGTCTGACAGCTGCTTTTGCCTTGTCTAGGCTGGGGCATTCCTTGACCCAATGCTTCCCTTCACACAGGAAGCATAATAGGTCTTTACTGCTTCCTGCTTGATAACCTCTCTTGGCAAACATAGCTGTCCCACTGTCTTCTTGCAATCTTGCTTCATGTGACTCTAGGAGCATAAGCACCTGGTCAGGTGTCATAAATGCTTGGGCCAGGATAGTATCTTTTGTACTCTGGTACTCAGATGGGAGAGCATCCAGGAGGTGTTTTATCTTCCTCTCTGGTTCTTTGTAGTGACTCTCCTTTGGGTCTATCTCAGCAATCCTTCTGCCAAGATTCCCAAGATGTACCCAAGCCTTCCTGATTGTCCATTCATCTGACATCTTGAAGGTAATGTACTCCCTCACAACTGCCATAGCGTGTGCAGTATACACCTTGCTGTATTTGGACCTCATCTTTGTCCAAACATCTGTAGCATTCTTGTCCTCAAGGATTTCCTCTTGATCATCTTCAGAAAGACAGATAAACAGCTCATACCTGGCTGTTGCATTTGCCTTCCTCCACTCTGGGCTGTGCCTAGAGTGCCTGAGTCCCTGAAGAGTAGGAGTACTCTCTTCTGATGCTTGTGGTGTCCATGAGTCAGAGATGACCCAATATACATCTTTTCCTTCAAGGTTGTTCTCCTGGAGACTGAACCATATTCTCCAATTGTCTCTTGTCAAGATTGGTGCAGCCCTTCTCTTGCCAATTCCACCTTCTTGATCCATGATTTCTTCTGCAAATCAAACCCAAACAAACTCCAGAACCAAGCTCTTTCTTTACTCTGAAAATAACAGTTTCTGGATGGCTGTCTTCCTTGGTTGGCAGATCCCTGGCTCTGCTAGGCCTATCAGTTTTTGAGGTTACTGAAAACTTGGTACAGATTCCTGCTCTGTAGGGCAAATGACTTCCTCAAGTCCTTCCTGACTGTTACAAACAGGTCAGGGTATTGGCTGTACTGAGTGCTGAATCTGAGGCTTATCCAAAGGTGCTCAAAACTCAGGCTTATCTGTTCCCTTTACACTCTAGCAATCCAACATGCATTAATGAGTGTGCCTCACTAGGTTCTTTCACAACTTATATGCACAGGGCTTCTTTGTACAATGTGTGTGGGTCTACCTCGAGTCTCCCTCTCCTGTTTTGCCTCTTCCTTCTAGGACTGGACTTATAGGTTTAGGAGTAACCTGTACTGCTTTAGTCTTCTACCTTGTAGTTGCAAACCCGGGCTCATAACCTGTCGAGCTGAGGAGGGCCGACAGGTATAAATGGATCATAAAGTGCAACAGAAGCTACAAGGAGTAGTAGGGGCCAAAGTAGGAACAGCAAGTGTGTTGTTGTTATCTACAGGTTGGAGCTGAACCTGAAAGGTGTCAGCTTGGACTAGTCACATGACCATTATCATGTAATCCAGTCTGCCTTGGCATCCGTTGCCAGGTTACCAACTGGACTGTATATTCTAACAGATATCCTAGTAGATTAGGATAGGTCGGATTCGGTTTAAATCCGAACCTAGTCTAATTATCTAGATATAGTACTTAGGAACCGGAGTTTAACTAGATCTATCTTTAAAAATTTAGTAGATTCTTAGTAAAAAATAGAAAGGCTAGAATTACGAGAAATCGAGATAGGAAATATTATTATTTATATATACTACTACTATTATAGTCCTCGAGAATAGAGTAGTTATCTCCTTCTATAAAATTATACTAAAAGCTAGTATTTACCCTTTAAAGCTTTATTTTCTTTAAATAGTAGCGATACGGATTATTAGTATAGTCCTTCTTTCTAATATAGATTCTATAGGGCTTTAGAATTAGTCCTAGTAAGATAATATCCTTTCGCTAGATTATAATATACTTAGTATAGATAGCTAATAAGTTAACCGCTATTTAAAGTTAGTATATATTAAGAGGGTTAAAGAGTAATATATACTTAAAGATAGTCGTTAGAAATACTTTAGAGGCCTTATATAAAGCCTCGATAGTATTATACTAGTAGTATATCTTAGTAGAGCCTAAAAAAGCTAGTATCTTAGATAAGCTATTTAACTAGCCTTTAAATAGCGCTCGCGGGATTATAAGCTTAGAGGATAATTATACTTATTCGATCTTCTAGAATATAGATTCTAAAACCGATTAGTTAAGACTAGCTATATAGCTAGCTATACGGCTAGCTATACGAAAAGTAAAACTTACTACTTAGACGTCTATAATCTCTATCTTTAGTAGAGTCCTCTTTATCTTACTAGACTTAATATCTTCGTATTCTAGATCTTAGTATCTATAGTCAGATATTATAGTAGCTACGAGTAGTAAAGTTCTTCTTTCTTTATAGCTTATATTAGTAGTAGACTTTCCTATCGCTTAGCTATAGTAAAGATACGATCGAAGGTCTAAAATTACGGTATATATAATATTAAGAAGGCGATATATAATATATATATTAAAGTTAAAGAAGTTTAATTATTACGCGATATTATATTAAAGCTTACTATAAGAATAA